>CM070836.1:35505597-35593693 GCA_036326025.1 Chrosomus eos | reverse complement strand
CTGGTGGCATGGTTGGTTGTTTTTTCATAAGCAGCAGATGATTGGGAGTCAGAGGCTCCAGGTCATTTGGGTCATCTGATGCTTTAGTAATCGGTCGGTCGTTTATAATGGCTTCAACTTCACACAAGACTGTGTGAAGCCCCTCATCGTCTAACATCTGTTGATTCAATACAGAATTCAAAATCTTTCGAACTGTGCGGATTTGTCTTTCCCACACTCCTCCTTGATGCGATGCTGCTGGGGTATTGAAGATCCACTTGATTCCTTTTTGGACAAGAACTTCGGCTATTTTGGAATTATTAAATTCTTGAATAGCTTCTTTAAGCTCTCTTTCAGTGCCAACGAAGTTCGTACCATTGTCCGATCGAATTGTAGACACCTGGCCTCTTCTGCAGATGAAGCGTCGTATAGCGTTTATGCATGATGAGGTATCCAGACTGTTGGCCACCTCAATATGAACTGCTCTTATGTTCAGACATGTAAACAACACTCCATACCTCTTTACCATGCTGCGTCCTCGTTTGACTGAGAAAGGACCAAAATAATCCACTCCTGTATGCGTAAAGGGAGGATTATCTGGCAACACACGATCTCTTGGTAGATCTGCCATTTTCTGTTCATTGACTTTGGCATTTAATCTTCTGCACACTGTGCATTTAGAAATCAGCTTCCGTATGGCTGTACTGGCAGCAGCAACCCAAAATTTGTTTCGCAGTTTTGCAAGGATTTGATTTCTGCCACTATGGCCTGTGCTTCTATGTATATCCTTCAGAATCAAAGATGTTACATGCTGCTTTTTGTCAAGAATTGCTGGATGCTTTGCAGATTCTGGCATTGCGGACTGATTTAAACGACCACCTACGCGTATTATGCCATCTTGCACCAGTGGGTCCAGTTTGTACAGAGGACTACTTCTTTTGACATGGTTACTGATTTTCAAAGATTTGAATTCGTCAGGGAATGTCTGTCTTTGATTGTAACGAATCAAACTCAGTTCTGCATTTTCCACATCTTCTACTGAAAGAGGTTTTTTGGTCAGTGTCTGCTTCAACTTGAACATTTGAGTTTGCAAATGTGCTTGTTGTCTGTTTGGATTGTTTTCAGTTTGACTTATAGTAGCTTGTATTTCACGTCTCTTGTTTGATAGGTGTTGGAGTATTTCCTTCAGCCTCAACATCCACGCGATAGCTCTCTTCAATCTGTACCATTCTGAATAATACTCAATCAGTTTATCCAAAGGTTTCACTTTTCCTGTAGCACTGACACAATTTACTACAGCTGATTTTTTCAATTCCACTTCCATTGCGCCTGCCTGACCTGGTCGGCAAGGCCATTCGCTTTCATGTTTGCAAAGGAATTCTGGTCCTTTGGCCCAATTTTCCTTTTTCATGAAGTTTTCCACTTTGATGCCTCTAGAGGCCATGTCTGCTGGGTTTAGCAAGGTGTTGACATACCTCCACTGTGAGGGCTCAGAAGCTTCTCTGATGAAGGAAACCCTATTGGCAACAAACGTTTTAAAACGTGAGGATTCATTCTCAATGCATTGCAGCACTGTGAGGCTATCAGTCCAGAACATAGAGTCTTTGAGTTGCAACTGAAGCTCGCATTTTAACATTCTGTCCATTTTCGCTGCAACAACTGCTGCAGTCAACTCCATCCTAGGGATTGTTATCTGCTTCAAAGGCGCAACCCTGGATTTACCCATTACGAATGAACAGTGTTTTTCTTCTTGCTCATTTGTGAGTACTAGATAGGAAACGGTTCCATATCCATTTTCACTTGCATCTGCGAAATGATGTAATTGAGCAGACTTAGTGATTCCAAAATTGTCTGGCTTGAAGCATCTGCTTACACTGAAGTTTGACAATTGTTGTATGTCCTTCTGCCACATGAACCATTTTTGTGCTTGATTTTCCGGCATGTTCTGATCCCAACCTAATTTGTCTTTGCACAGTTGTCTCAAAATGAGTTTCGCTGGAAGAATACATGGTGCTACAAGACCAAGGGATCGTAAATGGAATTCACTACTGAAAGCATTCCTCTTCTCGTAGCAGGTTTCTCCTGTACGTTGATGGAGAATCTGAATGTATCTGATTCTGTGCACCACCGTACTCCAAGAGCTCTTTCAATTGGTAGGTTGCTTTTGTTGAAATCCAAGTCCCCTACCTCTTTAGATCTTTCCTTTTCTGGAAATGATAACAGGACTTCTCTGCTATTGCTCACCCATTTCGTCAAATTGAATCCACCTTTCGAGCACATAGATATCAGACTTCGTGATAGTTTGATTGCTGCCTCCTCAGAGGCTACTGATTTTAAGCAATCGTCCATGTAAAAGTTTTGCTGAATAGTATTGGCAGCTTCAGCTGTTTCCTCTGTTTTTCCATCCATTGCAGCCTTTCGCAAAGCGAAGCATGCACAACTGGGAGACGAGGTTGCCCCGAACAGGTGTACTGTCATCCTGTATTCCTCTGTCGGCTTACCTAGATCTCCTTCAGGCCACCACAAAAATCGCAAAAGATCTGAATCATACTCTGGGACTCTAACTTGGTAAAACATTGATTCAATATCCGCCATGATAGCAATTGGCTCTTGTCTGAATCGATTTAGCACACCAATGAGAGTATTGGTCAGGTCAGGTCCCTGCAACAGTTGATTATTTAATGAGAAGCCCTGGTAGGTCGCAGTGCAGTCAAAAACAACTCTGATTTTGTTCTTTTTCGGGTGATATATCCCATGGTGCGGAATATACCACACTCTGTCCTTGCGTTCCAGTTGTTCTAAAGGCACTTTTTTAGCATAGCCTTTGTCAATTATGTCTGACATGAAAGCTTTATAGTCTTTGTGAAACTCTGAGTTCCTGCTGAGCTTTCTTTTGAGACTGATGGCTCTTTGTTCTGCTATGCATCTGTTGATGGGCAGTTTATCCGGATCGTTCTTAAAGGGTAATTCAATACAGTAATGTCCATCTTTGTGCTGTATCGACTGCTCAACGGACTGCATGAATTTGATATCTTCTTGGGACATCTCAGCTTTGTCATTATAATTGCGTTCAGGGAAGTCTGCATTGAACTGCTCTACCAACAGTGTTTCAATGTCCACCACTGCAATCCTGTTCACTGTGATACTTGGAGTTCTGAGCTGGTCCGATTCTGTGCTCACTTCTGTTCGTAAAGGCCCATTCACTATCCATCCTAATGCCGTCCTAAGAGCATAAGGTCCATTTCCTTCACTGTTTATTATTTGCCATGGTTCTATTGCCTTGTGCACATTAGCGCCAATCAGTAGCCCTACTTCTGCATTGAGATGGGGAAGAGTAACTTGTCCCAAATAAGGCCATCTTTCCAGGTCCTGTTGTTGAGGGATGTTTTCTTGTTTTACCGGAATCTCTTTCTGAGTGAACATTTTCGGAAGTTCTATGTAGTCTTCACTCTCTAAACCACTTATTTCCAGATCTGACAGAATGTGACTATGAACAGGTTTTTCTTGTCCCATAGTACGAAGAAGGATCTCCGTCTTTCTGCCTCTCAAGTTCAACTCTCTCATTAAAGACTCGGTGCAAAATGTTGCAGAACTTCCTTGATCAATGAAAGCATATGTCTTTACTATTTTGTCACTTTTCTTTGACTTGATCTTGACTGGAACTATAGCGAGAATGCATTCACTGTTTCCGGCCCCAGTGTACCCACAAGTTTCATGGTCTATGGAAGTTGTTCTCCTTCTAGTTTTGCTCTCATCACCACTGCTTGATGTGGGGCTGTTCTCCTTGGTAATGTGCAAAACACTTGGGTGCATCTTGGAACATTCTTGACAAATAAGCCTTTTCTTGCAGTCTTTGCTTAAGTGTCCTTGTGTGAGACATCCAAAGCATAGTCCTTTTGTTTTCAAAAACTCAATTTTATCTTTGTGTGCTTGATCCTTAAACTTGAAACAGGAATTCAAGGCATGATTCTTTTGACAGAATACGCATGTGACATGAATGGCTTTCTCAAATTGAGGTTTTGTTTCTTTCTTAGTCTCACTTTCTTTTTTCTGATCAGAACAGACACTTGTAACGAAACTACTTCCCTTAGTAGTAATCTTTTTGTTCTTAAAGTCAGAAGCTTTGCTTTTCTTCCCAGCATCAGCACTTATCTCCTGAATGTCTCCAAACAACGGGTCATTTTTTACTTTGGCCTGACGGTCGATATATTGCACTAAGTCTGAAAACCTAGCTCTTCTGCCCGTCCTTTCATGAATATCATATGCCACGTTTCTCCAGTTCTCTCTCATTTTGTATGGAAGTTTGGAGATGATAACCCTCAGGTTTGTAGGGTTGTCCATTTCAGCCATGTAATCTACATCTTGCATAGTATTGCGGCATCCGATCAAGAAAAGAGCGTATGCATTTAGCATCTTCCCGTCTTCTATTTTGATCTGAGGCCATTTTAAAGCTTTCTCAATGTACGCCGAAGCAATTTTGAGCTCATCACCGTAATGATGTTGCAATAATCTTCTTGCCTCTTTAAATCCATTTTCTGCACTCATATGTCCACAACTCCTTACCAGGTCTTGTGGTTCACCACTGGTATATTGCTCCAAATAGAACAGTTTGTCCTTGGCATTCTCAGTTTTACTGTCTATGCTATTGTCAAAGGCTCGCATAAACGATCTGAAATTAAGAGGATCACCAAAGAAGATTGGGACATCTCTTTGCGGTAGTTGAGACAGATTTTGTTGCTTTACTAGCATTTGTGTGATATCATTTTGTCTTTGCATTATTTTAAATAAATTGTCCTCTGAGCTTTCGGATTTTGGAAAAGTTTGACTGGCATTATAAAGTCGAGTTTGTTCAGCAACAGGCTTTTGCTTTCTTCTGGTTGCAGCTTGAACATCCGAACTTTCACCGTCAGAACCTTTCTTAAGTCCTGACGTTCTTTCATCCAATGCATGCTCTGGTAGAACATATTTTTGCACTGATTCACCAGAATTTTCATGTTCATCATAAACCTTCAGTTTTGCGTCAGAAACAGCAATTGCAGTCTGCAGTTCTAATTGCTCCAGTTTAGCTTTCAAGTTCATCTCTTCTACCTGTAGAGCTTGTTTCTTTTTTAAAGCAGCAGCTTTGGCCAACAGAGCAGCTTTCTCAGCCTCTTCTTTAACTCGTAAAATAGAACTTGAACTGGTGGCTGATGATGTGGCAGAACTATGTCCAGCTGACGAACCTGCTCTACGCTTTTTTCTTACTGCTGAAGCAACTTCAGAGACACTGTCACCTGGTTCAATGTCATCATTTTTTCCAGCACTTTCCTTCTTGACATGTTCTATCCACTGTTCAGTAGTAAGAACAAAATCCCTGATTTTTGATGACTTTGGCTCAAACCAGATATGCTGATCATCCTTCCTTTCATCATCCAGCAAAAGCTCTTGAACACTTTCATTTAATTCTATGAACTCCTGATACAATTTGGTGAGTGTTGTAAGAACTTCTTGTTCTATTCTTTCCACATTGGCATCGTTTTCTTTTAATTTGTCGATGTCTTTCATCTGAATGGTAATTTGAGCCATTTTTGACTTTCTCAAATTAACGAGTCTGTTCAAACGTTCCTCCTTGCGCTTTAGGCGTGTACTTGACCGCCCTCTTGTGGCCATCTTTATCTGAGTCGGCAATTTCTTCTGTGTCATCCATAATTCAACAGCAAGTCAAAATCAATGGATTGTAAAAAAAAAAAGTAACAGCAATATTACCTTTTATATTGTATCAAGAGTCCCGCTCAACTTGAAGGAACAAGTTTAACTGTCTCTATATACATCCAAATAGTCCAGCGGGGGAAATCCGCGCGTATCCTGGTTTACTTTCGTTTTCGTCCGTCACCGTCACAATAATCTCGCACTCGCAGTTTGTTCCTCTTATACATACATAATCCTTGAAAATCCTTTTCGGTCCATTGCAGCATCAATCCTGCCAAACCGATTTCCACTTCACGCAATTCCAATGTGAAGATGTTTTTTGACTAAATGTAATGGCGATCGGAGCCATTTCTCTTTCTTCGCCATTTCCCTAAGGGTGTAGCACAAAGGATTTGACGCGTGAATCCATAACTTGTCTTGTAAACTTTACTTTCTCGTGGTCAGATTACATTTTAAGAGAACTCAACACAAAAAATAGATTATACACTAATTCACGTTCCAATAACATGAATTCGATCTTTTTCACGGTCAAAAAACAGTCTAGCACCAACCCTTTCTTCTTCCTTCTTATTCAAAATATCACACATACGTAGCACGTAAAACTAGTCAACTCTCGCGATACCATACAAATAACACAAAATATGCATTTATCAAAAAAAAAATAATCACTCTTAATATAAGGAAAAATATTACAAAATTATAAATGTAGTTATGGCTCTAACAGAGTGAATGAAACGAGCGCAAATCAGTCTATGCGTGCCTCTCTCAGAAATCCGCTTGGCAAGAGTAATATCAACTAAAATAGGCTACTGTTTTACGATATGATATCGTATATTATTGAATGTATATTTAAATGATTTAAGCCTTGTACAATATGATAGGCCAACGCTATCTCACGACCAATTCGTACGAATTCGTACGACCTCACTCGTACGGATTCGTACGATTTGTTTAAACCCACGTGATGGGTAGGTTTAGGGGCGGGGTCAGGGATAGGTCATTCCTATGAATTCATACGAATTTGGAATTCGTAAAATATGTACGATTTAGCAAAAATCCTACAAATTCGTACGACTTAGGTCGTATGAATTGTTACGAATTAGCCACTCGTACAAATTCATCCGAATTGGTCGTGAGATCGGGTTGGATAGGCTACTCGAATGAATGAAATAACCACCGCACGGTCAAAAATCAAATCGTGTTAAGGTCCGTGTACGTTGCGTTCATTCGTTTTTCGATTTAATATTGAAAGTAGAAAAATGAGAAAACGGCTCATTTATTCATTTTTCGTTTTTCTAAAAAATTAAAAAATGAGAATTCGGCTTAATTTTTATATTTTTATGTTCAGGAATAGAAAATGGAAAAATGGCTTGAATATCCGATTTCCACGTGTGGGCGCGCATGAAACGCCCCTTTCCGCTGATTGGTCAACCAAAGATCAACGCTTTCAGTTCTTCCACAGTCCTCCGCTGCTGGACGGATTCTTAAAGTGTTTATTACAAATAAACTCTCTCTCATCCAACAACCGGACTAATGCTTGACACAAATCGCGCTGGGCAGGGCCTAGAAAGGCTTTCTTCTCTATAGGCATGGATTCGACAATCTACACTAGAGAAATATTAGCTGATTATTTCAGAAATATTATGTAGATTATCTCGCATCTGCACCCACATGACCCATCATTAGCCTACTTCACAGCTGGGTTACCCACTGACAGCGCACAGACCAGTACCCATTTAAGTGTAAATATGCAGCAGTCATAACTATTACTTTAGACTGCACATTGAGTTTTGGACAAGGGATGAAGCTGAAATATAATAGATATGAAAATGTCACAGCGCATCTATTTTGGTTGTTATTCTATTAGTTTTTTTTGTTTGTTTTTCATTGCTTTCATAGCTTATATAATCATTTTTACCTTTGCAAGGACAATTATTCTAATATTTTTAAATATAGGCTATTTGTCATCTTTTATTTAAAAAAATGGAAATTTAATCGACAAATTCATTTAGAATAATAAGACAATAAGCTGTTACCAATCAAATTAAATTAGTATCAACCAAAGAAGCTGCATCTGAATTCTGAAGTGGCACCTAGAGCATTTGCACAGTAATTACAATTACATAGTATTATGATATTAAAGTTTGAAATATAATATTTTGAATAGCCTTTTTAAATATTAAATTAATGACAAAATGAAACAATAAAACAATATTATGAGAGTTAGACCCTCAGTAGGTGGCAGCACGTAACTGTCCATTTGGCTGTATGGGATGTTGAATCCATAGAGATGTCTAGGGCAGTCATGGCCTAATGGTAACAGAGTTGGACTGGTGACCCAAAGGTTGCTAGTTCGATTCCAGTACCGACAGGAATATGACTGAGGTGTCCTTGAGCAAGGCACCTAACCCCCAATCGCTCCCCGGGCGCCACGCAAGGCTGCCCGCTGCTCCGGGTGTGTGTATTCACGTTTGCAGTGTGTGTGTGTGTTCACTACTCACTACTCTGCTCCTAATGTGTGTGCACTTACTTGGATGGGTTAAATGCAGAGGTCAAATTCCAAGTATGGGTTACCACACTTGGCCATCACGTGTCACTTTCACTTTCACTTTCACATGTCTATGATTGAATCATTCACTCAACCGATTTGTTCAAAGAATCGAGTACGAGTGAGTCAGCCGAGTATTTTTTTGGCACGTAGAGAAGAAAACCCTTTCTAGTCCCTGCCCAACGAAATTTGTGTCAAAGAATCCGTCCAGCAGCGGAGGACTGTTATTCTATGGAAACTGTTAAACTGGGGAGGGGAAGAACTGAAAGAATGAATGATTCAATGTCCCATATACAGCCAATTGAATCATGAATGAATCAGCGTTTTGAACGAATCGGTTGAATGAATGACTCACTGACTGACAATTAAGACAGTTACGTGCTGCCACCTACTGGGGGTCTACTCTCATATAAGTATTGTTTCATTTTGTCATTAATTTCATATTTAAAAGGATATTCAAAATATTATATTTAAAATATTAATATCATAATACTATGTAATTGTAATTACTGTGTAAATCCTCTGAGCAGCATTAAACAGTTAATAGTAGGCTAATAGGTCTACATGCCAGTTCAGAATTCAGATGCAGCCTCTTTGGTTGATACCATAGACTGTAAAAAAACGATACTAATTTAAATTGATTGGTAACAGCTTATTGTCGTATTATTCGAATTGAATTTAGTCGATTAAATTTCCAATATTTTTTTTTATAAAAGATGACAAATAGCCTATATTTAAAAAAATATTAGAATATAGGTAAACATGATTATAAGCTATGAAAGCTGTAAGCTATGAAAAACAAACAAACAAACAAACAAACAAACAAACAAACAAACAAACAAACAACAACAACAAAAAAAACGAATAGAATAACAACCAAAATAGATGTGCTGTGACATGGACACTAAATAATGCAATTTATATCTTTTCATATCTATCATATTTCAGCTTCATCCCTTGTCCAAAACTCAATGTGCAGTCTAAAGTAATAGTTATGACTGCTGCATATTTACACTTAAATGGGTACTGGTCTGTGCGCTGTCAGTGGGTAACCCAGCTGTGAAGTAGGCTAATGATGGGTCATGTGGGTGCAGATGCGAGATAATCTACATAATATTTCTGAAATAATCAGCTAATATTTCTCTAGTGTAGATTGTCGAATCCATGCCTATATAGAAGAAAACCCTTTCTAGGCCCTGTCCAGCGCGATTTGTGTCAAGCATTAGTCCGGTTGTTGGATGAGAGAGAGTTTATTTGTAATAAACACTTTAAGAATCCGACCAATCAGCGGAAAGGGGCGTTTCATGCGCGCCCACACGTGGAAATCGGATATTCAAGCCATTTTCCCATTTTCTATCCCTGAACATAAAAATATAAAAATTAAGTCGAATTCTCATTTTTTAATTTTTTTGGGAAAACGAAAAATGAATAAATGAGCCGTTTTCTCATTTTTCTACTTTCAATATTAAATCGAAAAACGAATGAACGCAACGTACACGGACCTGTTAATTGCCGTCTCTGCGCATCTTCGTCTCAGCTCAACCAAACCAGGTAGCCAATAATCAACTAAGATTCATATACATTAATTAATTACTACTTAATATGTCTATTTAAACGTATTAAACTTCGTATGATCTGTATTCTAACTGTTAGAAGCTTCGGTTCCCATAGGAACCTCAGACTTAACAGCATTAATAAAGCCCCTGTCTTACAGATCATTAACTAAAGGGTATAACTACCCTAAGTTGTTTTAGGGTTTAGTTTTACCTTTATTGTACAGTTATGTATTTATTTAAAAGGTTAATAAGCATAAGCAAATCAAACTGTATGTTACATACTGCATCATGTGTGTGAGTGTGATATAAAACAGTTTATATCGTTGTTATAGGTAATGTGTCTTTAGTCCATTAGGTGGCGACTGAGTGTTTGCTAAGAGTCAAGTTGCAGACTCTAGTCTGCGGTTTTCTAGAGCAGTGTTTCCCAACCCTGCTCTCTGGAGGCACACCAACAGGGCACATTTTGAATGTCTCCCTTATCTGACCAATATATTTCTGGTCTTGGAGTCTCTACTAATGAGCTGATGAGTTGATTCAGGTGTGATTGATTAGGAACAGTTGGAAAATGTGTAGGCTACTGTTGGTGTGCCTCTAGGAACAGGGTTGGGAAACACTGTTCTAGAGTAGTCACATTGTGTGTTTACATAAGTTACGGTCAAAAGCTTGATGTTAATAAAGCTCAGACTTTGAGAAACTCAGTTGCTTTATTGGAACATTAAAATGTGTTTATTTTAAACTATCACACATTCACATGTCATTTGAATTAATGCAAACCTACTGACATAGAAAATATTTTTTTAAAAACTGGTTTATGAGGCTGTAAACTTGTAACGTTAATGTTATTTAACAACCATTAACAGTGATTATCAAAACACCTTATGAAATATCACTGTTTGTAATAAATCTGATGTGACCTTATATTAATTGAAATACCACTCATAAATATCATGGGCTTCTTTATATTCTCTGTGTCGTGCTATATGGTCACAGGCAGTGCAAATAGGCAGAATAAACTCTTGGGTTTGTTGTATTAAATGAGGAGTTGGAGAGAGATATTTCCTCCAGTTAAAGAACCTGCGATATGCTTCTTCGTCCTTGTCCAGCTGAAGCAGATATTCTGCTAGTGACTTTGCATCTGGGAAGTCGTTCACATGAATGAAGGCATCGCCGGGAACAAAGTTTTCATAGTTTTTTCTGGGAGGACCCAGAACCACAGGGACGGTTCCTGCAGCAAGCGGCCCGTTTATCTTCTCAGTGATGTAGTCCTTGTGGATGGAGTTCTCAAAGGAAAGGTAAAACTTGCAGCTAGCTAGGGTAGGATAGTATTCGTCATAACCAAGAAATGAGGCATAAGCCTTTCCGAACATATGCACTTGGATGTGTTTGCTGAGTTCTCGGTAATACTGGTTCCTTGTGCCGACACCTGTAAAGTCAGCATTGTTACTCACAATCCAACACACTAGTTTGTCCTTTTTGGGAATTACAAACTCCTCATCTGGTTTCTTCCTGGTGATCAATTTCATCCGTACAGGAATATCAGCATCATGTCTGTAGCTGAGAGTGAGATTGAACAGGTTTTCCAGTCCTGGTATTTTCTGAGTGTTGGTCGGTGATTCGACATGAAACCAAATCCACCTCTGGAACGGAGGACGAGGAGATGGAGGAAGGTTGTTGAAGTACCAACTAATGGCTTTGTGAAAAACGAGGACAGCGTCTGCATTGCTGTAGAGACATCTATCATCCGTCAAATGACAACCATCGATATTGTAAATTGTTTTGCAATCACGGAAGTCAAACCTGTAATTTTCAGGCCAGACCCATAGTAGAAGAACAGGTTTATCTTCTGAGAAGCTGCTGTTCACACAGAAATAATTTTTCAACGAAGGTTCACAGTTTGGAGTTGAGGACCAGTAATAGAAGATAGTCAGAGAGGCGAGACCTGCAAATGTCAGCATAGCCAGACGAAGCAGTGAAAATCCTTTGAAATTTAGTCTTGACATTTTGTGATCTAAAGAGCATCATTAAAAGAAACTGTTCAGTCTTGAACACAGCAATACAATAACAAAAAAAAAAAAAAAAAAAAGTTTCAATAAAAAAGCATGTAGAATGAGTTTCTGGTTAAATATCATTTTTTAAATTAATTTGTTTCTCACACTGACTTAAATACAAGTCAGTGTGAGAGACTGAAAGCTATACTACAATGTCTGTAAAGTTTTTTTGTTCATGACATTTTTATTAAATAAGTTGATATTTAATTATTTACATAAAATAATATTTAATTAATAATCATGAATTGCACACAAAATCATCTTATTTGCTTATTAAAGTCATTTTAATAAGCAAATACGATTTAAATGATAAATTTGGAATGAATGTAGGTAACACAATTGCTCACCTCCTTTAAGAGCCTCTGAGAGAAATCGGCAGTTCTGTGTCACTGAGTCAGTGTGTCCAACAAAAGAGGATTACACGTATCGATGGATGTGAGTGTCTGCACTCACTCTTCGAAGGTCAGTATGCATATGGTAAAGTAATCTTTCTCACATTTTCTGTGGGTGCAGCTATATTGAAAACAAACTAGTTAATCAAGTGTAGAGTTGAAAAAGGCTCGGCAAGGGCAACATGTTTCCACACACATCATAGCACACGCCCAGAAAACACACGGAATTGAGTTCACTTGAAAAGGACAAATGATATCCTAGTAAACACACCTGATTCAGATCCTCAGCTCGTTAGGATATGTACGAGAGTCTACCCTAACGAGGATCTGAATCAGGTGTGTTAAATAAGGGAGACATACACAATAGAGCAGTGGGTCGCGAGGACTGGAGTTGAGAACCCCTGCTAGTAAGGGTTGCAAGAATAATTAAAATCTAGCTGAAATTGCAATTACTTAAAAAAATAAAAATAAATGAGCGGCTCTGTGATTAGTGAATGCTGCTCCTTCTCTGAATGCACTGCAAGTAAGTCGCTTAATGTCTATTTGAAAAAGCAACATGCGTCAAACTTCTTCACAAACTTGTATTGTGAAGCGTTTATAAAACTGTTGTCCAACAAAAGACCACGTTTAATAACATGTTTTTTTACTCGCTATAAGGTCAGTTAATGTTTGAAAACACTGACTTCGGTACTTCCGCAAAAGTGTGACCTTTTCAACGTAATTGCGTACACGAACACCCATTACAGAACAGAACAAGGCAAGCATTTGTGCTTATAAAACTTAAACTTTATTTATTTTTGAAATGACCGATTGTTTGGCTAGATAAGACCCTTATTCATCGTCTGGTGTCGTTTAAAGCCCTTTGAAGCTGCATTGAAACTGTCATTTGGACCTTGAACCGTTTGGGTCCCATTGAAGTCCATTATATGGAGAAAAATCCTGGAATGTTTTCATCAAAAACCTTAATTTCTTTTCGACTGAAGAAAGAAAGACATGGACATCTTGGATGACAAGATTGTTGACAAGATACTTGAATAAAGTCGTTATTTTTGTTTGTTTTTTGCGCACAAAAAGTATTCTCGTCGCTTGATAAACTTAGCCACTGTAGTCTCTACACTCAAGTCTTCCCCTTTTTTTAATTTTCTCAACAAAAAAAAAACACATTAAATAACACTTAATTTTAACATTTATTCTCTCTAAATTCAACCATATGCAAAGCATGGGAACTAACAAGCACCGCCCAGTGTCAGTTAATGCAACACAGATCATTCATGTAATCCAACAGATTAAGTAAA
Organism: Chrosomus eos; assembly: GCA_036326025.1. Taxonomy (NCBI): domain Eukaryota; kingdom Metazoa; phylum Chordata; class Actinopteri; order Cypriniformes; family Leuciscidae; genus Chrosomus; species Chrosomus eos. The sequence continues at coordinate 35,580,187 of CM070836.1, read as the reverse complement.
CTTAAATTTAAATTTAAGCAGATTAAACTATTAAATTAAGTTAGGGCAAAATCATAGACAGTAAAAGAAATAGACACAGCCACCCCATAGATTTCAATGGAGAAAAGTGAAGTCAATTAGAAGCACTCACTTCCTGATGGCAGAGCGTTTTTTTTTTAACATTTTTAATTTTTTTTTAAATTGGAGATCACATTTGTTGCAATTTGCTGAAAAAAGAAATTGAACTTGTAATACAAAAATCATTTAGTTAGTTCACGCTTTCATAAAGAATAAAAAAATAAGTATCAGCCAATAGATAGACAATTGAAACAAATATCATACAAGTAACAAATAATCTGTATAAAAATAATAAACAAATGTCACAGTCCTCGTCCGCACTCCCTCAATCACCCAGCTGTTCATCGTCCTCATCATCTGCGTCACCTGTTATTGTTCTTTTGTATCTGTATTTAGTCTCCTTCTGTTCAGTTAGTCTTTGTCGGTTCTTGTCAATGTTAGTGTTTTGTGTGTGTACCGTCTGTACCTGTTTGTTGTTTTATTTTGAGTAAAACTTTGAATTCAATTATCAATTATTTTCTTGGAGGATGGAAATTAAATTTATCGTGAAAAGTCGAAATGTCGAGTTTATCATGTTTAAACCAGTTTTCTATAAAGAGAGTCTTGTTTCTATGTATGGTGTTCATGATGTTCCAGATAAAACATTTGTGAGGGGAGAAAATGTGACCAACAAGTTAGAGCATGTTTATGGAAGTTTGACAGTTTAACTGGCAGTCTTGATAGAGTATGGGCACTGAAGCAAGAATGTGATTTTACCAAGATTTTCAAAGATAAAGTTTGGAAAAATGTCCCATAAACTGTTTGGATTTTTCAAAAAATCTTTTAATCCAGTTGATTTTTTTTATATCTCAGTGAGAAGTCAATTACAGATATCCCCCCCCCCCCCTCCTCAATTTTATTAGTCAAGATGTTTTTCCTGATTTTATGGGGCTTCTTCCTCCATATACAGTTATATAATAGTTTGTCTAGATTGGCACATTATGACTTTATTTCTTTTGATGTAAATAAATATGCTGCTCGTGAGACCTTCTGCTTTAGAAAGAACCCTGCCAAACATAGATATATCTCTTGCAAGCCAAGAAAGTCAAACTTTTTATGAATAAAATTGTGTAGTAAAGAGATATTATTCTGTCATCAAGATATGTTACTAAATTCTTTATATTTATGCCACTTTTTTGACCCGAATGCTTATTTTTAAAAGAGAAAACGGCTCACATTTAGAAAGATTTAGATTTAAGCCTGAGCTTTCAGAAAATTGGTTTACAACATTTAGTGCAACTCCTATTTGGCACGATACACACACGGGAAACGGTAGATCCAATTGCAGTATTTATTGGGTAATCCATAATACGTGTTCCAGTCCAGGCAAGGGTCAAATTCCTCACAAGTCAGAGCAAGAGCAAGAGCAAGAGCAAGAGCAAGAGCAAGAGCAAGAGCAAGAGCAAGAGCAGCAGACAGACCTTCGGAAGTGTGGTGACAAATAACAACAACTCCGTGACAAACACTGAAACAAACAGGGTATATATACACACAGAGATACTAACAAGGTGATGGGAAACAGCTTTGTGCAATGATCAATGAGTGACAGAAGAGGATGATGGGAATTGTAGCATTGAGTTAATGACATCGTGGGGGATGAGGACCTCTGGTGGTTACCCAGGGAAACACAAACCAGACACTGTGACACTATTTGGAATTCATTTTTTAGAAACAGGGTTGTGTCATCAGCCAGCTGTGAGATTTTTATTTCTCTTTCATTTAATGTAATTCCTTTGAATGAACTCTTGTGAATTAAATTAAAGAGAATTTGAGCTACAATCAAAAATAGAAGAGGCGAGGTGGGGCAGCCTTGGCAGATACCTTAGTGTATGTATAATCTAGTTGAGGTTCCATTAGCCAATTTCACACAACTGTTTCCTCCCATGTACAGAGTTTTTACAGCATTAATAAAATTCTTACCAAAATTGCCGTGTCAAAGGCTTTTTGAAAGTCTAAGAATAAAATAAGGTTGTTCATCATCTAGAAAGTTCAATCAGATCCAAAACTAAGCGAATGTTATTGGCTATGTGACGATCTTTCATGAAACCAGATTGGCATTCATCAATTAAATTGTGTAATTTAGATTTGAGACTTGGATAGATGCTATAATCTTATAGTCATTATTTAGCAATGTAATTGGTCGAATGTAATTTTCAATGAATAGAGTGTCTGTGTGAGGTTTTGCAATAAGTGTTATGACGCCTTGCCTCAGAGGAGGAGGAAGCTCCCCTCTGTCAAAAGAAGACAGCCAGAAGAAATTTACTTAGAGACTCATTTTATATTTCAGAAGTTTCCACGATGTCCCAAAATGATTCACTTTTCTAGCAACTTTTCGTCCTCTTTACATGAGTGAGTTTCTTGGATGAAAATAACATCAGCATTGTAGTCCTTACAAAAAAATAGATGTTTTTTCTTTTAACAATGTTTCGTAGTCCTCTGGCGTTTATAGACAGTAGTTAAAGGGTAAACAACCAATAACAGCTTCTGCCTCTTTAAAGTGAATTTGGAACATTTTAAAGTAATCACAAAGTGCTTGTGTTATTCACGAATGACTTACTGTGTTAATGTAATGTATAATATTCAATCATTAATTATTATTAATATATAATAAAGCCCTGAGAGAGGATGGAATTCAACCCTATGAGCAGATACAGCCAACACCTGAACAGATTTCCTTACCCTCTAAAGCAGCAACAGAAAGAGAAGGCACAAGATCAGAATTTACAACAAAGTTCTAGTGTGGCTCCGTAGGAAACATCTTAAAGGATCTCCACATCCTCTATGAAGGCTCGGGTTCCTCTGAAAAAAGCTTGCTTTCCTTGTTTCCTCGCTTCTTCGATGCGGGGCCACAGCCTGTCTCGGGTCTAAGTTGTCAGCCTGACTGAGATCCTCGCCAAAGCGGAGCCTTTTGAGGAAACAAGAGCCTCTCTCTCTCTGAGCCTCTGTCATGATGAATCAGGTTTTTCTTCCCTTTTGATTCTCTCTCACACACACACCTTATTTGCTCATTATGTAATTACTCTTTCTCTCTTCTGCACCGTTCTGCAGGCCTCTCTCTCTCGCTCTCTACCTGCACCTGTTAGTCAGTGCAATCAGCGCTCGTACTGATTTGCTTTGACACCTGTCTCTACTTTTCTTAGTGGTTACCCTTTGGGTGTTTCTCAAAACCAAGAATGCAAAGAACGGACTTGTGTTCTTGGGGAGAACGCTCTTGCTGTTCTTGGAAGAATGAACTTGCAAGGTGACGAGCTCACAGAATCTGCTGACAGTTTGAGACGATGTGTTCTTGCGGGTATTGCAATACCCTCATACAGAACTCAAACATTTACGACTCGCCATACATTTTCGTAAAAATGCCAATATTTGAAATCTTCACAGTTGATTTCTCGCATCAAATGTTCTCAGATGTGAATTGAGTGATGATAATAGCATACGAAATTGTATAGGCAACAATCAACGAAATATGCTACAACTCTGCCTCTTTTCGTCAACAATAAAACGAAATATTTTAGAAAACCCCACTCTGCCTCTTTTCATAAAAAAAAATTAAACAGATTAGCCTAAATGGCCACAAAATTTTGTTTCAGGCAACGTGTACATTAAATATCTTATAACAACATGAAATATTAAAACACAACCCTGCTTCTTTTTTTATTTTATTTTAAAAATGAAACATTCTGGATTTTTATTGCCATTTGTCAAAGAGAGACAGGGTTTTGTCATTTTATTTTACATATAGTGAAGAGAATGTTAAAATAAATATAAAAAATATATCTATTTTAAAGTAGGCCTATATAAAATAAAAAAACAACCCTGTCTCTTTTTGTTAAATGTCATTTTTACTGATCAATAATATCCAGTAGAAAGGTATAAGAAGCTAACTTACAATTGAAAAATTAAGCAAACAATTAGGCTACAAAGTTAAAGTTAAATAGCCTAAATATATAAAGTTATGAAACTTCACTTTGCCCTCAGCCAAATCGATTTGCCATGGAACACAAATATAGATTAATGAGTGAGACCAAAGATCGACACAAGACGAATATACGTCATGTTTATCCACTAGACTAGAGACACCAGAGCCAGCGGCACACGTCAGAAGCACTAGCCGAGGAAAAGCTGTTCCAGTCGGGGTTAATGAGCGTTGAACACCCGGTGATCTTACAACGCCGAAAGCGTCAGATAAATTTTTCAAATAGGCGCTATCTTTATAAACAAACCACAGATTTAAGCTTTAAAAAACTACATTCTCGCCTGAAACACTCTTAAAATTACATTTCATGACACAATAACAGTAGTATTTTGATATTACGCGGGTTTTCTCCTCTGGTATTGACGCTTGCTGGTTGGTATACGAGATGCATTCTGGGATACATAGCTGTCTCAAGTCCGCACAAGTCACCTCTCGATACATCCTCGGTAAAAGGGGCGGATCAAGAACACATCCGGGGATTTGAACTGGACTTGGCTAGATGTGAACTTTGAATTGGGACAGTACTTGGGCAGCGACTGATGACGTTTCACAAGTCCACAAGAACACAAGTACAGACAAGAACGGATATTGAGAAACGGCCTTTGTCTGGTGTTTGTTCTGGTAGATTCTTTGTCGGGTGTTCCGCCCCTACTGACTCACTAATTCGGGCTCTTGGTGGAGTGGGAAAATGGCAGCCCAGTCTCATCCCAAGACGTCATACGTCTGACTCTTTTGACCATACGTCAACATCCGACGTTTTAGGGTACCCTTTAACGTCAGTATATGACGCTATCTAATCCTAACCCTACCCCAGACCTAAACCTACCCGCGTCATCTAACTGACGCTAATGGTAAAGCGTAAGTCATATGACGCCCCGGGATCGTCATCTAACTGACGTTAAAGGGTACCCTAAAACGTCGGATGTTGACGTATGGTCAAAAGCGTCAGTCATCTGACGTCTTGGGATGAGACTGTGTTAAAAATGGAGTCAGACGGTTTTGCCGGTTATAGAGTTCTAATGACGGTGTTCAACTAACCGTCGGTCTCACGGTTATATAATAACCGTCACACCCCTAGTGTATACTAACATCTAGTTAGCATAGTATTTATATAGTTATTTAGCTTATTTCGTGCAGCCTATGTAGTTAATTATCGCATATCGCTCTAGTGTGCAACCTGCATTTTACGCGGGATTACTGGTCCAGGTGGAAATGGGCTTCTCCACACAGCTCACGCTGCCAAACGCTGCTCTTCCTGCATGGACTCCACCACCGCAGCAGCATCATGATGTGAGTGTGCATATATTTTTAATCACAATTTATGTTCCTTCCTATTAGGCTAAAGTTAACCCTTGGTGTTGATTTGCTGGATATTTTTTTCACATAGCAGCAAAATATACTGACCATAATAGTAATAACAATTCTGGAAAAAATGACCTCAAAATGACTGAATATAAGAATAATTGGATGCCGATCGCGATGCGGGAGTTTGAGCGGCTCGAATTGATATGGCTCTGGCCCTGTGTCCACAGACGATTCAACATCCTCCACTTCAGGTGAAGGTGGGGGAGAAAAGTCCGTGACTTCACATGGCCGCTCTGTTGCAAAGCTACTTGCGTCACTACAGTCGCTCTCAATTTTAGTGAGTCTGACAGCAGCTGTCACTGCGGGTCTCAGGTGCACGCCCCCCCTGGGCTCGGCCCACTTTTCCAGCATTTTTCAAATATTGCCAGTGGGTGGAGTCAGGCTCTGACCAGGGGTTTAGTTACCCTTTAATAATCAATAATCGATCATCGATTAATCATGCCCATCCCTATTCTGTAGCTTTACAAAAGGAATATGCAACAACTTCTGTAAAAATGAATAAAATATAAAAAATAAAATATGTGCTTCCTGTTTTACAGATTTTTCTATGATGTTCACGCATAGACAGTATAAGAAGTGGACAGAGCCATCTCATTGGAACTCAGTTGAGACAGTTGAAGCCCACTTTTAGCGATTTTTTTAGCACTTCCGCTCCTGACGCGCAGACTCAAACCGACTCAAACTAAGCTTGATGACGTGAGCAACCCGCCTGACAGACGTAAATCTTTTAGTAGCTGTGCGTGAAAACTGCCAACGTTAATCTTGCAGAGACGGCGAGCTTGAGCAAAGAGTTCTTTGGTGTGAGTGAGCAGGACTAAGTATTTTTTATAGTATTTATTTTAAAATGTAACGCCAGTACGCCATATTAAGTTAATGCATTGATTGCCTGCGAGCTTCTCCTCCTATCTTTACGGTCGCGCGACAGAGAGTCGAGTGGTTATGACGCAGTCGTTAGCCTATTTTTACAAAAACTGTTTCTACGGGGCCATAATGTAACATAGAAGGTAATGGAGCCCTTTATACATTGTCGTGTGTCTTTAGAAATAAATAATGGACAAATTGAGTCTTTAAACGCCTCAGATGTAAAGTTATTTGCTGTCAAAGTGACGCCAAAATGAATGGGAGTCAATAGGAATGCTAACGCAAGTGAAGTTTTGCTACAAGATGGCGGCTCCCGCGAGGCTTCAACTTCCGGTCGATGGATTACCCCCTTGTGTTCACGTAATTATGTCACTTCATAACGTTCCCATGGCAACAGGGGAAATGGCTGCTCTTGTGTGAATTAAACGCAACATTTTTCAACTTTCTGCTAAGATATAGGCCTATGTGACTTTTTTCAACAAAAATGCGGGGATTATAAAATCATGCAAGCCCCGCATATTTTGCGTGGAAATCGGCAATTTATGCGGCGAAAGTGCGCTGTATTTGAAAAAAAAATTCGGCCCGGATATATATGCGGACTTGGCTGATTATGCATTGAATCATGCGATCACATAATCGCGTTTTTCTGGAGGGACTGAAAGGTGATGTTCATTATAATAAATTCTAGATGGAATAGCAATTGCCATTTTACAGCACCTTAGTGGCAATTTTGGGAATAGCTTACAGCAACCTATTTTTGTGAAATCATACTCAAAATTTAAAAAAAAAATACTGCAGGGACTTTCAGACCACTGTGGACATCTATACTTTATTTTTATGAAATAAAGATATTTTATTTAGCTACAGTATTTCAGCTACACTACACTTGAACAATAACTTTTATCTTACTTCTTAAAGAAACACTCTGACTTTTTTGGACTTTAGCTTATTCACTGTGTAATAGCAAATTTCAGAGATTAATAAAAACAGCATCAAAAGGTATAAGAAAACTTTCAAGAGGCAAAATTGTTTTAAAGAGAAAAAGTTTATTCCCTGAGGACTCTTTTCACAAGCCGCAGCCACCCAGCCTGGAAAACAGAAGTCCTGCTTGCTTCCACAAAACACAAAACAATACAGTTCTTTGGCATCGTAAAACCCTCCTTTCCAGTTTCTGTAACTTTCCTTATCTTCTGGTTTGGACTGGTTTCTACCCCAAGGAAAAACCAGCAGTTTTCTGAGGAGACAAAAGGTCTTCATTTTACAATCTAGATTACCTCCTGCTCTGCTCAGGGGGGTGGCGTGAGGCTTCATTTTAAAGGGACTATATGCAACTTTTCCACCAAAATAAACGTAACAATAGCCTTTTTTTTTTTACCATTTATGACTCAAACATCTCCTTTTGAGCATACTGACACCTTGTCCGCTCACAGTGGGTGCACCTATAAGCCTGTATCCTATTTTTCCTATTTTCTGTCGGGTCGGATTTTTCCGGCGCTGTCTGTGGATGTGACGTCAAGCGCATTCATGTTAAACGTTTCAGATCACTCTGCCACCACCGCTAGTCAGCAAGTAGCCTACACTCGCAAACTTATCTCAAACAATATATGTATTTGACTGTTCTTACCTCTGTAGAAAATTTTGACCTCCTTGCAGGCAGCAGATGACTTGTGAAGTGTGCACGCACGTATGAGCGCTGCGAGCAGTGTTGCCAGGTCCGTATGCCTGCACTGTTTCCGCAGGTTGTTTGTATAACGCACGGGTTGACGCGGTTGTTTTACTCACTGGAACATGATTGTTATCGGGGAAACACCCGGGAACGCTATTTGACTATTTTTGGCCGTGATTGGTTTAATTTTGATGAGCAATTGGGCTGGTTTTCTTGTGCAGACCTGGCAACCCTGGCTGCGAGCGAGCAGAAAGGAAGAGCAGTTCTGTTTTTTGGCCACAGGTGTCAGTCGCGAGTTTAAATTTCAGAAAAACGCATATGGGCCCTTTAACGACCCCCTGTATTCTTCTGACTAGATTCTTTCGTGCTCTAGGCCCATCTGTTATATTATGTGTTTTCTTTCATGTCCTGTTCCCCCCTCAGCTGCTAAAAAAGCCCTCACAGAACACTCATGATTAAATGAGATTAACAGCTGAGAAAAACAAAATGAATATAAGAAATACTGAATTTTCCACAACAACTGTATCCCCCAGAGTTAGATAAGACCATACATACCTTTTTCATCTCCGTGCGTGCTGTAACTCTGTTTGACGCATCCACCGCAAGCCTAGCTTAGCACAAAGACTGCATGTAAATGGCTACAGCTAGCATACTAATCCCAATAAGACACAAAATAATGCAAACATTTTCCTATTTACATGTTGTGATTTGTATAGTCACAGAGTGTACAAATAACAAGGTCATATGAGACACACAGATATCTTTTAACCATATAAATATTGGGAACTATTTTCTCAGAAGGCGAAACACTGCTACTAGGGCGGAGTGAAAACCGCAGCACCTGAGACGCGCCGCGGTGAGTAGCAGAGAGTTCGTTCAGAGTTGGAGTAATAGAGTCAGCAATTACTAGATAGTAAAAGCATAGTTTACAATCATAGGTGTTCGCTGTATTGTAAAGAGCTGAGACAATAAACAGGGGAGACCTGTAATACCATTATGTTTCATAGAATTTCAACCAAAAATGCTGATCTGATGAATCAATGGCTAAGTTACTTGCTCTGGATATCGATCCAAACACACCTGAAGAGATCATCAGATTATCGTGTTTGCTAAGTACATTTTACTGAGGATTACAATTTGAAAAAATGGAATTTGCCACACGGACCATGAAACGTGTGCTGAAGGATACGGCCATCCCATCGATAAATCAATGGACCCCCAAATCAATGGAGTCTGTCCTATGCACATCTATCACTGTCTGGTTTGGTTCAGCTACCAAATCAGACATCATGAGACTACAGCGGGCAGTCCACACTGCTGAGAGGATTATTGGTGCCCCCCTGCCAACCCTCCAGGACCTGTACTCTTCCAGAATGAGGAAGAGAGCAGGTAAAATCATCACAGACTCCACTCACCCTGGACACCACCTGTTTGAACTATCACCCATCAAGACGGAGACTCAGATCACTGGCCACAAGAACATCTAGGCACAGGAACAGTTTCTTCCCACAGGCCATTTCCCTTTTGAACAGTTAACATACCTCCCAAGGCATATGCCTTTAAGTGCAATGCTCCCACTGTTTAGTGCAATATCTTCTAAACTCAGGTGATTTATATTTTTATGTATCCATTCTATTCAAAATACTGTAAATATGTTCATAATCTGTAAATGTTTATTCTGACTAAACCCAACTGTGGCCTTATATGTTATATTTTATAGTTTTTTCATTTTTTTTTATAATTTTATTTTTAGAATTTGTATTACTGTTTCTTGTTGTATCTGTATCTGTATATGTGCACTGGAAGCTTCAGTACCAAAGAAAATTCCTTGTGTGTGCAAGCACACTTGGCAATAAAGCTCTTTCTGATTGTGATAGCACAGACAGGACAAAGTGAAGCGGCTGCGGTGGTAAGTGTTCTGTTATGTTTTTAGATGACTAGCCTACTGTAACAGTGCCATTAGCTGGATCTAATGTAACGTTAGTGATACTATTATATGAATAGGGTGGTCACTCACTACTATTGCAGTTGTTCCCGGGCTCCATGTATCCTCTGTAATGTTAGTATTGTGCATAGACAGTAAAAGAAATGGACACAGCGACCCCATAGATTTCAACGGAGAAAACTGAAGCCCTTTAGAAGCACTCACTTCCTGATAGTCAAGCGTACTGCGCATGCTCAAACTGAGCTTGACGACGGAGATGTGACGTGAGAATTACCAGACAGGGGTGCGTTTCCTGAAAGCATCGTTAGCCAACTATGGTCGCAAGTTCCGTCGTTCCCAATAGAGTTCAATGGAAATTGCGACCAACTTGCGACCATAGTTGGCTAACGATGCTTTCGGGAAACGCACCCCAGAGCGGCCTGAGCATAAAATTAGGGGTTTAAAGGTATGAAGTGTTTGTTTATTTAAATGTGTACATTATTTCAGTGTTATTATGATTATTTGATTTAAGTGATGTATGTGAATTGATTTATGTTTGTGTGTTTTTAACAGATTGCCTCGGTTTTGATTAAATTTGTCCTATTTGGTGGAATGATTTGGTTATTTAGAGTTTATTTATTTTGAGTTTTTTTGGTTTTCTTTCTTTAAAGAACTTGTAATGCTTTATGCTTTTCCTGAGGAGGGTGGATGTTTAAACCCGGTTTTAGAGAATTTGACAATAAAAGCTGTATTTATTAAGATATTTTAGTACCTTGTGATCAGTCTAAGCACCCACACAACATAAACAAACGAAAATTCGCAAGAGCAACAAGAGATTTGAAGCAGACACGCCCAAGAGATGATTCGCGCTGTGATTGGCTGAATGTTAATTAATTCAAGTCTAAGTAACAAATCAGAGAACGCGGGCGGAAATATTGGCGCTGGATCAAAAAAATGCAGGGGACAGAATCACCTGTTTCTAAAAGTGCCGGTTGCTACGCCCCCGTGCATAATTATTTGACGTGTCGTCCTCATTTTGGGGAGGGTTTTGAAAACAATGAGGAAACGATTAAAAATAAGAAAATGATAATTAATGTTGTGAAAGATCGACTAATGCAAGCTTTTTTTTTTTAAACCATTGTTAATGTTTGACTCAATATTTTATTACGTGACTCACACTGAAATATGCAGAAAATAATGAGGAAATTATACAAAACATGATACGAAAATTATACAAACCACAAACAGACAACAGTCTTTGTACTTTAAACTGGCTGAATTCACATGTTCAACAGTTTAAATTCTGCAGTTTGACACACAAAAAAACAGTTTGACACACAAAAAAATTAATACATTAAAGCACTTTTAAGTGCTTTTCACATTAAGCATTTTAGAATGTCCCGTTGTTTTCAGTGATTGAAAGTGACGGCAGCAGACACTGTATATGGATCACAAGTGCCCAAAACTTAAATTTTGTTCACTTTTATTTTTTCTTTCGAGTTGATAGGCCTGTGCTGTAGTTAATGGATGTTTTGCCATCCAGGTTTCCGTGCCAGTAACATGACTGAAAGCTGTTTGTGATGCTAGGGGTTAGGGGTATGTCAATATATTAAGAATGTGACAGTGCGAAAATGGTAATGTACAGTTATGTATTTATTTAAAAGAAAAATAAGCATAAGCAAATCAAAACTGTATATATAACATCCCTAATGCATCATGTGTTTATTTTAAACTATCACACATTCACATATTTTAATTAATGCAAACCTACTGACATAAAAGACTTTTTAAAAAGTGGTTTATTGCATGAGGCTATAAACTTGTAACGTTAATGTTATTTAACAACCATTAGCAGTGATTATCAAAACACCTCTATGAAATATCACTGTTTGTAATAAAATCTGATATGACCTTATATTTAATTGAAATACCACTCATAAATATCATGGGCTTCTTTATATTCTCTGTGTCGTGCTATATGGTCACAGGCAGTGCAAATAGCCAGAATAAACTCTTGGTTTTGTTGTATTAAATGAGGAGTTGGAGAGAGATATTTCCTCCAGTTAAAGAACCTGCGATATGCTTCTTCGTCCTTGTCCAGCTGAAGCAGATATTCTGCTAGTGACTTTGCATCTGGGAAGTCGTTCACATGAATGAAGGCATCGCCGGGAACAAAGTTTTCATAGTTTTTTCTGGGAGGACCCAGAACCACAGGGACGGTTCCTGCAGCAAGCGGCCCGTTTATCTTCTCAGTGATGTAGTCCTTGTGGATGGAGTTCTCAAAGGAAAGGTAAAACTTGCAGCTAGCTAGGGTAGGATAGTATTCGTCATAACCAAGAAATTTAGCATAAGCCTTTCCGAACATATGCACTTGGATGTGTTTGCTGAGTTCTCGGTAATACTGGTTCCTTGTGCCGGCACCTGTATAGGTATCATTGTTACTCACAATCCAACACACCAGTTTGTCCTTTTTGGGAATTACAAACTCCTCATCTGGTTTCTTCCTGGTGATCAATTTCATCCGTACAGGAATATCAGCATCATGTCTGTAGCTGAGAGTGAGATTGAACAGGTTTTCCAGACCTGGTATTTTATGAGTGTTGGTCGGTGATTCGACATGAAACCAAATCCACCTCTGGAACGGAGGACGAGGAGATGGAGGAAGATTGGTCAGGTTCCAACTAATGGCTTTGTGAAAAACGAGGACAGCGTCTGCATTGCTGTAGAGAGATCTATCATCCGTCAACTGACAACCATCGATATTGTAAATTCTTTTGCAATCACTGAAGTCAAACCTGTAATTTTTAGGCCAGATCCATAGTAGAAGAATAGGTTTGTCTTCTGAGAAGCTGCTGTTCACACGGAAATAATTTTTCAGTTTAGGCAACGAAGGTTCACAGTTTGGAGTTGAGGACCAGTAATAGAAGATAGTCAGAGAGGCGAGACCTGCAAATGTCAGTATAGTAGCCAAACGAAGCAGTGAAAATCCTTTGAGATTTAGTCTTGACATTTTGTGATCTAAAGAGCATCAATAAAAGAAACTGTTCATGCTTGAACACAGCAATACAATAACAACAAAACAAAAAAACTGTTTCAATAAAAAAGGCATGTAGAATGAGTTTCTGGTTAAATATTAATTATTTAATTAATTTGTTTCTCACACTGACTTAAATACAAGTCAGTGTGAGAGACTGAACGCTATACTACAATGGCTGTTTTTTTTGTTCTTGACATATTTATTATTTTTATTTATTTATTTACATTAAAGGCACAATATGGAACTTTTCGGCTTTCAAAATAGCAAAAATAACTGTATCTATGTTATATATTTCTTTTAGTTGTGTACTAACATTATCCCAAAAGTTCCCACCAACTTTCAAATCCGGAGAAATTTATATTTTAATTTGAAGACACGGGCCGTGTCTTTATTTCCGTTTCGTCGCCCGTCTATGACGTCATATAACCTTTGACTCTAGTTTCTCTAACTTCGTGCGGATCCCGGCAAAAAACCGCCAAACGCAAATGTAAACACCGGACGCACGTCACTAAAATAAAAGAAGACAATAAAGAAGTTGGATATCAATAATGGACCATGATTATGCTTTGCCTGCACGTTCTGCTGCTGGAGGCAGATCCGTGAAGCGGAAACGCACGGGTGACAGAAATGACTCGAGAAGGGTTTGGGACAGGAGAAGAGACATGACTCGCGTTAACATTGGAGTTGCATTTCCACGAGCTTCGTGACAAACTGGAACTACAGAGAGATGCCGATCTCGCTTGCATTCTAATAAACAAGTAAGCACCCATTCAGCTAACTATATCTATCCGTAACTTATATGTTGTGAAACGATGATGGCATGTGTAAAACGCAGACGGACTAGCTCTCATGTAGCTACAGTATGTAAATTCACATTTGTTGTAGATATAGCTGCAGAACGTAGCTTCATATGCAGTTCACCATCTTTTTCAATATCATAGTATAAACGTAATTATAATTATTAACGAAAGGTGACCGTGTTTTTTATCATCTATTAATACTAGCTAGATGGAATATTGATTCAATAGCCCTGATAATTCATATCTCTCCGTTGGAAGAGACGTGATTTTAAAAACACTAAGTTAGAATGAGTGAGGAATGTGGGGAGCGACAGAGCGCGCGTGTTCAATGGCATTACATAAAGTTAATAGCCGTAACTAAACGTAACAAGAATAGAGATATAATATAAATAACAACACATTACCTCGTCAGTGAACATGTTATCTGCTGGAGATGCTAGATGGCTGGGGAATGACAGATCGCGCGTGTCCCAATGAACATCGTATAGCTGGTTCGCGCGCGCACTCCCTCTCTCTCTCTCTCTCGACAACGACAACAACTCCCATGAGCACACGCTCTTTCACGACGTCATCAGAATACGTCTTTTGCTATTATTTTGATTGAGTGACCCCTGGTGGCCAAAAGTTACATACTGTACGTTTAAATAATATTTAATTAATAATCATGAATTGCACACAAAATCGTCTTATTTGCTTATTAAAGTAATTTTAATAAGCAAATACGATTTAAATGATAAATTTGGAATGAATGTAGGTAACACAATTGCTCACCTCCTTTAAGAGCCTCTGAGAGAAATCGGCAGTTCTGTGTCACTGAGTCAGTGTGTCCAACAAAAGAGGATTACACGTATCGTGAGTGTCTGCAAGATAAAGGTACTGTGTTTGCACTCTTTGAAGGTCAGTATGCAAATGTTAAAGTAATATTTGTTACGTTTTCTGTGGGTGCAGCTATATTGAAAACAAACTAGTTAATCAAGTGTAGAGTATTAAACATCTAGGTTGTTTTGAAACAGGGCTCGACAAAGACAAAATGTTCTCACACACATCCAAAGCACACGCCCAGGAAACACACTGAATTGAGTTCACTCGAATGGACAAATGGTATCCTAGTAAACAGGGTTGCAGGATTAATTAAAATCTAACCAAAATTGCAATTACTTTTTAAAAATATATATTTAATTAAATATAGTCCTATGCACAGCGTGTTACTGACTGTTACTCTGTGATTAGTAAATGCTGCTGCTCCTCTGAATGCACTGCAAGTTTGAGTCGCTTATAATGTGCATTTGAAAAAGTAACATGCGTCAAACTTCTTCACAAACTTGTAATGCGAAGCGTTCATAAACCTACTGTCCAACAAAAGACAACGTTTAATAATTTTTTTTACTCGCTTTATAACGTCAGTCAGTTGTTTGAAATTTCCTTTTGTGATCTGATGTGTCTTCTTATCACAGTATGAGGCTGACGATATATTAGTATCCTATAGGGCTGTCACTTTACGTTCGAAAATCGATTGCACAATCGATCGGACCAACCAACGACAAGTATCGAAACGAAAATAGAGAATCGATTTTAACGGCCTTTTTTGATGTATTTTTTTTTTTTTTTTTACCAAAAATGTGTTTTAGGTGGACAGATCAATAGAACATGTAGGATTTTGGAAAATAATAATGTCTTTTCTGTTAACCAAATGCTTTTTAATATTCGCTATTACTTCAAGGCAAGTGAACAAGCGCGCCGTTATTTGTTGCCAGAGCCGTTGCTTAGTGACGTGTGTGTTCAAGTAAGCCAGAAATGTGCAGATTCTGCGCAATACGCTGTATTTAATATATCACGAGGACTCATAGATGTGTATATCTCTATGACGAGGACTCACGAGTTGCGTATTTGCGCTGAATCCACACAGATTTGGCTTACACGAACTTCCACAGCAAAGAAAGTGAGTAAACATAGACTCACGCCTCTTGATTTGACAGCGTTAGCCACCAAAGTTCATTTTTACCCGCATTTGGCGAGTTGAGGGTGTTAATTTCAATCCCTGAATGCTGCACTCCTGTTTGTCATTGTGCACGAAACTTCACGCCAATAAATCATCACGAATATTGCTGACTTGTGGGCGCTGCGCGTCTCAAGCGCCCTCTTCACGTTCGTCCTAATGCCTGTTAGTTGTCAGTGGATTTGCCTATATTTGGTGTTGAAAATGGAAACGTCTTTAGACATGGAAAATCGATTTTACAATCGATTCAATGAACACTTATGTCTCAAAAATCGAACAGGATTTTTTCACAAAAGTGACAGCCCTAGTATCCTATAGGTATCATTATAAATATACTTTGAGAAAATACCAGAGAAGGCTTGAAGAACTCAAATACACCATATATTGTTGCATATATAATATAATAATATATAATTCTGCCCTACAAAGGCAAAAGGCCTTAACTTGCTAGAGTGTGGAACTGAGAAAAATAACTTTAAAGATTTTTAGTTGTCCCGCCAAATTAATTATAGGTAGGACACTGGAAATCTGGCAATTAGATGGTTTAGTAATGAAAATTATCTACATAAAAAAATCTTGAGCTCAAACTTGACTTTTGACCACCATTTTAAAGTTACTGTACTCTGCCTTTGTATTGTCTGCGCGAGAAGTGAGAAGTCATGCCAAGGCAAAAGGTAGTAACTTTTATCAATACTTGGTTGCTGATCACCATTAACAAAATCATTATAGTAACACCTGTATAATCTAGTGATCATGGCATTTATTTTGTATGATTTACAATTACTTAGACATCGACTTATTGCTATCCTGTGCTTTGGTTGCATTCTGGTGCCATTACATTAGACATGACAAAATACCTGGCGGTAAAAAGTATCTTCAATTGGTGCCGAGGCATAAGACTTGCTAAACACGTGTTCAAAATGATCACGATAAAATAGATCCTCGTGCACAATCGACCCGGGGACTGGAATCATCTTCGAAGGTGTCACGCTCCATAGATGCACACACATATATGCAGAAACACACATAAGCAGACATTTTATTATATTACACTCCTGAAGGCAGGCAATAAACATCAAATTAATTTACTGCTTGCAGAAATATGTATAAGGCTCAGGAACAGAGATCTCCTCAAAAGAAAGGGCCTAAAATTGAAAACAAGCGTTTAATACATTGCACTGAAGAGGACCCAGAAAAGCATTTAACTACACTAAAGGACTGGAATTCGTGGACAACATTGGTGAAGGCAGCAGAAATAAGAAATCATAAAGACATATTACATTTGGCTGAGAGTTGTTCTGAAGGAGAGGTTCCACAAATATGGTATCACAGGAGTGCCGGAGTCTCTTTACAATGAAAAGGGATTTGGAAACACTCATAAGCAAGCCATTAGACACCACAACAGAAACAATGGCTAGAAGGTCCATACTTTAAGAAGGTCATACTTTCTTTAAAAGGTCTTCTTGGGGCTAACATCCACGTTTAAATGTAAAATTGGTAATTTTCATACCTTAAGCTACCTACATGGCACTGCTATCATGCATTTTTGTGGTCAGGGTGCATGTCTCTTCAGGGGACATATTCTTCATGTTTTGAAGAATAAACATTAGAATTGGTGCCCTTTTTGATACCAATTTTCTGCCCGCCTCACGGACTATTGTAACAGTTGGTCTGATATTGTAGCCAGTGTTGGGGGTAACTCATTACAAGTAACTTGAGTTACGTAATCAGATTACTTTTGCAAGTAACTAGTAAAGTAACGCATTACTTTTTCAATTTGCAACAAAATATCTGAGTTACTTTTTCAAATAAGTAATGCTAGTTACTTTTTCACATGTATTGACTGACAACTCTCCTGTCCTCATATTGATAGAAACAAAGTGAGGAGGTGGTGTGTGCGTGTGTGCGTGCGTGCGTGTGCACATGCAGAGTAAACATGATGCTTATTGTAGTTCTAGACTAAATATGAACATGCATTTACTCATCTCACTTGCACGAAAAACATTCAGCATTCCTCAAAATGAATAAAAACAGTAAAATGCAATCTCAGAATTTTATGCAAAACTTTTATAATTAACTATATTAAATTACACAAATATATTTTATGTATTTAATCTCAATTTATTAACCAATGCTGCTAACCTTCAATTATCTAATTCAACTATACTAATAGGCAAAATTACTCAAGATTAGATGTAGAAATAAGCGTGTTGAACTTCCTTCTCCTGTATCCTATTGTTCTGTAATACAGAATGGCTGAACGGTTTGTTTGAGCGGGGCCCTCTACTGTACAGGAGTAAACATGCACTTCCTTGCATTTATCACTTTTGGTGTGAAAGGGCCTTAACATTTGCCAAAAATATAACTTTTTTTGTTGTTATTAAAAAACAAACAAGCAAGCCCAGCCCAGATGAGAAAAAGTAATGCAAAAATAATTGAACGCATTACTTTTCATAAAAAGTAACTAAGTAACACAATTAGTTACTTTTTTGGGGAGTAACGCAATATTCTAATGCATTACTTTTAAAAGTAACTTTCCCCAACACTGATTGTAGCTATGCACCAGCACTTCTTGCTTCATTATGTTGTTTGCACCAATGTACCCTTGCTTTATTATTATCACTCCCTGTGATATATTAGTGATATATACAGAACCCCTTCACTGCTGGTAAATGAACTTTAAATGATCCCAGTACACTGTAAAATAATTTGTGTTGCTGCATTAAATTAAGTACGCCTATAATCCAAATGGCTGTCCAGTCATATCAGCTGTTAAACCTTGAGTAGTAATGAATTGCTTTGAATTGTGAAAGTCTACATCTGTGACATCCAAGATCAAATGAGACATCCAATATGATATCATCGGCCTAATCATGATCTGGCTAATTGGGTTCTTCGAACACGCCTGCCGGTTATGATTAGTATAGCTGGATTGAGTTATTGGAGATAATTGCGTGTTCATGCGCTGGTTTAAAAGGGGATATGTATCGATAGTAGAAACATTGATCAGCAACGCTGCTATTGGCTGTTCACCATGGCCAAAGAGCGCGCTCAGTTTTTCACCGCAGCAGAGCAAGAATTATTGCTAGAAGGATATGCTGAATTTGAAAGCTTAATTAAAACGCCAGGGAACACCTCAAAGTGTGCAAAAGCCAGGAGAGAGGGCTGGCAAAAAGTTGCAGACAAATTAAATGCGTAAGTGCTCCATGTTATGGTTCTTTCTTGTATTTTAATAATTTCATAATTGCTTAATGTCAGAGCCACCTTGGGATCCACTAGAACATGGGAACAAGTAAAAGTGAAATACAAGAATATTCTTCAAAATGGTAATCTTTTCTACTTCTACTGTCAGGACTCACAGAAGGAACAGACTGGATGGTAAGTTAATAAAGTTTATTTGTGCAGATGGATTTCTCAGTCGGAGATAACAGGTAAGAATCAGATGACTTTGAAACATAAACAAGCTTAGCTGAATGGATAATGTCCTTTTCTTTCTTGCAGGTGGATGGTGTGCAGTCACTCGGAGGATGGAAGGATTCAGAAGGATCGGGAAGCAGGTAGGTTGCAGGTTGGTTGATGGAGAGTCTGTGATTCACGGATAGACGAGACCAGGCAAGTGACTGCAGTGAAGGTGAGTGCTATATAGTTCATGTGGGTGATGGGACACAGGTGACGGTGATTAGTACTCAGGTGATTGGGAATGGGGGAATGTCCGACTGGGTGATTGGGAATGAGTGGGTGATGGCGATCGTGACGTGGATGGAATCCTGACATCTACTGTTTAGTCTCTTTTACCAAAATAAATGTTAAATTATGTGTTTGTCTGTTTATAACAGCAACCAAGAAAAAGGCAGAGCAGAAAAAAACAGGTGGTGGTCCTGCACCCCCACGTTATACCCTGGCAGAAGAGCTGGCCCTTGGTTTAAATGTGAACCGACCCATTGTGGAGGGCATCCCTGGGGGCAGCTCTTCCTTAAACCAAAAGCCAGGGACCAGTAGCAACACCTTCATTAATGGTAAATGAGTTTTAAATGATCTTGCTACACTGTAAATAATTTGTTGCTGCATTAAATTAAGTAGGCCTATAATCCAAATGGCTGGCACAGTCATATCGACTGATAAATATTGAGTAGTGATGAATTGCTTTGACTTGTGAAGGTGAAAACTGCATAACTTAATGCAAAAATATATTTTGCAATATGTTATTGATCACATTTTTTCCCAGTGTAGTTCATTGTAATGCCATTGTGTTCTCCTCTTTTGTGCAGTTTAACATAATAGACCAACACTTATACCTGTTCCCAAGCAAGTGGTGGCTGAAGCATGTGCAGTAAGTGGACTTTTTCTAACTTTACATCAAAAGGAAAGGAAGTGCAAGATTTTGTAATACCCATTTGTTTCTTTTGCACAGGACAGTGAGAAACCCTCTCAGATGACTGTCCTTTGGAGGAAGTACTTGTAAGTGCATAAATAACTACTTAATTTATAGTTGTGTACATATCATTTCTGACTGCAATATGAGTTGCAGGAGGAAAGGCCAGACAGGCCTACAGCCAGTGATACAGAGGTGGGCAGTGTAGTATATTTCCTTTTTATTTCTGTTGCATGAGGCTTGTGTTTTTGTTGTTGTTTTTTGTTAATTCTTTTTATTCTTTTACTCCGACGAGTCGAACTTTTAACGTGTGGTTCCAACAAATTAATGATGTATATGACACCCTCACGAGAAAAACGATATCTCTCAATAAGTGTATTATCACGCTGCGTTAAAGGGTCCTCGCAATACGCGATTAATTCGAAAAGCTCTTAGAATTATTCTACCACCTTCAGCAACAGGTTCTTCTCGTAAAAACGGACAAGACATGGCTGTGAAAGACTTCCCATATCAGCTCCGCTTATAAAGCCGGGATCTAATCCTGTTAACATGAAATAAGCCTGCTCGCGAGCAGGTTCAAGCTTACGCACCTGTTGCTATGACAGCAAGTCCAGGGTGAGCGTCGATTAACCAAACAATCCAAGATCATGCCAAATCGCCAACAATCAAATCTAGCTAACTGAGTTAGCGACGTACGAAGAACGGGCCCCTGGTCCGAACTGGGTGAGGCGGGGCTTTAGTTCTTTGTTGTATTCACCTGTTACGGCATGTGTAACATTTTTCTGTCAACTCTGCATATATCCTTCGCGATCGATATCGCACGATATCGCACCTTATAGCCTACTAAATGTTCTGACCGCATTTGTGCAGAACAAAGCTCTGAGGACATTAGAAGTTACAGGGAGTGATGGCTGAGTACACAGGCTACATCGTAATTTAAATTTTAATGGACAGTAAAACAAAGGCAGAACACCGTACAATCTGATAGGTAGCATTATTTGATAGAACACCGGCACAGTAACTTCATATTGACGCGCGGCTAAACAAAGGCAGAGTAGGCTACCATAACTCAACACTCAAAAAAAAACTCTTTGAATGAACATAAAAAAATCATGGAAAGGATTTCCACATGATTAACTTGCTTTAATTCAGCATTATGCAATTCTGTTATTCCAATTTAATGTACTTACGTTGGGTCAACTTAATTTATTAAGGTTGATTCAATTTATTTACTATGGTTGGGCACAGCTTAATTTATTAGTGTCAGCCCAACTAGTTTGCAATGTTTTAGACCCACTGATATGATTCAGGTATTGTAGTTCATATATTCATTCATCCAATGTAATATAATATAATTTAATATAATTTCTAGACTACAGCCAAATATTTGCCACCAATAGGTCTTTTTAGCATCTTAAATGATAAGATGTACATGCTTCATCAGGCAAGGCATTTGCTGTGAGAGCTGAATCAGTCTTCACCCATAACCAAATGCTCCACTCTTCTTCACAATGGTACCCCACTGCAATTTAAATGGTTCTATTAATTTCAATGTAATTGAGCATTAAACACAATTAATTCAATTCAATTCAAGTTTATTTGTATAGTGCTTTTCACAATACACATTGTCTCAAAGCAGCTTTACAGAAAGTGCATTTCAGAAATGTACAAAGAAAAATACAGTTAGTTAATCATGTATAAATTTAGGCATAACATATCGCCGGTGTTTAGTCGTCTCTTCACAGGCGTCGAGTCGTCTCTCCACAGGCGTTTAGTCGTCTCATCACAGGTGTTTAGTCGTCTCTCCACCGGCGTTTAGTCGTCTCTCCACAGGTGTTGGGCATCTGAAGTCTTCGTGAGAGGCTGGATACAAACTGGAGCTGACGAACGCTATTTACCTCGGGACTAGCGTCCCGAGATAACAGCAGAAAGACAGATGGGAAATAATTAGCATAGCTGATGTTCATAATATTAATGCATTCGAACTGATTCAGAAGTAGTATAAAAGGTAAGCATTAAGTGAATGCTTGGTTAAAGAGATGCGTCTTTAATCTAGTTTTAAACTGGGACAGCGAGTCTGAGTCTCGAACAATATCAGGAAGGCTATTCCAGAGTTTAGGAGATAAATGTGAGAACGCCCTCCCTCCTTTAGTAGACTTAGATATCCTAGGAACGACCAGAAGCCTCGAATTTTGTGATCTTAAAGAGCGCGATGGATTGTAGGGCGATAGAAGGTCTGTTAAATACACAGGAGCTAAACCATTTAGAGCTTTATAAGTCAATAGTAATACTTTGTAATTGATACGGAACTTAATAGGTAACCAGTGTAGAGATGATAAAATTGGTGTTATATGATCATATTTTCTTGATCTAGTAAGAACTCTAGCGGCTGCATTTTGCACTAACTGTAGTTTGTTTATTGAGGATGCAGGACAACCAGCTAATAAAGCATTACAGTAATCTAGTCTCGAGGTCATGAATGCATGAACTAACTTTTCTGCATCTGAAACAGATAGCATGTTACGTAGCTTAGCAATGTTTGTAAGGTGGAAAAAGGTTGTTCTTGTAACATATGATATATGATTTTCGAAAGTCAAGTTGCGGTCTAGTATAACACCCAGGTCTTTTACTGTAGTGGATAGAGTAACAGGACATCCTTCTAAATTAAAGTTGTATTGTAAGGGATTTTGTGGGTAGTTTTTTGGACCAATAAGTAATACCTCCGTTTTATCTGAATTTAATAGCAGGAAATTACACGTCATCCAGCATTTTATATCTTTTAGACACTCTGTCAAGTTAGATAAGTTAGTGTTTTCATCTGGTCGTGATGAGATATATAATTGAGTGTCATCAACAGTGAAAACTAATTCCATGTTTTCTTATAATATTACCAAGTGGCATCATATATATTGAGAATAGCAGAGGGCCTAGGACAGATCCTTGCGGCACTCCATAGTCTACTGATGTTATCTTTGATTTTTCCCCATTTAAACAGACAAAATGGTAACGGTCTGATAAGTACGATCTAAACCAGCTTAATGCCTGTCCCTGAACACCAGTGTAGTTTTGTAGTCGATCTAAGAGTATTTTATGATCTATAGTGTCGAACGCGGCGCTAAGATCAAGTAGAACTAGTATTGAGATACAGCCTTGGTCAGAGGCTAAGAGTAAATCATTTGTAATTTTAACTAGCGCAGTTTCTGTGCTATGATGCGGTCTGAATCCCGACTGAAATTTTTCGTAGATATCATTTTCTTGCAAGAAAGAGTACAATTGAGCGGACACAATTTTTTCTAGTATTTTAGACATAAATGGAAGATTTGAGATGGGTCTGTAATTTGCTAGGTTATTTGGATCTAATTGCGGTTTCTTAATGAGAGGTTTTATTACTGCCAGCTTGAATATTTTTGGAACGTGACCTAAAAATAAAGACGAGTTAATAATGTTGAGAAGAGGCTCTTCCACTACAGGTAACACTTCTTTAAGTAGTTTAGTGGGTATTGGATCTAATAAACATGTTGTTGGTTTAGATGCAATGATAAGTTTATTTAGTTCTTCCTGTCCTATAGTTGTAAAGTGGTGTAGTTGTTCTAGAGGGGCCATAATTGAGGCCGAGTCATAAGACACCATAGAGGATTGTACATTTACAATTGTGTTTCGGATGCTTTCTATTTTCTCATTGAAGTAATTCATAAAATCATTACTACTATATTGTAACGGAATATTTTGCTCTGGAGATGTCTGATTATTTGTTAGTCTAGCCACGGTGTTAAATAAAAACCTTGGATTATTTTGGTTATTTTCTATTAGTTTGCGGATATGCTCAGCCCTGGCTGATTTTAGAGCCCTTTTATAACGTGACATACTGTCTTTCCACGCGATTCTGAAGACCTCTAAATTAGTTCGTTTCCATTTACGCTCTAAGTTACGAGTTTCTCTCTTGATAGCATGCGTAGCACTGTTGTACCATGGTGTTTTAGTTTTCTCTCTAACCTTTTTTAATCTAATTGGTGCAACAATATCTAGTGTACTAGAGAAAATGTTGCTCATACTGCTAGTCATTTCCTCTAGTTCATCTGTTTGTTTGGGTTTACTGAGCAGCTGAGATAGATCAGGTAAGCTATTTGAGAATCTATCTATAGTGGTTGGAAGGATTGTTCTGCCTGGTCTATAGGGCTGGGCGATAAATCGATTTTATCGATTAACTCGAATGTGTAGCTTACGCGAGTTTACGCCGATTTTTTTGAATGAAAATCGGTTTTCTCTTTAACAACCGCCGACGCGCCCATATGGGCTCCCGTAGTTCCGACCGCGCTCAGCGCTTGCCATGATAGAGATACACAAACAACATGGCAAATGAACAAAACCGCGGCAGCAGAAGCACACCCGCCGAAAACATTTACAAACTGAATCTGCAGGGCCGCCAACTCTCACGAGTTCACTGAGAGACACGCAATTGTCACTTTTTACACGCTTTCACACACACATCCATTTCCTCACGCAGAGAAACATCGCGAAGCAAAGAGGACACTGACACCGACATACAAGACAGAGCAGGTTACTGTTGCTATGAAACAGATTCTCGGCTCTCAGATTCTGTTAATTTTATTACGAAATTCAAACAATAAACACCGTTTTGGCGCTTGTAAATGTGACGTGAAAGATCGCTGACAGATCTCAGTTCAAGCGGCACATGAACCGATCATCTGTTAGCCTACTCTTCACTACTAACTTACCCAAATGTAGCTAATAAAATCAATCGATCAGTGTTTTTCAACCGCGGAAAGATATCCATAAAACAGCTGGAGAACAACATGTGTCACTTAACGTTACATTTACCTCAGGATGCCTTTTAATGACCCATAGCACGCATGTTAGCTGGACTTAAAATAATTGCTATAGAGAGGAGTATTTGGCTAAATATGATAACTATATTACACATTTATTATATTTTACCTATATCATTAAAATATTATAACGTTGTTTGTTATTATAAAAAACGCATTATGTTTAATTTGAGTTAGCTTTAACCTTTAATAATACCAGCTGACAGGGCTCTCTGTTTACAGCATTAGGTGATTTATTTTTGGAGAACAATTAACATAACACATTAGCATATCTACTGTACCTAATATTTATCCAAAGGAATTGATATTGAATCAATATCAGAATCAAAAATCACATGAATTGAATTGAAATTGTGAAATTTGTGTTAAGCAATAATAAAAACAGTAGCATAATAGTCTTTATGCATGTAAACATTGTGTTTACATAGTTAATAAACTTGATAAAATGATGTTTAGTTACCAAATAATTTGACAATCACAATAAACTTCTTGTGATGCAAGTTTTTTTTTCTTTACACACCCCCCCAATCCACCCATTTTATGTTATTTTACATTTACACTAGGCTATTTACAATGACAGGACCCTCTGGTCTTTTTGGGTTGTTGTTTCTGATTGCACTTTAATCCAGATAATATCCCAGAAGGGAATATCAAAACAAAATAAAGTAAAAACTTGTTTTGAACAATTTCTTTGTCATCTGAGGATTGATTTTAAGTAGGGAGAGAAAAAAAATCGATTTAAATCGTAAATCGGATTTTTTGTCAAAAAATCTGGGATTTTTTTTTTAGGCCATATCGCCCAGCCCTACTGGTCTATAACGTGGTGCAACATGACAAATTTCAGCAGTGCGTATTATGCAAGTTACCATGTAATGATCAGTGAGATCGTCACTTTGCGGTATAATATCTATATCGGTTGGATCGGTTCCATATGAAATAATTAAATCTAGTGTATGATTTAGACGATGAGTGGGACCACTGACGTTTTGCTTCACCCCAAAAGAGTTTAATAGATCTGTAAACGCAGCCCCTAACGCATCATTTGTATTATCTACGTGTATGTTAAAGTCGCCAATAATTATTGCTTTATCGACATTGACCAATAGGTCTGAGAGAAAGTCTGCAAAATCTTTTAGGAAATCAGTATATGGCCCTGGAGGTCTATATACGGTAGCCAATGCTAGAGATAATAAGGATTTCTTTCTTACATCTAAGAGCGTAACATTTAGCACAAGTACTTCAAACGAATTAAACCTATGACAAGTTTTCTGAGTAACATTAAGAATATCTCTATAGATTGTTGCACACACCGCCGCCACGACCGATCAGACGAGGCTCATGCTTATAACAGTATCCTGGTGGAGTAGACTCATTTAGACCGAAATAATCATTTGGTTTAAGCCAGGTTTCAGTAAGGCACAGAACATCGAAATTATTATCTGTGACCATTTCATTTACAATAACCCCTTTACAATAATAAGGTGTGAGCGATCTAATGTTTAGAAGACCTAGCTTTAGAAATTGTTTTTGTTCACTGATATTTAGATTTTCTGGTTTAATTACAATAATATTCTTGCTAGATCTTACAGTAGATTTGTTGTTTGGTAGGGGTGCACGATATTGACAAAAAAGTGATATTGCGATATCGATAATGAATATTGCGATATCGATATTAATTTCGATATTTTTAAACGTATGTAAAACTAAAAAAGTTATGGGAAAGCGCAGCAAAAAAGATTAATAAATAAAACAAGTTTTCTTACAACATAATGTTTATTTCAACTGACAGTCATATTGGACTGGTACAACATGAATGAATAAATAAATAAATAAATAAATAAATAATAACAATGTCCACAGAACAGAACATGTTTTACTGGTTGTATGTACACTACAGTGTAAAAAACAATAAATAAAGAGCAAGTCTACAGAACACACCTAGCCACTTCATGCGTTTTCTGTGATGGGATAGCTATCCGATCGTAAAAAAAAACAGGTTTTTACGGAGGCCGAGAGAGCTCAACGTGCTGCAAGCTAAAGACGCCGCATGCAATTAGAAAAAAAAACGTATGCAAACAGAAAAACGTATGCAAATATCAAAAAACGCATGCAAATATAAAAAAACACCCGCAAATTAAGAAAACATCTTCATCAGTTTCACAACATACGTGTGCTCCAAATACTCACAACACAACCAAATAGAGAAACGCGCTGCAAAAGCTCACAACACAACCAAATACAGAAACGCGCTGCAAAAGTTCACAACACAACCAAATACATAAACGCTGCAAGTAACACAGACCACAACGGAAATGTTTCCGGGGAACCAAATAGTGACGGACCCGGCTGGGACGTGCTTATTGCTCGTGAGCATCCCTATGCCCTACTCCCTTCGAAGGGCAGATGGCAGAGCTCTTCAAGTGGGACTTTGGAGTGAGCGTGGCACTAGTGTGCCATTTATACAGCCGTTTGGAACGCACTTGATGAAGGGAGCAACGAAAGACAACGTAATTTCCAACGTAATTATTTTCACCTGGGATGTTCCCATGACAACGCAGCAGTTGTCCATCAGCTGAATAGCTGTTTTGACGACAGAAAAGAAATGTTACAATATGCGTTTATATCCGTTATGTGTGTCAGTGTCTCAACTTTAAAACTTTGGACCCTACATTAACATTTCTTATGAAACTTTTCTTTATGAAAATTTAAACAAAACATGAAACAATTTGTATAGTGTAACTGATGTATAGATTAATATCTTGCCTTCATGTTCGTCTTCTCTATCTTTTTTTATTTATATTTTATTTTTCAGCTCATTGTTCTTTTCTCATTTGTATTCTGATGACATTGAACATATTAATACATTTTGTATACTGTATACAAGTTGTATGTCATAAAAAATGAATCTCTGTGGGTTTTGCGGGGGAAAAAGATTTTTTTTTTATAAAATAAAATAAAGTAGAATTTTGAGCTGTAAGCAAAGAGTATAGAAGAAATATAAAAAAAGTATAATATTACAATATATTATAATATTGTTTATATATACAATATATTACAATATTATTTTAAAATGATAGTTAATTTATAAAAAAAAAAATATACGCTTTCACTTGTCAATACACGTTCTTTGCTGTAAGCACGTCCTATCACGTCCAGTCGGGTCCGTCACTTATTTGGTTCCCCGGAAACATTTCCGTTGTGGTCTGTGTTACTTGCAGCGTTTCTGTATTTGGTTGTGTTGTGAACTTTTGCAGCGCGTTTCTGTATTTGGTTGTGTTGTGAGTATTTGGAGTACACGTGTGTTGTGAAACTGATTTAATTTGCGGGTGTTTTTTTCTATTTGCATGGGTTTTTTTTTATTTGCATGCATTTTTTTCTATTTGCATGCGTCTTCTTTAGGTTGCAGCACGTTGAACTCTCTCGGCCACCGTAGGGTTTTCCCTCCGAAACGCATTCGAGACGGATTTGAATCCGATCGCTGAAACCACTTCAGGAGAAGGTCTGGGCCGCATTCAGACGAAACTGGACAATAAATGCATCTCGTTGTTGAAACCACATTTGTAAAATTTACTACTTCCAAAAACGCTAAAAAATAAACGTGTGAGAACGTTTTACAGGCTACATGTCATGTTATGGCCAAATATGACGGCGCGCGCAACTGCAACACGCATCACCGCAGCTGAGCAGCTGCATCTCTTCATCAAGCCAACGCGCAAACTATCGCAAATCAAAGTGAAAGTAAGTCGCAGACGCTTTACACTTTATTAAAAGTAAATAAACGAAATTATCTTAACGGGGCTGTTGCCGTTCTCTCTTATTGCGTTATTTGATTTTGACATTTTAGCTGATGATCGTAAAATGCAGCTCAACTGTTGCTTTCTGTGACGTGCACTCCATATCGCAGGAATTGCAGATCGGATTTATATCTGTTTTGCAAAAACACATTTATGTGACCAGGTGTAAAAGGAATATATCAGATAACTATCCGATCAGAGAAAACACATGAAGTTGCCAGGTGGTCTGATGTTTGTGCGCTGGTGTGCGTCGACTGTGTGGTAGTAGAGCAAGGGAGAAGTGAGAGAGTGACGGCGATTAGCTTTGGAGCGAGTAGCGACTCTACAGTCATATTAAGAAAAACGAAGTGTCTCCCCTGTTCTTTCTGACCACTATGGGAAATCTGTAGCATGAAAAGTTAACCCTCTCCTTGATTTCATGTTTATGGAGAAGGAGAATCAGGAAATGAGTCGGGGGAAATGCAACGGTGCATGTCGGACCGGACGCATCAAAATATTGCATAAATATCGCGAGACTTTCGATATTGATATCGAGCAACGTGATATCGCGATAACGATATTGATTCGATATATCGTGCACCCCTATTGTTTGGCTTCACTAAGCGAGGAATAGACACAGTTTCTATATAATGTTCTACTTTGGTACTTATATCAATTAAGTTGGGACAGCAAAGACTATGATTTGGACTTTGACTTACTAGTCAGATGGTGTGTAGCGTCTTGGAGATGTTGTCCGACAGAACAGCCGCTCCGACTCTGCTGGGGTGCAGACCATCAGGACGGAAGAGCCTAGGTCGCTCCCAAAACAGATTCCAATTATTTACAAAGAGCAGTTTCTGTTCATTACACCATGACATTAACCATTCATTTAAAGCAAATAATCTACTAAACCTTTCTTGTCCAAGTCGGTACGTGGGAAGCGGTCCAGACACGACGATCGTTGCTCTAGGCGATGTGCTGCGTACCGTCTCGATCAGGCTTCGGTAGTCCTTCTTCAGAACCTCCGTCTGCCGCAGCCTGATGTCATTCGTCCCCGCGTGCAGCACGACAGCTCCGACGCGCTCGTCACCGTTCAGGATCTCGGGAACCTGCGCAGCGACATCAAGAACACGAGCACCAGGAAAGCAGTGAGTGCGCACCTTACCTTTACCCGAGGTAGCACGGACATGGCGGACCATGGAAGTGCCGATGATCACGGCGTCGTCGCGTTCCGACTCGCGAAGAGGGGAGAAGCGGTTCCGGGTGGAGATCTCGAAGACCGGGAGGGGGGGAGAGGTTCTTGCTCTGGTCCTGGCTCGTGTCGTGACCCAGGGTGCAGGAGTGATTGAAGGCAGAGATGATCGCGTCCTCCTGGGCAGAGAAACGCACGGAGTAGACGAAGTCGGAGTCAAAGTCACAAAGTTAACCACTGACTTGTGAGCATCGGCGCGTGATGTTTCAAGCGCTGATCGCCGATCTCGCAGCTCGGCTTGCTTCTCCAGCAGAACACGAATCTGCTTCTCCACCGACTCCAGCTCCAATCGTACCGAAATCAGCTCGAATGTGTCCTCACCTGCACTCAGAGGTAACGTTAGACACACATCCGATATGTTCGCCATTATAACAGATGAACAGTAAATTAGTAGTAATAGTAAACAGTAAAGCAATCCGATTGTTTTTTTTTTATAAGGAATAGTATCGAGGATAAGTTCACATGATATAAAAATAGAAAGTGCCTGTTTACAATTGAGTGGTAAAGAAGAAAATCAAGGATTAATGAATCAATTCGACGGAGCTCCAAACACAAACACAGACCGCACGCGCATGCGCAAAATCCTATCAGTTGAATTACGCACTATCAAGTCTTCCCCTTTTCTCATTTTCTCAAAAACACAAAAAATAACACTTAATTTCAACATTTATTCTCTCTTAATTCAACCATATGCAAAGCATGCTGGGAACTAACAAGCACCGCCCAGTTTCAGTTAATGCAACACAAATCAATCATGTAATCCAACACAAGTGGATTAAGTAAACTTAAATTTGACATTTTTAAGCAGATTGAACACAATCAAATTAAGTTCGGCCAAAATGGCCGTTGGCGTCGCTCTGCCACCCTCTGGATGTAAGAATTTTTTACTTAACATAAATGGTTTGTGTTTAGGCAACACATTAGGATTTTGTACTGTTAAGTTAAGACATAATTACGTAGACCTTAATAGAAAAAAACATTTAAAGTCAAAAAACACAATTATTATAAGTAAACTAAATATAAATATATTATGTAAAGTGCACAACCTTCCTAGTTCATTTTTTTGAGTGAATAAGCGTTCCGAAACAAAGCCAAAGAACTGGTGTTACGATGTTCTGCCTTGGTTTCTCATGGGCTTTTGGAAGTTACTGTTAAGACAACCCATTGTTTTCTCGAAAAAACAATGCAATTGACTCAAGATACTTATCCAAATGATAAAGGAGGTATTGAATGTGCCAAAAATATCAATAGCTACTTTTTGGACCAAACAGGTAGTAAGGGGTGTATAGCATTATTATAAACATAAACATTATTTATGTTTTGCCATTTATAATTAAATCTTTGTGTGGATTCTCCCTGGTTTCATCCTTGCACCCGTTACAATAATAATAATCATAATTATTATTAGTCATATTAATATATAAGCACAAAATGTTAGGCCAAATCATGCAGTCCTACAAACAAGCCAGGTGTTCTTACCTATATTTAATAAAACAAATAAAAACAATTTAAAATCACAATTAGATTAGAATCCCCCAAATCGTGCTAAACGTTGTCGGTAATGCAAACCGTATGCTATTCAGGACAAATGCAAAATCATTTAAATTTATTTAAAAAAAATACTTTTCATTAATCTGAGCGGTACAAGACTTGGTGACTTTTCAGGTGTTCAGGTGATTTTGCCACCTGAACACAGACACGCACAAAACAATTTACTCGATTCTACAATGTTAAGTGGGTGAAAAAAAAAAAACCTCCTTAATCTCGCGTTCGTGGATAAAAGGGGCACCCATAGAAATGAATGGGAAAAACTGTAATTAGAGCATTTTTTTTTTGTCAAATAAAATCCAATGGATCCAACACAATGCATATCATACACACAATGATCCTGTCCAACATTCACACTCTCTCACACTAGTGTAGGCCTATGGAATGTTTTCCTGAATTACATATTTAATTCTTTGGGTGGAATTCATTTTTAAAAAAAAATGTAATTTCTCAGTTGAAAAAATCCCTGTTAAACTGGCAAACCTTCATAAGTATGCTGCTGGCTTGGCAATTAATCTACAAACATAACTTTTCACCGCATCTTTATTTAATATGGAATTTACATCGTTATTTAATATGGAATATGGAATTTGTACAAATATATCTTGTACACACAAAAAAATCAGTATTTAATAAGACATGGTACGACAATGGAATTCTTGTTAATCAGTAATGAACCAGGTTTACTTTTAACATATTCTGAATTTCTCAATACAATTTTTGATTCCTGTGAGGCCAAAAGAGTATGCTATTAATTTTTATTCTATCCTATAAATGTTGATCGTCAAACCAGTTTTTGTAGTGATACGATATTTATTGTGGATATTAGTATATTAATAGATAAATGCAGTAACAAATATTAGAAATACTTTAAAAACATACTATTTGCCTTGTTCTGTTCAACAGGGTTTTGGTCTACTAAATATGAAAATATTAACTGGAAAAGAGTATGGTCCATAACAAATACGTTTTTTATTAATAATAAAATTAGAGACGTATCCTATAAAATTGTACACAGAAATTACCCTGTCAAGGAGTTACTTAACGTTTTTTTGAATGTTGAAAACTTATGTGAATTTTGTGGCAATGCCAAAGAATTATCTTTTTTTTTTTTATTGTAGCTATATGTTTTGGTTTAATGTTTCAAATTTCACTTCTAGGTTGTTTGAAACATGTTAACAAATGCATCTGGATGATGTAGTATTTTGTTTGGTTTTGTGCAGGACAATGCTGATTCCAAAATGTGCTTCTTAAAAAAAATTGACTAAAGCTAAGTCAAGATTTGAACACTTTATAAAAGAGATTAAACTAGATAAAATTAAGAACAAAAAAGCCAGAAAGACCTATTAAGCTTTTTGTTACTTTAAATTATTGTAAATTTACTCCTGGCATTTTTACATATTCTTATGTATGTTATTTTCTACTTGTTGTGAGGTGTATATTCATGTAGCCTATGATGTATCTTGTGAATCTAATGTTTTTGTTGCCGTTTGTGGAGGCTGGGGTGTCTGCAGAGACCGTGTCTTTTTACAGTGTGTTCGGGGGACAGGCAGTAGCGGATAGTTAGGAGATGTTTGCTGTACGTGACAAAAAAGTTTTGGCCTAAAAAACGCGTCAGCGCCTTAATGCGATTAGTGTTTAATACATGTTCGATCTCTTAAACTATAAAAAGTATACATAGTCTACCTCTGTTAAAACAGATGGGTTTTGTGATGTAAAAAAATGAAATGGATAAATCATAGCCTACATTTTTTTACGCTTAATGTAAAAATTACGAACTGAAAAGCAACACATTTAGCATCATTAGCGGCAACTTGGGGGAAGCAATTGCTTGATTGGTGGGTTCATTATTATTCTCAATGAAAAACATAACAACAAAACAGTAGGCCTACTATGACAAACTCACTTAGGCTATATTAAACATAGAACTTTGTCTTTTATCAACAAAACAAATAGCCTAAGCATAACACACACCATATACAGGTTCCCTATTGGGTTTAAATCCAAAATATTGCCAAATGCTTTTACATTTCGCGAACTAAAGGGGTGGATTCCGGAATCCACTGCCAACATATCATATGAGCATGTCCAGACGAATAGGCTAATAAGCGAAACAACAATGATTCAAATATATTTCAAGTTTAAATCGGCCGTTGCACTCAGCTCTGCTCATTTTTTTATATTTCACACATATTGACAGGATAAGGGCAAAGATGGAGCTATAGCGTTCTCATCCCTGCATGGCATATGTGAAAAACAAAAAAGCCAGCGCCTGTCAGTGGAGCACGTTCTATCCCCATATCTGTGCTCGCAAAATAGGCACCCATTAAAATGCCCGTGACACAGTTCCATGCACAGATATTTTAGTTTATTTATTTTTTAAGTTATAAGGTCAGGTTTGAACAATATAAAGTGTCTGGTGTGTTTTGCGATTAGAATATAGAGTTTACAAGATGTTTATCATAAACTAGCGCTAAGACCCAATCTGGCCTAACTAAATGGCTATGCAGGAGCGGCTACTGTAGGCTATTGTGAAAAGTAAAGATGATAGGCTAGAGAAAAGTTATAAGAATAGGTTCAGAGGAAAAAGAGGATTAAAGAGGTATAACATCAGCAGCTTTTTAAAAAAACAAAATATTTGGAGAAATTAAGCTTAGCGCAAGTTCTGCCAGGAAGACTCAATCGTTCACGTCATGTATTACCTTCTCACTTATCCAATCACATCCTAATAGCCAGTATAAAAGGGTGGTACTTACTCATGTCTGAGTTCTCAGATGCTGTCGCTTCAACCACCTCCATCCTCCCCATCCACCACCAGACGGGACCTTCCTTCATCTCCCTACCATTCTACGCCGGGTCCTCCCCACCAGACGGGACCTTTCTTCATCTCCCTACCATTCTACGCTGGGTCCTCCCCTCCATCCCTCCCATCACCTCCAGACGGGCTCTCCCCTCTACCCTGAAGATGCCAGGATGTCCTCTCCTCCTTCCACCCCACCACCACCAGATGGCACCCTTCCTTACTTCGCGGGGGTGGACTGCGGCCCTGCCTTCATCTCAGGCAGGATACGCAGATTCCGTACCCTCGGAATGCGAGTTACGGACGGGGCCTACGCCAAAGAATTTGATTGCTTGCTGAGCTCGTAAATAAATGTTTATTGTCTCAGTATTATTCTCCCGAGTCTTTCTGGTAGAACTAAATATTATATAAATTAAAAAAAAAATAATATATATCTTTTTTTATTTTGTTATAATTATTATTTTAAGCCAGAGGATCTGAACACGCAGCGCTGGCTGTAGCAAATATTTTTATTGAGCAGGGGAGGATGGGGAGTGGGTATTCTCTGGATCGACGAATGCCAAAAAAGAAGGGAAGAAGTTCCATGGTAACTGAAAGAAAAAAGAAAAAAAATATAAGCAGTTTATGCAACCATACACTTAGAACTAGAGCGCGGCAGAACCTAACACTTTGGCTTTCACAGTTTGTAAAAACATGTAAAAACATGTGGTTTTGTTTCATAATTACAGTGTACTTTGTTCTTTATCTACCCTGAAAGAATGAAGGTGAAATATTACAACATCTGAGGGGCACGGTGTAACATGACCATATGACAGCATAAAATGTTATCTGATCTAATGAAAAAAAAAAAAAAAATATATATATATATACAAGACAAATTAAAATATTGTGCTGATAAAAATTTCAAATTAAATAAGGGCTATTTTTAAGAATTAAAAAATAAAAATAGAATTAAAAATAAACTAATTTTGGAGTTTGACAATGAGCACGTTGCAACCAGGGCTAGTTCAAAGCAATGTGGAGAAATAGATGAACTCATTCAGACACTCAGAAAAACACAGATGAAAAACACTCCCTTCTCTCCACACACAACTCTCACAGAACAGGAAATTAATAGATGAGCTGGAATGCTTTACATTTCTTGAAATAATAATTTCTGAACATTGACTCTCAGTCTTTATTCACCTGTTTCTCATAGTTTATTTTTAAAATTCATGAAAGTAATTAATGTAAAGTACATTCCTAATGTCATAAAATAGCACAGTTCTACCAGAAAGACTCGGGAGAATACTGTAACAATAAATACATTTATTGATAGTCCAGCAAGCAATAAAGTTCTTTGGCGTAGGCCCCGTCCATAACTGTGCATTTCCTTCATGAAGACGCACAACGGACCATCCTGGTGGTGGTGGGGAGGATGGAGGTGAATGAAAGCGTCTGCAAACTCAAACTTGTGTAAGTACTGTTTTTTTATACCGCAAGTATTAGATACGATTGGATAGATGAAAGGTAATAAGTGACGTAACAATTGAGTCTTCCTGGCAGAACTTAATGCTAAAAGCTTCCATTTCTAGCTGGGCATATTGAAGCAGTGTTATTGTCACGGGTTGTAAGGGTTGTAAGCTCACAAAGTCTAGGAGAACAATCCAATTTACTTCAGGGAAATACATGACAAGCTTCACAACACTTCTCAAAACAAGGACCAGATTGAAACTGAGGGCTTATAAAGGGCTTTGAATGGCTCAGGTGAATGGGACAAGGCACAGGTGAATGGGATTAATGAATGAAACTCATGAAAAAAAAAACTGTGTCAAAGGAATAACACACAGTTAAGACAAAAACACGAAGGAAAAACAAACATAACCCTGAGCGTTACAGCTTGTCCCACCCGCTCATCTGGAATTTAAATCATCTGGTTGTTTTTGGCGTCCTGTTTTAATTTTAGTCTAGTCTTTGTGTCAAGCTGTCATTTTAGTTTTTATTAGTTTTAGTCACGTCTAGTCAAGGTTCAGTCGATTGAAAGTCTGACCATTTTAGTCTTATTTTAGTCAGAATTATCCATGACTATTTTTGTCTAGTTTTAGTCGACGAAAACGGATGACATTTAGGCCTTGTCCACACGGACACGGGTATTTTTTATAACCGGAGTTTTTCCTCCTACGTTTAAAAAAAATCCCGTCCACACATGCTCGGTTTAAAAAAAATCTCCGGCTACATGAAAATGTAAAAACACGCTATCAAGCGCTGTCAAGAGCATGCCACACCAGCAGGCGGCGATATAAACCTAACTGTAAATCCACGTTGGCCAATTAGAAGCCTAACAAAAAGTTATTACCGGTTCCGGTAGGCGCACAATCTGACGTCAAACACAGCGATAACAGCGCACACTCTGACGTCGCAAGGCAGAAACCCTGGTTTTACCAAAGGGGTAATCCAAAAAAACGTGAGCAACCTCTCTGACAGTTGTAAGGCTTCTAGTAGCTGTGCCAAGAGAAATCGGAATCATTACCTTACAAATCTTGCAGAGATGGATAGCATGAGTAGGATCTGTCCATGAGCTAGCAGCACAATCAACTTTATGACTCTCTATGGGCTTCTTCCTTGACTTTATGCCTCCATGTCCCCCCGATTGCCTATGAGCTTCTCCTCCTGTCTATACGGTAATTTCTCTACTGGTGCGACAGAGAGTCGCGTGGATATGACGCAATCGTTAGCCTGTTTTTACAAAAACGTCTTCTACGGGGCCATAACTTAAGATACAAAGTAATGGAGCCTTTTATACATTGTCGTGTTTCTTTAAAAATAAATAATGGAAAAATGGAGTCTTTGGATGCCTCAGATGTAAAGTTATTCACTGTCAAAGTGACGCCAAAATGAATGGGAGTTGCTAATGGAATGCTAACAGCAGGTGATGGTCTGCTACAATGGCGGCCCCGGGAGGCTTCAGTTTCCGGCTGATGGATTACCCCCTTGGAAAAATTCCAAGATGGCGGAGTGAGCGCTCACGCTTATGCAGGCTCTGAGGAAAATTAGATTGAAAACGTCCTAAAACTGTTACCTCTGAAAAAACTTAATTGCTCTCGCTGAGGCATGTGATGAAAAAATCATCGAAGATATAATGACAGAAACTGCCAAAACAAGATCATACACCTCTGCCCAGCCCGAATCCCAAGAAGAGCAAAGGCAAAAGACAAAATTAAACAAACCGATGGAATAACAAATGAAGTGATCTTCGATGCAATTCAAACTCTAATTACGAGATATGATGAGCAAGATCATCGACTGAAAAAGATTGAAAAAACAATGGAAGAAAATTCAAATGCAGTTAAAGAGAATAAAGAAGATATTGGTGAACTGAAAAAAGAAGTAGCAGACTTGAAGAATGAGAACATCTTACTGAGGCAGCAGTGTTTGGAGCATGCTAGATACAAGAGAAGATGGGATCTCAGACTGATCGATCTTCCAGAAAAGGAAAATGAAGAAACAAGACAAACGGTGATTGGAATCCTTACAGGGTGATTCCGTGGTCAGTGGAGAAGCTCCGGCAGTCGGTGGATACAGTGCATCGGCTAGGAAGAAGAAACGACGCTGCTACCAACAAGTTACCCAGACCAGTGATCATTCAGTTTGTGATGCGAACTGTGCGTGATGATGAAGTGTGGAAAAAATCAAGAGAGGCAAGAGATGAACAATCATTTCAAAGAAGACTTTTCAAAGGAAGATCGCAAAGCTTGTGCTTAGTTGCGCTAAGTAAAAAGGGAAGAGAGCGTTCCTAAAAGAAGGCTATGCGCTGATTGATGGACTAAGAGTTGAACCGTAACTGATGCTCTCAAGGTAACATGTAGTCTCACAAATCCAGACTTTTTGTGGATTTTACATCAGCATTTCATACTGTACAGCCACAAATCTTGAAAGAAAGGTTGCGAGATTTAGGTGTAAGTAGCTGGTTAATTTTATTGATTGAGAAATTCTTAAGTAATAGGCCCCAATGAGTCTGTGTTAATGGAATTGTATCTGATTCTTTTAAATACAGGCAAACCACAGTGTTGCGTATTATCCCATCGGGCTTTCTCTGTCTATACTAACAAGCTTCGGTGTAATAAGGATGAGCTCACCCTGATCAAATACATAGATGGTTTGGTTTTAATTTCTTGCCAAACAGATAAGAATTGTTCTACCTATTTTGAGTGTATTGAAAGTCTTGTACTATGGTTTGACAACAGTCATCTATGGTTGAACATAGAGAAGACAAAGGAACTATGATGTGGGAATCAAAATAGGAAAGGTATAGCTGGCCCCCCATGAACAAGTTATTATAAAAGGTATAAAAAATAAAGCAAGTCTCAAATTTTAAATATCTAGGTACAATCATTGATGACAAACTTTCGTTTCAAGAGAATGTGGACCATACACATAAGAAAACTAGACAGAGTTTAGGTCTACTTAGGAAGCTTAGAAATGTTGGCATTGATAGGAGGATCTTAACGTTTGCCAAAAGGAACATTTACAAAATATAATTTGTTCCATTGGTGGTGACTGTTTTAAATCAAATTCTCTATTGAGGCTGGTACAATAGGTGTGAACATGTACATGTCATATTAATTTAAGAAAAGAGGTTAACTTAAGTAGAACGGTAGGTTCTAGCTGTTATGGTTTTGAAGAATAATTAAGGACACCATGTTCACTCCTGCATTTAAAGTTGAGTGTGTGCTAAGGGCTGAGATAGTAATACGTAATCTCTGTAATCTCTGTTTTAAATGATGAAAGATTTTGGAAAGTTCAGTGGGGTCACTTAGCCTGGTTTGCACATGGATCTTCGCATTCAGCTGGAGTGATGGTATTATTTGACAGATTTAAAGGCTTTGTAATTTTTCACGAAGGGTATACAGAAGGCCATTGGCTAATGATAGCAGTAGAAATACATGATAAATGTTACATATTACTCTGTGTTTATGGTTATAATAGCAAAGAGGCTAAGAGAAATGTTTGAGAAACTTGGAAAATTGGTTAAGTATAATGTATAAAAGTATAATGCAGAAAATGTGATAATAGGTGGTGACTTTATTATTGTCCCTGATTCATGGCTAGATAGGAGACCTCAGAGAGCTTCACATTCTGTGTATAATGATATACTATATTGAATTTCTGTAAAACTGTAAATGTGGTTGA
Source organism: Chrosomus eos (assembly GCA_036326025.1). NCBI lineage: Eukaryota > Metazoa > Chordata > Actinopteri > Cypriniformes > Leuciscidae > Chrosomus > Chrosomus eos. Next base: position 35,540,708 of record CM070836.1, on the reverse strand, counting down.
TTACTGGAGGGTATATCCAACCTAAACAGCATTCAGTATACATGGTATAACCCCTCAAGAAATGGTCAATGTTCAATATTAGATTATTGGCTTATTTCTTGTGAACTATGTAAAATTGTCTCTGAGTGTAAAATTACAGCAGCCCCACTTACAGATCACTGTATCACATATTCTTAGAAGTCATTAAGAAACTTAAATTTTATCCTAATATTTGGAAGTTTAATAATGATTTGTTAAAGAATGATAGATTTTACCAACAAGTGTTGGCTCATATTGAGGAGATTGATACGTTAGATATGTCTTAACTTAAATAAATGGGAATGGTTCAAATTTAAGGTTAAACAAATAGCAATTGATACAGGTAATTTTTTATCAGTGAGGAGAAAACAGAAACAAAGGGAATTGATTGGAGAAATAAACTCTTTGTCACGGTAGACATGTGCTCTGGTTCCTTCTAGTCTTGTGTTTATGTTGTTGTACGAATGCACGTGTTGTAGTGGGCGTGAATGTATGTCATTACCTGATCCACTCCAGCTGATCATCATTGCATCACCAGCTGTTATCAATCTCACCACTCTATATATACTCACACTGTTTGTTCATCCTTGTCAGATCGTTGTTTGATGTTTCCTGTGTTGGTGTTGGTGTTCGCGTTCCGGTCCCGTGTTCCTGCTTGTTTCCTGATGTTCCTCGTCGTTGTGTGGATTACGTGCTTTCCCCTCGTCGTGTGGATTACGTGTTCGTCACTGTCTTCACATCGTCTCACCGCTTCACTCGACTGACCATCGAAGTCCCTGCAGTCACCCATCAACATCGGCTGTACTTGTGCTTCACCTAATCTCCTATTAAATATCACTTCACTTGCATTTGCTTCCTGTCTTTTATCCAGTGACGTTATGACAGAACGATCTGACCACGGTATGGAAGCAGCGAGTGCGTCCCCAGCATCCTTGGAGGAGTTTATCCACCACAGTATTCGGAGGATGGACTCACAAGAAAAAGAGATCGGCGACACGGGTCGCGCAGTACAAGCCTTGGTGACGCAGGTGTCCGAGCTCACCCAGCAGATCCAGCGCCTACGTGCACCCACTGCGCCGCCCACATCCGCCGTTCCCCCCACACCACCAGTGAACCCTTCCCAGTCGGAGCCCCGCCTACCGGTTCCAGAGGCCTATTCAGGGGAACCGTCTCACTGCAGAGCGTTCCTGACTCGCTGCTCAATGCACTTCGCATTGCAACCCCGCACGTTCAACACAGAACAAGCTAAGGTGGCCTTCGTTTTAACTCTGCTGACTGGGAAGGCGGCGCTATGGGGAACGGCGGTGTGGGAGAACCAACACCCATGCTGCAACTCGTTCCAGACCCTCTCCGCCGAGATGAAGCAGGTTTTCGACCGGGCAGTAGCTGGAAGAGAGGCGGCCAGAGCACTAGCGGAACTACGCCAAGGAGAGAGATCAGTTTCCGACTTCTCGATCGAGTTCCGGACCTTGGCGGCGGAGTGTGGCTGGAACGAGGAGGCGCAGTGGGACATGTTCCTGCATGGGTTGGCTGACCACGTCCAGAAGGAGATCTACGCCCTGGATCTCCCCACCACACTGAACGGACTGGTCGATTTAGCCCTGCGAGTGGATGCTCGATTATCACGGGTCGAACGTCGAGTCCCCTCCACCCGCATGTTCAGTGGTAGCGACGGTCCGAGATCCAGTGGCAGGGACGTGGTCAGCCCAGTCTACGATCACGAACCCATGCAGGTCGGTCGAGCTCGGCTTTCCCGGGAGGAGAGGGAGAGGCGGAGGTCCCAGGGCCTCTGCCTTTATTGTGGAGGAGCGGGACACTACGCATACAACTGCCCGGTAAAAGGCCAAGCCCGATAGTAAACATGAGGCTACTATTGGGTGGGATCTCCGCCAGGAAGACCTCATCCACGTCTACATCTACCTCCACTCTTCTCCCGGTAAGACTAAGATGGTCAGTCCACCAACACGACTGTCAGGCACTTTTGGACTCCGGGGCTGAAGGTAACTTCATGGACTACACTTTTGCACAGAAATTTCAGATTCCCCTCCAGCCCCTCACACACAAGATAGCAGTGCACGCACTTAATGGCCAGGAACTACCCACCATGTCCCTCACCACTGTTGACATCACCCTCATCACCTCCGGCAATCATTCTGAGACTATTTCATTCTATATCCTGGACTCACCCCTTGCACCCGTCGTCCTTGGACACCCTTGGCTCATCCGACACAACCCCAGAGTGGACTGGCATCAGAAGTCTGTGCTGGAGTGGAGCAAGGAATGTCATAAGTCTTGTCTCGTGTCTGCCTGTTCGTCTGTACCTGTTTCTGTGTTTCAGGAGGAAGCAGGGGATTTGTCTAACGTGCCCGCGGAGTATCTGGACCTGAAGGAGGTGTTCAGTAAGTCTCGTGCTGCTTCTCTTCCTCCGCATCGTCCCTATGACTGTGCTATAGAGTTACTGCCAGGTAAGTCTCCGCCTAAAGGCAAGTTATATTCACTTTCGGTTCCAGAGAGGGAGGCTATGGAGAAATATATTTCTGATTCTCTAGCAACCAAGTTCATCCGCCCTTCCTCTTCTCCAGCGGGGGCGGGATTCTTTTTTGTGGGGAAGAAGGACGGTTCTCTGCGACCTTGCATTGATTACCGAGGGTTGAACAACATCACGGTAAAGAATACTTATCCTTTGCCGTTGATGTCTTCAGCTTTCGAGAGGTTGCAGGGAGCGTCCATTTTCACAAAACTGGATTTGCGTAACGCTTATCATTTGGTTCGCATTAGGGAGGGGGATGAGTGGAAAACTGCGTTTAACACCCCCAGGGGGCACTTTGAATATTTGGTTATGCCGTTCGGGCTGTCCAACTCCCCAGCAGTTTTCCAGGCACTGGTCAATGACGTGTTGCGAGATATGATCGATCAGTTCATATATGTCTACCTGGACGACATACTGATTTTTTCGTCTTCTCTCCAGGAACATGTGCAACACGTCCGACGAGTGCTTCAGAGGTTGCTAGAGAATGGGCTTTTTGTCAAGGCGGAGAAATGCGATTTTCATGCACAGTCTGTCCCTTTTCTAGGATACATCGTGTCGTCTGAAGGAGTGCGGATGGACCCTGAGAAGATTAAGGCTGTGGTGGATTGGCCAAGCCCAGATTCCCGCAAGGCCCTGCAGAGGTTTCTGGGGTTCGCTAATTTTTACCGGCGTTTTATTCGCAACTTCAGCCAACTAGTCGCGCATCTGACTGCCTTGACCTCCCCCAGAACTACGTTCAGGTGGTCAGACACTGCGGAAGCTGTGTTCTCGAAACTGAAAGGCCGCTTTGTTTCAGCCCCCATCCTCATCGCCCCTGATTCCTCACGTCAGTTCGTGGTGGAGGTCGACGCGTCAGAGGTGGGAGTAGGTGCAGTGTTGTCCCAACGCTCTCCGGTAGACGACAAGATGCATCCTTACGCGTTTTTGTCTCATCGTTTATCGCCAGCCGAACGTAATTACGACATTGGTAACAGAGAGTTGTTGGCAGTCAAGCTAGCGTTGGAGGAATGGCGCCACTGGTTAGAGGGGTCAGGGGTACCCTTTATCGTCTGGACCGATCACAAGAACCTAGAATACATTAGAACTGCTAAAAGATTGAACTCCAGGCAGGCTCGGTGGGCACTTTTTTTCGGTCGCTTTGATTTTTCGCTTTCTTATCGTCCGGGTTCCAAGAACATCAAACCCGACTCATTATCTCGCATATTTGATTTTTCCGAACGCCCGTCTACTCCCGAGTGTATTTTACCCGAGACGTTATTTGTTTCAACACTCGAATGGGAGGTCGAATCGAGGGTCAAGAAGGCCTTAGAAGGGGTAACGCCTCCGCCCGGTTGCCCACCGAATCGCTTATTTGTGCCAGAGGGATTTCGGTCCGACGTTATTCAGTGGGGTCATGGCTCCAACGTGGCTTGCCATCCAGGAGTTAATCGAACTAGTTTTTTGGTCAAGCAACGATTCTGGTGGCCACTTATGGCTCGCGACATTCACAGTTTTGTTTTGGCTTGCTCGGTTTGTGCCACTGGTAAGTCTTCCAATCGTCCTCCTGATGGGTTACTTCTGCCGCTGCCGGTGCCTTCGAGACCCTGGTCCCATATCGCTCTAGATTTAATTACCGCCCTCCCACCCTCTCAGGGTAACACAGTGGTTTTAACTGTGGTGGACCGATTCTCGAAGGCAGCACATTTCATTCCCTTACCCAAATTGCCTTCAGCTAAGGAGACAGCGGCAACGATCATAGATCACGTCTTTCGGTTACATGGCCTCCCGATAGACGTGGTTTCCGACAGGGGTCCCCAATTTGTGTCCAAATTTTGGCGAGAGTTTTGTAGATTACTGGGGGCGACTGTTAGTCTGTCCTCTGGATTTCATCCCCAGAGCAATGGCCAAACCGAGAGAGCCAACCAGGATTTGGAGAGAGTGTTGCGATGTTTGGTCTCCAAAAATCCTTCCTCATGGAGTCAACAACTGTCTATGGTGGAGTACGCGCACAACACGTTACCAGTGTCGGCCACGGGCCTATCTCCGTTTGAGTGTAGTGTAGGTTACCAGCCACCAATTTTTCCTAGTCTGGAATCCGAGGTTGCGGTCCCCTCCGCTCATGCGTTTGTTCAGAGGTGTCACCGCACGTGGACTAGAGCCCGTGAGACTTTACTCCAGGTGGGGGCGCGCACCAAGGCCAAGGCCGATCGCCACAGGTCAAAGCCTCCCGTATACGTCGTTGGTCAAAAAGTGTGGCTTTCTACTAGGAATATTCCTCTTCGCTCCGTATCTAATAAGCTTGCACCCAAATTCATAGGCCCGTTCCCTGTCACCAAGATCATTAGTCCGGTGGCAGTCCGCCTCAAATTACCTCCAGCGTACAGGAGGATTCATCCCGCCTTTCATGTATCAAAGATTAAACCTGTATTTCATTCTCACTTTAATCCGCCTGCCCCGGTTCCTCCCCCGCCGCGACTCGTAGATGGGGAGACCACATATTCGGTCAACCGTATTCTGAACTCTAGGCGGAGGGGACGCGGATTTCAGTACTTGGTGGACTGGGAAGGTTACGGTCCGGAGGAGAGAAGTTGGGTTCCTGCTAGAGACATCCTGGATCACTCCCTTATCGATGATTACAATCGACAGGTAAGGGGGCCTGGGAACGCCAGGAGGCGTTCTTAGGAGGAGGGGTACTGTCACGGTAGACATGTGCTCTGGTTCCTTCTAGTCTTGTGTTTATGTTGTTGTACGAATGCACGTGTGTAGTGGGCGTGAATGTATGTCATTACCTGATCCACTCCAGCTGATCATCATTGCATCACCAGCTGTTATCAATCTCACCACTCTATATATACTCACACTGTTTGTTCATCCTTGTCAGATCGTTGTTTGATGTTTCCTGTGTTGGTGTTGGTGTTCGCGTTCCGGTCCCGTGTTCCTGCCTGTTTCCTGATGTTCCTCGTTGTTGTGTGGATTACGTGCTTTCCCCTCGTCGTGTGGATTACGTGTTCGTCACTGTCTTCACATCGTCTCACCGCTTCACTCGACTGACCATCGAAGTCCCTGCAGTCACCCATCAACATCGGCTGTACTTGTGCTTCACCTAATCTCCTATTAAATATCACTTCACTTGCATTTGCTTCCTGTCTTTTATCCAGTGACGTTATGACACTCTTTGGTAGTTAATATACAAGAATCACCAGATAATTCAGCAAAATTACAGTCACTGCAATCTTTACTATGAGTTGTATTCAGAAAAAGCAAATGGAGCTTATATTTGATCGAGAGCGCGATGGATTGAGGAGGTAGAAAAAAGTTCTTCATATTTTTTGGGCCTTGAAAAGCAAAGACAAACTAAGAAAAAGATCAGCAAGCTTAAGATTAATGAAATTGTAACAGATGATCAAAAAATGATTCAAAATTAAATTTTGCTTTTCTATTCTAACCTTTATAAATCCAATTATCTGATGAAGAACCCTGCAAGCTCACAGTACCCCCTGAGCCTGAGTCAGTTCTGGTCTCGCCCGTCCAGCCTGAGTTCCTTCACGTCAGCCTTGCCGAGCCTGAGTTTCTCCACGTCACGCCAACCATCAAGCCAACCAACAGATCGGTCTATCGCCATCCAGGACTGGTTTCCAGCATGGCCGATCCCCCGCTGATTTCAGCACGTGCTGCCAAATGGGCCATCGTTCCAGGGTCCCGTCTCGCCAAGCCTGTCCAGCCAGAACCTGTCCCAGAGCCTTCGACGCTGGTCCCGTCCAGCCCCGAGCCTTCACTGCTGGTCCCGTCCAGCCCCGAGCCTTCACCGCTGGTCCCGTCCAGCCCCGAGCCTTCACCGCTGGTCCCGTCCAGCCCCGAGCCTTCACCGCTGGTCCTGTCCAGCCTCGAGCCTTAACCGCTGGTCCCGTTCAGCCCCTAACCTTCACCGCTGGTCCCGTCCAGCCTAAAGCCTTAACCGCTGGTCCCGTTCAGCCCCGAGCCTTAACCGCAGGTCCCGTCCAGCCTCGAGCCTTAACCGCAGGTCCCGTCCAGCCTCGAGCCTAAACCGCTGGTCCCGTTCAGCCCCGAGCCGTCACCGCTGGTCCCGTCCATCCCCGAGCCTTCACCGCTGGTCCCGTCCAGCCTAAAGCCTTAATCGCTGGTCCCGTTCAGCCCCGAGCCGTCACCGCTGGTCCCGTCCATCCCCGAGCCTTCACCGCTGGTCCCGTCCAGCCTAAAGCCTTAATTGCTGGTCCCGTTCAGCCCCGAGCCGTCACCGCTGGTCCCGTCCATCCCCGAGCCTTCACCGCTGGTCCCGTCCAGCCCCGAGCAAAAACAGAATACATTGCAAGAGCTGTTTTCACATTTCATGGAGAAAATTGCGCTAGCAGTATATTCAGATCAGACTCGCCTCCTCCTGCTTTCAGATCCTTCCTCCGGGGCGGAGGCTACGTATACCGTTTGCCAAAAGGAACATTTACAAAAGATAAATTGTTCCATTGGCGGTGACTGTTTTAAATAAAATTCTCAATAGCTGATACAATAGGTGTGTAAACATGTACATGTTGTATTGATTTAAGAAAAGAGGTTAACTTAAGTAGAACGATATGTTATAGCTGTTTTGGTTTTGTAGAGTAATTAAGGACAACATGTTCACTCCAGCATGTAAAGTAGTTGAGTGTGTGCTAAGGACTGAGATAGTAATATGTTAATTTAATTTATGAGTGTAGACTTGGAATTTAAGCCTTTTCCCCATTATTATTTGATTCACGGGACCGTTAACAGTTATCTTGCCAAGAAAAATCTTTATTCTTATATGTCAGGAGAGAAACTCTGAGAAGATGTTATATTCAGGTCTATGAATTTCCGTGTTTCTCTACGTAGTACAGTAAGATTGGGCTTAAATACACAACTGAGCGACTTTCAACTTCCTTGTAAGGTAGAAAATCAAGTTGCTTATGTTTAAAATGTATATGCACATGTACAATCCACTTTCCACATTAAGAAACTATTTCTCAGTGTATACATTAGTGGTATACAAATGGTACATTTGCATCAGTTGAATATTGAATATTTTTTTGGCTTTGAAAAGCAAAGACAAACAAAGAATTAGCAATTATTAAATATAACAAAGAAATAAGCATCATTTACAAAGAAAATGTTTTACTTTTACAGGTAAATAAATTCAGAAATACCCCCAAAATAAAATTAAAAACACCATAAATTGATAGTTTTTTATTTTATCGAAGATAGTGATATATCATTTATTTTAAACTATTTTTTGGATCACACCAGATACCTCTGTGCCCAAATTTGCCCACAAACACGGGATAAAGGGCTGCAATGAGAAGTGAACGTGAACAGTTGAGAAGGAAATTCACGTACATCAGTATAGCACCACCCATAGCAGGCTATCAAATGAAAAGCAATAGGGAATGACAAAAAATAATCACGAAACTGAAACTTTATTATGCCACCACAGATACATTCATACAAGTCATAAAATGAAAGTATTGTAATGTGTGTGGCGTGTTGGGACATTGTCTTGGCAACTAATAAATGAGACTGATTGTGAAATGAGAAACACCGGGGCGGGAGTTGTGTATTGAGAAGCTGGGTGTGGAAAATTTTTAAATGGGGCGCAAAAGACGATGGATGGGGATGGGGGGAAGGGGGGTGTCATTCGCGGTTGGATAGGACCGCCGGCGATGAAGATGGATAGATAGAGAGAGTATAGAGATGGGAAGTTAGTGCCGTCGCTATTGTGCAGAATGCTGATGCTATTGAGTTGCACGAGACCGGCTGAACTTTCCCCTTTTAAAATGGACTTACGGTGGGCTATGGTGAGCCTATGACTGTCTATCTGTGACTGACATCAGATTAAAAATCCAATTTTTTATTCATCCACCATCGCATTGCGTGTTCATGTTTTAATCATTGTATAGTTAGCTATAGGCTACGGGATAAAAATGGTTTCAAATATTATGACTCACATAGCTGCATAACCATAAAAAACCCCACTGCTGTAAATCTGTCATCTGTGCAATTATAATAAAATAAATAGAATACCCAGCAGAAGTGATATGAACATGTACTAGGCCTATTGCTTATACGCTCTTGAGCACATACATTATAATCTTTGCTATAGATCGACATAACATCTGGTTTAGTAAAAAAATATTGCAGCACTGCACAGATTTTATTTACATAAATAAATAAATTTTTCCGACGTTTTACTGAAATACAGGGAATTATCATAATTTGTGTAAAATCCCTAGTTTGTGTTTATTCACTGATCCTAATGGAAAAACGAAGAAGCAAATGCATGACATGCGGAAAATGATTGTCTAAATAGAAATTATCTCTCCTTTGATATGCCAGTAATTTCATGCAGTCATGCTCATTGTCCACGAAAAGTGGCACTGACTTATCTGCAGTGGATATAGTATAGCTAGGCTAAATCTCAAACAGTAATTTATCAGCAACATATTTTGTGATATCGCCAAGCCATAAAACTGCTCAATATTAAAGCTTACAGTATGACTTTTTGTAAAGCTGCTTAGAAACAACGTGAATTGAGCGCTATACAAATACATTTTGACAGTAACTTCATCTAACTTGATTCGTAAGTTCATCAAAACATTATCTAATTGATCGTTACTGAAATCGCAATGGTTACTTAATATAGTATGGCCAAACAGCATCGTAGATCATTCATAAACCATTCGTACATAAAAGAATGCGCATGCTCAGACCTGAATCGTCTACACCAATAAGATTGCGATATTATAAACCAATTAAATTGGGGGTGGGCGGAGCGACCAAGGGGGTAATCCATCAGCCGGAAACTGAAGCTTCCTCCGGGAGCCGCCATTGTAGCAGACCATCACCTGCTGTTAGCATTCCATTGACTTCCATTCTTTTTGACGTCACTTTGACAGTGAATAACTTTACATCTGAGGCGTTTAAAGACTCCATTTGTCCATTGTTTCATTCTAAAGAAACACAACAATGTATAAAAGGCTCCATTATCTTGTATCTTACGTTGTGGCCCTGTAGAAGCAGTTTTTGTAAAAATAGGCTAACGATTGCGTCATAACACGCGACTCTCTGTCGCATCAGTAGAGACATTACCGTATAGACAGAAGTAGAAGCTCGCATGCAATCGGGGGACGTGGAGGCATAAAGTCAAGGGAGAAGCCCATAGATAGTCATAAAGTTGCTCCTGCTGCTAGCTCATGGACAGCTAATACTCACGATCTCCGGCTCTGCAAGATTCGGAAGGGAATGACTCAGATTCCTCTTGGCACCGCTACTAGAAAATGTACAACAGTGAGTCAGGTTGCTCACGTCACATTTACGTCATCAAGCTCAGTTTGAGTCTGCGCAGTACGCTTGGCTATCAGGAAGTGAGTGCTTCTATTGGGCTTCAATTCTCTCCGTTGAAATCAAGGGGGTCGCTGTGTTAAGCCAAGAGTGTGTAACATTGTCACTGTTTTTGTACCACAGTCCATTATGAACCACATCATGGATAAAGTTTACAAAGCCATAGTCAGGTGAGGATCAATGGTCTAAATATATAATATAATAATAGTAATCAGCTGATTGTCTCACGAACGTCACCAGCACATTTATCCCCACACAGCAAACCCATAATACAGCGAGGGAGAAGAACCACATGAAACTATCCAACTACATATTTTTTCTAACAGGGTAGTAAAAGTTTAGCTGGCTAATATGAGCTGTTATGCTGTAGGGCTGTGGCTGAGCTGGTTAAAGCGTAAAGCATTCTTTATACTTGACACGTCCGCATGAGCGCAAAGGTGCGCTCGCCTAACAGTGCGCGCGCCTCCGCATCCCCTAGACACCATTTACTACACACAAATTAATAAATAATAATGAACACAAATATTGTTTTTTTTCTCTGGTTTTGAAAACTCTTTGCAATCGACTTAAAATGCTTCCAAGATCGACTTATCGACCCCGATCGACGGGTTGTTGACACCTGTAACGTTACTGTTTTACGGTCAATAGTACTAATCAGCTGATTGTCAAAGCCATAACACAGCGAGGGAGGATAATTAAGTTACATGAAACAATCCAACTACATCTTTTACACCACTGACAAGGGAAAAGTCACTACTCACGGTGTCTATGGCTAGCTTCTAGCTTTCTGCGGCTTCTCTTTGAAGATAGTGACGAAACTCGCTCTGTAGCGCTGTTTGTTCGCTGTCGGCTACGGTAGAAACATGACGTCACAATATGTCGACCTTCATAGAGAGGGGTGTCCGGGGTTATGTAGATATAAATGTCTCATTCTAAGGTAATAAAAACATAACGGTTCATTAAGTAAGGTCTTTATACACCACTGAACACATAGTTATGGATCTTATATTGCTTTCTGTCAATAGATCCTCAGAAATATTACACATTGCACCTTTAATTCTACAATATATGGTGTAAAAATGTCTGAGTGCTGCCCTCTTCAGGTTGAACGGTGGCTCCTGCAGTTGAATTTTCCTATTGGAAGTTGTGGTGCCCTGTGACGTAAGCAGGCACCAGCCAACCACACCCTTGCCTACAGAGAGATGTGTCTCAGGTGCATGCAAACAATGTGGCAGCAGCTAAAAATTAAATATAAAAACATAATTCAATCAGGTACAGCTTGAGCATATCATGGGTGTAGACCAGTGTTTCCCAACCCTGCTCCTGGAGGCACACCAACAGGGCACATTTTGAATGTCTCCCTTATCTGACCAATATATTTCTGGTCTTGGAGTCTCTACTAATGAGCTGATGAGTTGATTCAGGTGTGATTGATTAGGAACAGTTGGAAAATGTGTACTGTTGGTGTGCCTCCAGGAACAGGGTTGGGAAACACTGGTGTAGACCACCTGACTTAACAAACATTTGACATATTAAATAAATAGATAGCATCCAGTGTCTAGCAGTGCAGCAGAATGTTTGGCATAGGTCTAATTAACACAATTAAATGTTCATTCTCATTTGACTTCTACTCAGCCAACAGAAAGAAGGAAGAGGCTCGCAAAGATGGAGATGGAGATGCAGAGGAGATGGAGATGCAGAGGAGATGGAGATGAAGATGCAGAGGAGATGGAGATGGAGATGCAGAGGAGATGGAGATGCAGATGCAGGCAGAGGAGATGGAATGAGAGGAGATGAGATGCAAATGCAAGATGCAGAGGAGATGAGATGCAGAGGAGATGGAGATGAGATGCAGAGGAATGCAGATGCAGAAGGAGATGGAGATGCAGAGGAGATGGAGTAGAAATGCAGAGGAGATGGAGATGAAGCAGATGCAGAGGAGATGGAGATGAGATGAGATGCAGAGGAGATGCAGATGCAGATGGAGATGAGATGCAAGGAGATGGATGCAGATGCAGAGAGATGCAGATGCAGAGGAGATGGAATGAGATGCAGAGGATGATGGAGATGCAGATGCAGAGGAGATGAGATGGAGAGAGATGATGCAGAGGAGATGGAGATGAAGATGCAGAGGAGATGAGATGGAGATGCAGATGGAGAGGAGATGAGATGCAAGATGGAGATGGAGATGAGATGCAGAGGAGATGGATGAGATGCAGAGAGAGAGATGAGATGCAGATGGAGATGCAGAGATGAAGATGCAGATGCAGAGGAGATGAGATGCAGAGGAGATGGAGATGAGATGCAGAGGAATGGATGAATGCAGAGATGAGATGCAGAGGAGATGGAGTGAAGATGCAGAGGAGATGAGATGCAGATGCAGAAGGAGATGCAGAGAGAATGGAGATGCAGAGAGATGGAGATGAGATGCAGAGGAGATGGAGATGCAGAGAGAGGAGATGCAGAGAGAGGAGATGGAGATGCAGAGGAGATGAGATGGAGATGCACAGAGGAAGAGAGAGATGAGAGAGTGGGATGAAAGAAGTGCAGAGGAGATGGAGATGAGATGCAGAGGAATGGAGATAGATGCAGAGGAGATGGGATGGAGAGAGAGATGAAAGATGCAGAGGAGATGGAGATGAGAGAGGAAGAGTATGCAGAGGAGATGAGATGAAGATGCAGAAGATGAATGCAGAGGAGATGGAGATGAGATGCAAGAGAGAGATGGAGATGCAGAGGAGAGAGATGCAGAGGAGAGAGGAGAGAGATGGAAGATGCAGAGGAGATGGACAGAGATGAGATGCAGAGGAGATGAGATGAAGATGAGGAGATGGAGAGAGAGAGATGAAGATGCAGAGGAGATGGAGATGAGTAGATGAGAGGAGATGAGATGGAGGAGATAGGAGATGGAGATGAGAGAGAGGAAGGATGAGAGCAGAGGAGATGGAAGAGAGAGGAGATGAGGCAGAGGAGATGGAGATGAAGATGCAGAGAAGAGAAAGATCAGAGGAGATGAAGATGCAGAGGAGATGGAGATGAATGCAGAGAGATGGAGATGAAGATGCAGAGGAGAGGAGATGAGATGCAGAGGAAAGAGGAGAGATGGATGCAGAGGAGATGAGAGAGGAAATGCAGAGGAAGATGGAGATGCAGAGGATGAGATGAAGGAAGAATGCAGAGGAGATGGAGATGCAGAGCGAGAGAGATAGATGCAGAGGGAGATGCAAGAGGAATGGAGAGAGCAGAGGAGATGGAGATGCAGATGCAGAGAGAGATGGAGATGCAGAGATGAGAGATGCAGAGGAGATGGAGATGAGAGATGAGGAGATGCAGAGAGATGGAGAGAGATGCAGAGGAATGAGATGCAGAGAATGGAGATGCAGAGGAATGGATGAGATGCAGAGAGATGAGAGGATGAAAGTGCAAGAGAGAGATGAGATGAGAGGAGATGAGATGCAGAGAGAGATGAAGATGCAGAGGAGATGAGATGAGATGCAGAGGAGATGGAGATGAAGATGCAGAGAGATGAGATGAAGATGCAGAGGAGATGAGATGAAGATGCGAGAGGAGATGGGATGAAGGAGATGGAGATGCAGAGAAGATGAGAGATGCAGAGAATGAGATGCAGAGGAGATGGAAGATGAGAGAGAGGAGATAGGAGATGAGATGAGATGGAGATGGAGATGAAGAGATGGAGATGAAGATGCAGAGGAGATGGAGATGAGATGCAGAGGAGATGGAGATGAAGATGCAGAGGAGATGGAGATGAAGATGCAGAGGAGATGAGAGAGATGCAGAGGAGATGGAGATGAAGATGCAGAGGAGATGGAGATGGAGATGCAGAGGAGATGGAGATGCAGAGGATGAAGAGTGAGATGGAGATGAAGATGCAGAGGAGATGAGATGGAGATGCGAGAGATGAGACAGATGGGGAGGATGCAGAGGAGATGAGATGCAGAGGAGATGGAGATGAAGATGCAGAGAGATGGAGATGCAAAGTGAAAATGCAGAGGAGATGGAGATGCAGAGAATGCAGAGAATGGAGATGAGATGATGCAAGAGGAGATGGAGATGAAGATGCAGAGGAGATGGAGATGAAGATGCAGAGGAGATGAGATGAAGATGCAGAGGAGATGGAGATGCAGAGGAGATGAAGATGAGATGAAGATGAGATGGAGATGGAGATGAAGATGCAGAGGATGAGATAGAGGAGATGAGATGCAGAGGAGATGGAGATGAAGATGCAGAGGAGATGAATGAGATAGAGATGGAGAGGAAGATGGAGATGGAGATGAGAGAGAGATGGAGATGCAGAGGAGTGAGATGAATGCAAGGAGATGAGAAGATGCAGAGGAGATGGAGATGAAGATGCAGAGGAGATGGAGATGAAGATGCAGAGGAGATGAGATGAGATGCAGAGGAGAGAGGAGAGATGCAGAGGAGATGAAGATGCAGAGGAATGGAGATGAAGATGCAGAGGAGATGGATGAAGATGCAGAGGGAGATGCAGAGGAGATGGAGATGCAGAGGAGATGGATGAATGCAGAGAGAGATAGGAAGATGCAAGGAGATGGATGAGATGCAGAGGAGATGGAGAGCAGGATGAAAAGATGCAGAGGAGATGGAGATGAGATGAGAGATGAAGAAGATGAAGGAGGAGATGGAGATGAAGATGCAGAGGAGATGGAGATGAAAGGAGATGAGGAGATGGAGAGGAGATGCAGGAGAGGGAGATGCAAGAGAGATGGAGATGCAGAGGAGAGATGAGAGAGAGATGGAGATGCAGAGAGCAGATGGAGATGAAGATGCAGAGGAGATGGAGATGGGAGATGCAGGAGATGGAGATGAAGATGCAAGAATGGAGATGAAGATGCAGAGGAGATGGAGATAGAAGATGCAGAGGAGGAGGAATGAAGATGCGAGAGAGATGGAGATGGAAGATGCAGAGGAGAGAGGAGATGAAGATGCAGAGGAGATGAGATGCAGATGGAGATGGAAAATGGGAGAAGATGAGAGATGCAGATGGAGATGAAGATGCAGAGGAGATGCAGAGATGGAGATGGAAAATGCAGAGGAGATGGAGATGAGATGCAGAGGAGATGAGATGCAGAGGAGATGGAGATGAAGATGCAGAGGAGAGGGATAAAGATGCAGAGGAGATGGGATAGATGCAGAGGAGATGGAGATGCAGAGGAGATGAAGATGCAAGAAGATGGAGATGAAGATGCAGAGGAGATGGAGATATGAGCAGAGGAGATGGAGATGCAGAGGAGATGGAGATGGAGATGCAGAGGAGATGGAGATGCAGATGGAGATGCAGATGGAGATGGAGATGGAGATGCAGAGGAGATGGAGATGCAGAGGAGATGGAGATGCAGATGGAGATGGAGATGCAGAGGAGATGGAGATGGAGATGCGAGGAGATGGAGATGAAGAGCAGAGGAGATGGAGATGAAGATGCAGAGGAGATGGAGATTGAGATGCAGAGGAGATGGAGATGGGAGATGCAGAGGAGATCGAGATGAAGATGCAGAGGAGATGGAGATGAAGATGCAGAGGAGATGGAGATGAAGATGCAGAGGAGATGGAGATGAAGATGCAGAGGAGATGTAGATGGAGATGGCCCTGAGCCTGAATGCTGGAAGGCCAATGGCTGAGGGAATTCCTGGAGGGACTTCAACAGAGCCAGTCACTCCCGAAGATTCAAGTGCCTTCATAAAATGTAAGAAGTCTACATACGTGTTATTTTTTTATATAGGCTGTTTTTGATATTTCCATATATTTTACTGGTAATGCTTCCTTTTACAGTCCAGTTACCCATGTAAATACTATGTACTTATTAGGGGTGTGCAAAGCAACCGGTATTTGTCTCTGTATTTGTATTTGTTGAGGGGGGAAAAGTATTTGTATTCGTATTTGTATTCGTATGTGTATTCCGGGGGGGGGGGGGGGGGGGGCTAGCTTTCATGACGCACACACGAAAGGTCTCTCGCTCTCTCCCTCACTGCCATGCGCGCTACATGTTTTGAAGCAGTTCTGTCTCGCATGCGCGCTCTAGATTTACGGGAGATTTGAACTAATTTGCGGGCTTCGGGGAGACTTGGGATGTCTGCGACTCTGTCAACTGCCTATTGTCTGAATACCGCGCTAACAGAGCTACGTAAACAGAGCGAACATGAGAGCATCCGACTGCAGACGTCAATAATGCAGCGTAATGGAATAATCTCCTGATAAAACTCCGCTTCCCGAAAGTTATAAACTGCCCACGGAACCCAGTTAAGGTACACAAATCTATTCAACAAAAATAGTGATGCAGTTAAGTGTTTTTTCGCTCAGCCGAGCCCTCTCTGTTGCTGTGTGCAGCTGTCAGTCACCTCTTCCTGAACGTCACTCACGCACTCTAACTCACTCATCCGGGCATGCACTGCGGTCTCGTGAGAAAACGCATCTTTTTTAAATAAAGTTTTTCTTTTTCCCGAATACAAATATTTTTTAAAGTATTTGTTCGAAATAAGTATTCGTAAAAAACATGTTATTTGTGCCTTTCCGAATACCGTATTCGGGTTCGGCTCCACCCCTAGTACTTATTATAGTAACTACAATTACTGTGTAATAACTTGTACTTACCCTGAACCTACCCCTAAACATACCCCTGTACATATCCATGTACTTACCTTATATTAGCCAGTACTTTCTAGGTAAGTACACTGTAAGTACTGTACTGTAAAAGGAAGCGTTACCATTTTACTTTGGGTTGGGTTTTTTGTTGCTCCCAACAGATTCTGATGGTAATATCTGTCTTTTGGAGTCTCCTGTCCCAACAGAACACAGGCAGTTGCAAGTAGCCTACTCAATACACCAGAAATTATGACAAATAGTATTATAAAATGTGCTCTATCAAATGCTCATCTTCACAGGACGATGGGGATGAAGAAACAGTTTCTGCTGACACAGAGAGGCCTACAGAGGTAATGTTAATATTATGTGTCTACACATCAAACAATCTACACATTCACATTTCTTCACATTATTTATGTGGAGTAGCCTATAGAATCTAAGTTTATATCTAAGTATAAAAGGACATTCTTAACCCCCCTCCCTAAAATGTAAATGTTGGACAATATATAACAATAGAATAACTTTACACTTTTTTTTGCAGTACTATCTTATATTAAGACTATGTAAAAAAAAAAAGGCAATTATAGGATAACGAACACAGCAATGCATCACGTTCTATAAGATCATCATGTTTGTAGCATGATCCAGGGGATTAAAACGTACAAAATATATTTCAGGCCTAGTGGAGTTGGTAACTAATAATAGTAGTAAATGTGTAAAGTTGTATAAAATGGAAATACTCAATAATGCAAAAAAAACCTACCAAAAAAAACTGTTATCTGTGCTGTTGTCCAGTAACTCCAGTTGGAATCTTCACCCCAAAATGGCGTCGTCGCTCCCGAAGCGCCACCTAGTGGCTGTTACCAAAAAAGCATCAGAGTTTCGCCTCTTGTTCTATACTCTTTGGTTTAATTCTGTAGAATTTGTTTAGAACTATATGATGTAACTCTAATCTACTGTATTTTCAGTTGCCAGTTAAGGAGTTATAGACTTCATCTTATTAAAAAAATTGAAGAAAAAAAAAAGCAGTAAAAACAGCAATGAATAAACCCGACCAGGTTAGGTTCACAGAGTAAGTTACCATGATAACTAACTCTGAGTATATATCTTTCTGAAACGGGCTTGACTTACCCTGCTTTCTCAGGTTTATCATACCTCCCATTCTGAAATGGAAAACCCAGAGTTTCCCTCATTTCAGGGTTAACATACTCAGAGCTTTCACTTAACCTCCTTTCTGAAACAGGCCCCAGGGGTTTAGTTACCCTTAAGAAACTCATGCCTGCCAAGAGGATGTGCTCTTTTTGGAAGAATCAGTGGGGTTGTGACATTTGTTTTTCTGATGCCTCAAATAGGACAGTAGGTGTCGCTATTTTAAAGGACAGGTTTTCATGGAAGGTTATAAGTCACAAAACAGATGATCAAGGTCATTTGGATTGCTCTACTGATTGATATAAACCAAGTTAAAATTATTACTATAAATATATATATCACCAATAATAAAATAAAATAAAATGAGTTCATCTTTCAAGATATTGAAGGCCATATTAATAATTTAGGCTAAATTCAAAATTCCCCTCAGCTGAAGTAATTTGGGGTGGTGACTTGAATACGGTGTTTGATGGAAGACAAGACCGATTGCCTAATTGACAATATGGCAAGTGAATTAAGCAATGTTTATAACATAATTGACATATGGAGGTATAAAAATCCACAGTCACTTTTGTATACATGGAGTAATAGAGACAAATCTCAACAATCGCGTATTGATTTTTGGCTCATTACAGAATAAAAGAGAGAACCATCAGTTTTTACAGATCACAAAGGCATATCTATTAAAATGAATGTGGCAATTTGTCAATCAAGTGTTAAACAAGGATATTGGAAGTTAAATAATAGTCTATTGAAACAATGATTTTTGTGACCAAATTAAGAATTTAATTGTCAAATATTGGCAACAAGCTTCTTTGATTCAAACTTATGGGAAACGTCTCAGGTTACTATTGTAACCATAGTTCCCTGAGAAACAGGGAACGAGACGATGCGTCAGCTGACACGGTGGGAACGCCCCTTGCGTGATTGCGTCTGAAGCATCTATGCCAACTAGTCCAATGGAAATGAGAGAATGAGCGTCACGGGCGGGTGACGTCATGAACCAGGAAAGGATAAGAGCACTTATCAGAGCACAGTTGCCGAAGCAAGCCGATAGCAGGGACGCAGGAAGTATGGCAGGGGGACGCATCGTCTCGTTCCCTGTTTCTCAGGGAACTATGGTTACAATAGTAACCTGAGACGTTCCCTTTATCGAAAAAGGGAACTTCGAGATGCGTCAGCTGACACGGTGGGAACGAGAATACCCAAAGCGCCATAATTACAAGTACCTGAGTGTCAGTCTGTTGATCTAAGCACTCAGCACCTGAGAACCTGGTTAGCATCCAGGTCCAAACTGTAAAATCTCACGAATGTGAGCGGAGAGGACCAGCCCGCCGCATCACAAACATCTTGAAGAGATACCCCCTGCAATAAGGCTTTAGAAGCCGCCATACTCCTGGTCGAGTGAGCTCGGACCACCAAAGGACAAGGCTGGCCCGAGTACTCGTATGCCAGTGAATAGCCTCGACTATCCACTTACTGACTGTCTGTTTTGAAGCAGGAAGACCTTTCTTAGGTGATCCAAAGTAAATCAAAAATATGTCGGACTTCCTCGTTGAGGATGTCCGAACACATAAGTGTCCAGTGGTACACTGGGCACAAGAGGTCAGCTCTTTCCTGGTCCGAAAATAGGGGAGAGGACAGAAACCTGCAGCACAATAAGCCTCGGAATAATGGTAGGCAATTTTATGCCTTGGCCATCCCCGGTGCACTCAGGCAGTTGGGGACCGAAAGGGCCTGAAGGTCTGACTATATAGGGACGAATAGTTAGCAGAAATAGTCTTAAAAGAAAGGATTTCTCTGAGACCAAATCTAAGGGCTCAAAGAGAGCCCCAGATAGGCCTAAACTATTGTAAGGTCCCAAGCCAGAACTCTAGTGCCAGTTGCAGGCCTCAGCCTCAAGTTGCCACGAAGGAAACGAGTGATCAGGGGGTCTCGACCCAAAACGTACCATCCACCAGGGCGTGGCCTTAAGTGTGGAAGGAATAGACCTGACACAAAGCGTTCTTGCAGAAACTCAAGTACTGTGTTTACTGAACAGTTAACCGGATTCCACTAACGCTGAAGTAGTTTCCTCGTAGCGGGAGCTCTGGAGCTAGAACGGTCTCAACAACCTCAGTTGAGAGACCACTCTAAATGAGTTGGGCCCCCTCAGAGGCCAACCCGCATATCTCCTGATCGGGATCTCCAACGGAGGACCGTCTAGAAGATGGATCAGGTCCGAAAACCAGATCCGACTTGGCCAGCGTGGTGCTACTAGCAGTAGGCTTATTCCATACCGACGGACTCGCTCCAGAACTCCTAGGAGCAGAGCAACAGGGGGAAAGGCGTACAGACGTAGCCTCGGCCACGTCTGCACCATAGCAACCAGCCCCAGGGGGCTGGGTGAGAAGATGAAACCCAAAAAGGACAGTGCGTCGTATTCTGAGACGCAAACGGATCCACTTCTGCTGGGCCATAAGCCTCCCAGATTTTCTCCACCGCCTCGGGGTGGAGTGTCTAGTCCCCTGGCCTCAGCTCCTGCCTCGACAGGATGTCTGCTCCTATATTCTGGTCTCCAGGAATATACACTGCCCTCAGAGAGAGTACCTTCCCCAGAGACCACAGGAGGATCTGGTGGCACAGACCCCCCTGACGGTTCAGATAAGAGACCACTGATGTGTTGTCTGTTCGAACGAGCACATGATGGCCTCTTAGGTCCGGAAGGAAATGTCTCAACGCATTGAAGACGGCCATCATCTCGAGGCAATTTATGTGCCATGAAAGATGATGGCTTTTCCACAGACCCTGAACCGAGCGGCCTTCCATTACCGCTCCCCAGCCGGTGAGGGAAGCATCTGTCGAGATCACAACTCGATGGCAAAGAGCTCCCAACACCGGACCCTGGGTTAAGAACCAGTGTTTACTACATATAACTAAGGCACGAAAGCATCGCCGCGTGACCTTGATATGCAACTGGGTTTCCCCTCGGGGAGAACCCTCTGGTCCTGAGCCAGCACTGTAAAGGTCTCATGTACAGCATGCCAAAAGGAATTCCGTTGGACGCTGCTGCCAGTAGACCCAACAGTCTCTCGAACTGTTTTACAATGCGTGACTGGTTTTGGGTTAAGAACCAGTGTTTACTACATATAACTAAGGCACGAAAGCATCGCCGCGTGACCTTGATATGCAAAGTGGGTTTCCCCTCGGGGAGAACCCTCTGGTCCTGAGCCAGCACTGTAAAGGTCTCATGTACAGCATGCCAAAAGGAATTCCGTTGGACGCTGCTGCCAGTAGACCCAACAGTCTCTTGAACTGTTTTACAGTGCGTGACTGGCCTAGCCTCAGCTCTTCTGTGGCTGTTTAGGATACTAAATCCCGAACCACACCAAGGAAAGTGGTTCTCAATACTGGAGAAAGCACACTCTTCTTGGTATTGAGCCTCAACCCCAACATCTGCATATGAGCGAGAACGACACCTCGGTGCCGAACCGCCAACTGCTCTGATTCCGCTAGAATCAGCCAGTCATCGATATAATTCAGAATGCGAACGGGGTGACAAAGCTAGGCCGAAAGGAAGAACCCGATAATGGTATTCTTTGCCCCTGAAAGAAAACCATAGGAACTTCCTGTGCTGAGGGAGGATGGAGATATGGAAGTATGCATCCTTTAGATCTATCGTGACAAACCAGTCCTCGGATCTGATTTGGGTCACGATCTGTTTGAGGGTCAGCTATCTTGAACTTTAGTTTCTGAACTGACCGAATTAACAGGCGAAGATCTAAAAAGGGACGCAACCCTCCATCCTTTTTTGGAACAATAAAATAATGGCTGTAAAAACCCGACTCTCTGACGGGTGAGTACACCTGTTCTATAGCTTCTTTTGCTAACAGGGCCTTTACTTCTTGCTCCATTACCAGAGCCTGCTCTGGATGCACCACTGTGGGCAGCACCCCGCTGTAATGAGGAGGACGAGAGCCAAACTGGATTCTGTATCCTCTCTCTACAATCTGCAGGACCCAATAAGAAATATTCGGCAGAAGCTTCCACGCTGCCAGAAAATTTACTAAGGGAACCAGCCTCTCGAGGCTGGTCTCTGGTGTTACTGAGAGAGCCAAATCTGGATCCTGAAACATAATGGCAGGAACTACCTGACCTGACTGCTCAAAAGCCCCCCTCAGAGGGCGCGAAACCCATGCTGTGCCGCAGCATAACATCGGCGACTCGCTGGAGACCGCTGCGCCCTGAAGCACCGGAGGTGGCAGGGTTGGCAGGAGGGTCTCGTGAGGACCCCGAAATGGAACGGGCACCGTGTAATGAGGTGTACACCACTCCACTTCGGTCGGGGCTGTCCTCACAGGCCTGACGCCTAAACATCAAGACCCTTTTTTTTTTTTTTTTTTTTTTTTTGAACCGAAGCTTTCTTCGCCTGAAGAACGGTCCTCAGATCCGGCTTAGGCTTAGACGACTTCGGTTGAGAGGGTTGCGTCTGTCTCCAGTATCTACGTGGAGGAACACGAGACGCAGCACTCTCTTTCTGTGCACATAATATGATGAACTAGACGGCTGGGGCTGCTCACGCCCAGCAGCCCCAGGGGGGCTGGACACAGCGAGGGAGAAACCTTATTATATATATAATTTTATATATAAAATTTGTATCACCTAACAACGACCGCATGGAATGCGTCGCCGAAGAGACCCGAAGGCTCAAATTTCGCTATATCCAGAACCCCAGCAGATCGGCCTGATTAAGCCTGGAGCATTATACTATAGTTTTCTATAAACATTCTCCAGCTGACCTGCTGCCGTATAAGCTTTACCCATAAGACCAAAGTAGTTTTGCTTAAACCTACGCGCTGCCTCGGCAAACGCGAGATCCCAGCCACAGAATCTTATTTTGCAAAGTACACTCGAAATCTAAGCGGTGCCTCAGCAAACGCGAGATCCGAGCTAGATTCTGATTACAACATTGAACCTACGCGCTGCCTCGGCAAACGCGATTTTATTAGTATTAGGCTTATTGAGCAAAGCAGAGGCTTTAAAGGTGCAGTGTGTAACATTTTTGACTATTTATTAACAGAAATGCAATATGACATCCATTACTATGTGTTCAGTTGTGTATAAAGAACTTACTTAATAAACCGTAATGTTTTTATTACCTTAGAATTAGGCATTTATATCTACATAGGCGCGGGAATCCCCTTCTATGAAGGCCGCCATATTATGACGTCATATTTCTACCGTAGCCGACAGCGAACAAACAGCGTTACAGAGCGCGTTTCGTCACTACTTTGAAAGAGAAGCCGCAGAAAGCTAGAAGAAGCTAGTCATAAACACCGTGAGTATTGACTTTTCCCTTGTCAGTGATGAAAATATGTAGTTGGATTGTTTCATGTAACTTAATTCTTCTCCCTCGCTGTGTTATGGCTTTGCTATGTGGGGATAAATGTGCTGGTTACGTTCGTGAGACAGCTGATTAGTAGGCTAATTACTCTTGTCATTGACCGGAAAACAGTTACAGGAATCACCAACCCGTCGATCTTGGAAGCATTTGAAGTCGATCGAGTTTACAAAATCAGAGAAAAAAGGCTATAGTGTGTAGCAAGTGGTGTCTATTGGGATGCGGAGGCACGCGTGCTGTTACAATCACGTCATTTTGCCGCACGCACCTTTGTGCTCATGCGGACGCGTCGAGTATAAACAAGGCTTTAACCAGCTCAGCCACAGTAACAGCTCATATTAGCCAGCTAAACTTTTACTACCCTGTTAGAAAAAATCTATAGTTGCATAGTTTCATGTGGTTCTACTCCCTCGCTGTATTATGGGTTTGCTATGTGGGGAGAATGTGCTGGTTACGTTCGTGAGACAATCAGCTGATTACTATTATTTACAACAACTGTGACGAGATCTGTCGTGTCGACAGCTCAGACCAATATTATTATATTATGTATTAAGACCCTTGATCCTCACCTGACTATGGCTTTGTAAACTTTATCCATGATGTGGTTTATAATGGACTGTGGTACTCCATGTTAGCTGTGGCTTGTTTTACTCTGGCTCACTACGACGATGTTTGTCCCGTTTTAGCCACCGTAGCTTCTTCGAAAGGGAGGGGTGAGCAGTGGGCTGAGCCCTTAGTGTAAACTCGCAAACGAACCGCTAGATGTCGCCAAAAAGCTACACACTGCACCTTTAAATGACGATGCTGGACCAGGTGAAAAAGCATTTTTCTATTTTTTATTTCTGTTCAGCCTGGGGCATCATATCATAACCGTAATCTTTCAACCCTCTAACCTTGAATAAATATTTAACACGAGGGCTGAAAGTAGTAATAAATACGGTTTATTCCACAATTTAAATACTCAAGTGTGTAAATCAGGGAAAAAAGGGGAGCCTCGTGGTGGAGATAATGTGATAGATATAAGAAAATGCTCGTCGAGTTTTTAAGACGAGTCCTTTTCTCTTTCTCAGCTGGCAATTAAATATTTAATTTACTAACAGCACGGGACAAAACCTCCACCAATTCATCATTTACTGGAAAAATAGATGGCGAATCTAATTCAACAGTGTGTGTGTGTGTGCTTGCTTTCACTTTCAATATTCTCAAACACAAACCTCCTCGGAGGAAGAATATGAAGGAAAAAAGGGCTCTCTCTCCCCGAGCGGAAGAAACCGCAGAGCGTGCTTCCAACACCGGGGAGATAGAGCTGGATCTTCCGGGTAAGGAAGGAAAAAAGGCCCATTTTTCTTTTCGGACCAGTTTCAAACCCCTCCAAAAGATCCTTCTGCGATCCCCAGGAATGCATTCTCCGCGCTGCCTCGGCAAACGCGGGTCCTGAGAATCGCGAGCCTGTCACTATCATACAGAGTGACAGGCGAGAGCAGAGCATGCTATTTCACAGAGTTGGAACTCAGCCCCCACCTTTTTTTCTTTCAAGGGCTGAAAAACATGCTCTACTCCAACAAATGAAACAAAACTCGTGTTTGTGTCCCCACCCGTTTAAATAAACGCGGGCAGGGAGGAACACACTGTTTGTACATTTGTTTCGCCATAACGTTTCCATACAATATTGCAACAGACAACAATAAATAGACAGAGACAGTTTTTGACACAGATCGCTTGCTGAGGCAACAGAAGCTAAATGCCGGCGAGCAGCGGAAGTGCTCTTATCCTTTCCTGGTTCATGACGTCACCCGCCCGTGACGCTCATTCTCTCATTTCCATTGGACTAGTTGGCATAGATGCTTCAGACGCAATCACGCAAGGGGCGTTCCCACCGTGTCAACTGACGCATCTCGAAGTTCCCTTTTTCGATAAAGGGAATTATGGGAACAAACTAAATTTGAAATAAGGAAACTCGCAATAATGTATTGAAAATCCATTAAAAAATGAAAACAAAATAATTCATGAAATACGGTAGGGGAGAGCCGGGACGATTGAAACGCGGGACGGATGAAACATTGAGATTTCCTTGAAAACCACTCACGTCATGTACGTCAAATTTTGTCAGCACGTACAGCACGCAATTGCCTACCAGACTCCCGAAAACATTTTTTCTTTACGTCATGCCGTTTTAAAGTTAGAGCCGGAAAGCTGTTTTTGAGTGCGGTTAGTGAATTCTTTCGTGCAGTACTTTTTTTTGACTGACAAGTTGTATTTATAGTTTTATGTGCCATTATAATGATAATACTGAAGGTGTATTAGTACTACAACATACCCTTAAGTGTGTAATATCAGAGTCTTTTATGTAACCCGCATTTAGTTAAATCTTTTATTTTGGCGGACGCATTTCACTTCCTGCGGCTTCCCCGAACTCCCAACTTCCTTAAAGTTGCGCATCGCGGAGTTCACTTCCTCTGTCTCCACCGTGGCTGTGGCATGGTTTGTTCGGTGTCCTAAATGCATCTCCACAGGACTCTAACTGTAGCACAACTTTTGTATCAAGCTCTGAATACTCGCCAGAGCCCTGTCTGATTTCGGTCTGTTTATACGTCGGGCTGCGCCTGGAGACCCAGCGTTAGTCTTTCCGATCTCAAAGGTCAGGTTTTTTTTTCTGGACCAATCGATCCAAATTCCTCATTAAGGGACTTCTGAATTCTCGACTGTCCCAATTCAAGGACATCGAGATGGCGAGCCAAAAGAATTCACATATCCACCGCAACTGAACTTTCTCATCTGGATTATTGTTGCTCAACCCGTAATTGACTAACATCTGACTCGGCCGTGGTATACATTTCGGTTGGGTTTTTTTTCCCCTTCCTTTTCCTTTCTCTGATTGTTTTTCTCCCTAATTGTTGGCTGCACATCAACCTGCCATTTGAACTTTAAACAGAGTTGTATGTTGTATGTGTCATTGAAGGCACCCTGTTCATGTTGTTTTGTTTTATTTTTATTTTTTTATTCTTTAATTTTTTTTTTGAATACACACACTCATACTAAAAATCATGACTCCAGTGTACTCATTCGCAACCCAGGCTCTGTGACGATCCATTTTCTGTTGCCATATAGCAATATAGCATTCGCAGTCAACTGCCCAACCAGCAGGGTTACATAGTTTGGCGAGCCAGCCAGGAGCCTGATATTGTGAATGTCTGTACTTGGGTTATTGTGTAATTATCAGTTTAAGGTATAGGAACAATAGTAGTTAGGTGGGAATATGGATATCTTTAAGAAAACTGGTATCAATATAGATAATTCTGTCATTGTTAGTGGTGTGACAAACACCGAAGCAGATGACGAAATCATTGATCATTTGCGTAGCTACGGTGAAATTAAACAGTCATTTACCGTTACCGAACGTGAGAGTCCACTTTACAAAAACCTGACCGTTGAATTTATTAATGCAGCAGCTTTAGCAGAGCTAGAACCAAAACTGCCCTATACTTTTTCAGCTCAATCTGCTGATTTTGTTATTAAATTACTAAGGAGAGAGCTCGCTGCAGCAGCCACGGTGGAGGCCACCCCGTCTCCTGATTACCTGCAAGAGTTGAAACGGATCTCCCGACAGAGTGGCCAGTCATTCGACAATGTTCTGAAAGGAATGTTTGACCAAATAAGTTCACATTTGGGAATAGCAGCCACTGGTGGTAGAGAGGAAGATGACGATGACGAGGAGGAAGATGACGATGAGGATGATGACGATGACATGGAAGTCAAGGAGGAAAAGGACACTGTTGAGGTGCTAGGAACTGCTACAGAGACCGATCAACGGCAGTCATTGACTTCTCCCTTAACACATGGGAGCCGTTCCTCGGTTGCACAGCAAAGACCTCGACCAACCCCAGCTAGGGACATTAGACCAAGAATTCCACTCTCTGGAAATGAACTGAATCCTCCTGAGGTCCAGAGGGTGGTAGTTGAACACATTGTGCGCAGAGACGATGTTAACCTTCAGGCCATGTCTTCATTCCGACTACGCACCTTCTCAGGAAAACTTCCAAAACCACAGCATGAAGCAAATTACGAGTCTTGGAGGTCTCAAATTGAACTTTTGAATGCAGATCCAAGTCTAGCTCCGGTACATATCACGAGGCGCATACTGGAAAGTTTACTCCCTCCAGCTGCGGACCTAGTGAAAAGTTTTGGACCTAACGTTTTGCCGGCTACCTTTCTGCACGTGCTTGATTCCGCTTATGCTACAGTTGAAGATGGGGAGGAGCTGTTTGCTAAATATCTGAACACTCTTCAAGACCAGGGAGAACAACCATCTTCATATCTGCAGAGACTCCAGCTTGCTCTTGGTAGCGTGGTTAAACGTGGTGGTATTCCAGCTGCTGAATTTGACAGATACTTGCTGAAGCAATTTTGCAGAGGGTGCTGGGACAACGGTGTGTATAAACAAGTTGCAATTGGAACAGAAAAGAGACCATCCACCTCTCTTTTCAGAGCTGTTGTTTATGCTTCGAACTGAAGAGGACAGGCAGTTGGCAAAAGAAACATTAATGAAGAAGCACATTCCATCAGTGAGGCACCATGCAAAATTGCAAACTCATACCACTAGTGCATATGCATGTGACCATACCTCAGATACAAGCGCAATTGAAGAACTGAAAAAAACAGATGTTGCAACTACAGAGGCAGATGTCTGCCTTGTTGGCTCAGAAGTCTGTTAAACCAGACACCCAGTTGAATAAAAAGAACTCAAAACCTGGTCAAGGAGCCAATAGGCCAAAGCCTTGGTTTTGTTTCAAGTGCGGCCAGGATGGTCACATAGTCCCCAATTGTCCCAATCCACCAAATTCCAGTCTGGTGGAAGAGAAACGCTGCCAGCTCAAAGGCAAGCAACAATCCTGGGAAAAGCGGAAGCCATCAAACTAGAAGCAGCTTCTGCCAAGGGACAAGCAGGAGCTGCAATGAATGAATGTCCCCAAGTTAAACATTCAGCACCACGTTGCCCATTGCCAAAGGGGTTGGTGGGTACAAGAAGCACCGGCGAGGTCAAGGTTAAAGGGACCATCTTCCATTGTCTTTTTGACACGGGGTCCCAAGTCACCACAGTTTCACATTCCTTTTACAACACCTACCTCTCAGACCACGAAATAAAGCCGTTGAATGATCTGTTGGAGGTAGAGGGCGCCAATGGTCAATGTGTGCCTTATATTGGGTATGTGGAACTCTGTTTGACTTTTCCCCCTGAGTTTATAGGGGAAGAGATGGACATCGAGACCCTGGCCTTGGTTGTACCGGACCTGCGAACAACACAGCCCCCTGTTCTGATTGGTACCAATACTTTAGATGTCGTCTACGACCAGCATTGTCTATCACGCTCTGAGTTTCAGCCTGTGCCTTTCGGATACAAGGTGGTGCACAAGATTCTGGAGGTAAGACGCAAGCTAACAACCGATGACTATCATGGCGTTTTGAAGATGCTGTCCACCACCCCACAGATCATCCCTGCTCGTAAGACTGTTGTGCTGGACGCATATGCCATTTGTCCATTTCTCCAAGGTGAGAAAGAAGTGGTAATCCAACATCCAACCTCTTTCTCTCTACCCGGTGGTTTGATGGTGAAAACTAGTCTTGTCGACCTACCTCCAGTCCAACCTGTTCATCTGCCAGTGGTAATCACCAACGAATCTGACCACGACGTTGTGATTTCTACCAGAGTAGCCATTGCAGAGTTAAGTGCCATCCAGACTATTCTTCAAAAAGATCAAAGTGTGCGTCAACTTTCCCATTCTACAGAGCCAATGCCGACCAAACTGAACTACAAATTCGGAGAGTCACCGCTCTCTACTGAGTGGAAGCAACGTGTAACGGCAATGCTCGACAGTATGCCTGAGGTGTTTGCAAAGCATGAATTGGATTTTGGTCGCACCGACAAAGTTAAGCATGATATCAAGCTTTCCGATCCAACTGCTTTCAAGCAACGACCAAGACCGATACACCCTCAAGATGTGGATGCTGTTCGTAAGCACATTCAAGAACTATTACAGTCAGGTGTTATACGCGAATCTAACTCACCCTTTGCGTCCCCGATAGTTGTGGTGCGGAAGAAAAATGGTACGATACGGCTCTGTATCGATTATCGACGGTTGAATGCACAGACGATAAAGGATGCATACGCACTGCCAAAGCTGGAAGACACATTTTCAGCACTCGCTGGCTCCACATGGTTCTCTACACTGGATTTGAAATCTGGGTACTATCAGATAGAGATGGAGGAACGCGACAAGAGCAAGACAGCATTCGTATGTCCACTTGGATTTTATGAATTCAACCGTATGCCTCAAGGGGTGACGAATGCCCCAAGCACCTTCCAACGCCTCATGGAGCGGTGCATGGGGGATTTGAATTTGAAAGAAGCACTGGTGTTTATTGATGATCTGCTCGTGTTTGCACCAACACTGGAAGAGCACGAGCAACGTCTGATGAAAGTGCTTCAATGCCTGAAAGAGTTCGGACTGAAGTTATCCGTTGAAAAATGTGTCTTCTTCCAAACATCAGTTCGCTATCTTGGGCATGTCGTTTCCAGCGATGGTGTGAAGACCGATCCTGACAAGATTGCCACCTTAACATCCTGGCCTGTCCCTCAAAACCTCAAAGAACTTAGATCATTTCTTGGTTTTGCAGGGTACTACCGGCGGTTTGTGCAGGGGTATTCTTCCATCGCCAGACCCCTCAATGATTTAACTTCCGGATATCCACCCAGCCAGAAACAGTCCAGGCAGGTGGGGAAATCACAACAATATCTGAATCCAAAGGAACCTTTTGCTGACCGTTGGACCCCTGCTTGCCAGCAAGCCTTCGAGAAGATAATCGAGAAGCTCACGACTGCCCCGGTCCTTGCCTTTGCCGATCCAAGGAAACCTTACATCTTACATACAGACGCAAGCTCTACTGGTCTTGGTGCGGTATTGTATCAAGAGCACGATGGACGAAACCGGGTGATTGCATACGCTAGTAGAGGCCTGTCACGCAGTGAAAGCAGATACTCCGCACATAAACTTGAGTTTTTGGCGCTCAAATGGGCGGTTACGGAGAAATACACTGACTACTTGTACGGTTCGGATTTCACTGTGGTCACTGATAGCAATCCATTAACGTATTTATTGACTTCTGCAAAACTGGATGCTACCAGCTACCGATGGCTCTCCGCCCTCTCGACTTTTAAATTCAAGATTGTCTATCGAGCCGGGAAGTTGAATGCTGATGCGGATGGACTCTCCCGGCGACCTCATGGTGGGCTATCAGACGATGCCCTATCTCAGAAGGAGAGAGAGAGAATACTGAAATTCACAGAACAACACCTTGAGGAGCCATTCTGTGTTTCTATTGACCAGCATTCAGTCCAAGCTGTATGTGACAGACAACTGGTGTACAGCTCACCCGATCGAGACCAAGTTACTGCTCTTGTGCAAACGCTCTCTACTACCGCTGACAGCCTGCCAGACAGTTTTGTGAATGATCTGCAGTTCTCTTCACCCGTTGTGCCACCCCTTTCTGAGATTGAGATCGCTGCCAAACAAAGAGCCGATCCAGTCCTTCAGCACATCATTGTTCAGTTGGAGACAGGAGAAACTCCACCGCCGTCCCTGAGGGAACAGCTCCCCGATCTGCCATTACTCCTGCGAGAGCTTACACGTCTGGAGCTCCATAATAATGTTCTTGTCAGGAGGAGGCATATCGGAGGTGAGCCCACATACCAGCTTGTTCTTCCAGAGGAGTGTCGGTCTGATGTCTTCTTCCAGCTTCATGATCAAATGGGCCATTTGGGCACAGAGAGAACATTGGACCTAGTCAGATCCCGTTTTTTCTGGCCACGCATGTCAGTTGATGTCTGTAACAAGATCAAAAGATGTGAGCGATGCATTCGGAGGAAAGCACAACCAGAAAAAGCTGCACCCCTTGTCAATATCAGAACATCAAGACCTCTAGAACTTGTCTGTATGGACTTTTTGTCTATAGAACCAGATCGGAGTAACACAAAAGATGTCCTCGTCATAACGGATCATTTCACAAAGTACGCCGTAGCAGTGCCTACTTCGAATCAACGAGCCAAGACAGTTGCAAAAGCTCTATGGGATAACTACTTGGTTCATTATGGAATCCCTGAGAGGCTCCATAGTGATCAAGGGCGTGACTTCGAATCACATACCATCAAGGAGCTCTGTCAAATGGCTGGAATTCACAAAAATAGGACCACACCTTACCATCCTCGCGGCAACCCCGTGGAACGATTTAATCGAACACTTTTAAACATGTTGGGCACTCTGCAAGATCAGGATAAAACTCACTGGAAAGATTTCGTCAAGCCGCTTGTACACGCTTACAACTGTACTCGAAATGACGTCACTGGATATTCCCCATATGAACTCATGTTCGGTCGACAACCCCGCCTTCCTGTTGATTTGGCTTTCGGGCTGCCTGTGTCTGAGAAAACATCCACATCTCATTCACAGTATGTTGAGAAGCTAAAGTCCTATCTTGAAGAAAGCTACAGGATTGCGACCGAGAACTCAGAAAAGGTTATGGGGAGAAACAAGCTTAGATTCGATAAGCAAGTCACAGCTTCAGAACTCTCTGTTGGGGACAGAGTGTTGGTCAGGAATGTCAAACTACGAGGCAAGCACAAACTCGCGGACAGATGGGAGCCAGATGTGTATGTTATCCAGAAGAAAGCCGGCACTCTTCCGGTATACACAGTCAAGCCAGAAAGCAAAGATCGCCCCATCAGAACTCTCCACCGAGACCTATTGCTGCCTTGTGGTTATTTATTGCCAGCCTCCAAGCCTGAACCAGCAAAGATTACATCAGTAAAGTTATTGCCTCCAGTGATTCCTGAAAGCTCTGACCTTCCAGACCCTGATGATGATTTGCAAGAACTGTTCTTGCCTTATTTGCTTGACAACTCCAGTGCCCCTCCTACTCATGTCACAACCGTGGTGGATTTACCTGTTCCAGCGCCTGCAGTTCCTCCCGTTAGTATGTGTGTGATTCCGCCTGGCCAGCGTTCACAGCCTGTCACTGACGAAACTGTTGAGGTGGAACAGAAATCGGAGATTGGACCTCCACCTACTGCTGATTCTGAATCCGAACTAGATTCCATTGAGCTGGGTGTGGCTGCAGAATCTCCAGATGAAATTGACTCAAATGCTGCTGATCACCCGGAGCCTTCAGGGGAAGGAACCTCCTCTGATTCGGAATCTGTGGATGCTCTGGGGCCAGTCAGCATTTCAAGTGATCCTGAACCTTTCAGCCCAGACTCGGAACCACGAATGCAACGTCCCATTCGAACACGTCAGCCACCTACTCGTCTGCAGTATACGAAACTTGGGAATCCACTTCTGCATAGCATTCAGTCCCTGTTTCATGGGCTCAGTACTGCATTTGCCTCTGATCTTCAACTTGATGAGATCCCTTTGACCACCACTTCCTGTGACGGAGTTGTGTGCCATCAGCCATCTACATGTACGAGGACATACATGAGTATAAGAGGGGAACCTGTAACCCGCATTTAGTTAAATCTTTTATTTTGGCGGACGCATTTCACTTCCTGCGGCTTCCCCGAACTCCCAACTTCCTTAAAGTTGCGCATCGCGGAGTTCACTTCCTCTGTCTCCACCGTGGCTGTGGCATGGTTTGTTCGGTGTCCTAAATGCATCTCCACAGGACTCTAACTGTAGCACAACTTTTGTATCAAGCTCTGAATACTCGCCAGAGCCCTGTCTGATTTCGGTCTGTTTATACGTCGGGCTGCGCCTGGAGACCCAGCGTTAGTCTTTCCGATCTCAAAGGTCAGGTTTTTTTTTTCTGGACCAATCGATCCAAATTCCTCATTAAGGGACTTCTGAATTCTCGACTGTCCCAATTCAAGGACATCGAGATGGCGAGCCAAAAGAATTCACATATCCACCGCAACTGAACTTTCTCATCTGGATTATTGTTGCTCAACCCGTAATTGACTAACATCTGACTCGGCCGTGGTATACATTTCGGTTGGGTTTTTTTTCCCCTTCCTTTTCCTTTCTCTGATTGTTTTTCTCCCTAATTGTTGGCTGCACATCAACCTGCCATTTGAACTTTAAACAGAGTTGTATGTTGTATGTGTCATTGAAGGCACCCTGTTCATGTTGTTTTGTTTTATTTTTATTTTTTTATTCTTTAATTTTTTTTTTGAATACACACACTCATACTAAAAATCATGACTCCAGTGTACTCATTCGCAACCCAGGCTCTGTGACGATCCATTTTCTGTTGCCATATAGCAATATAGCATTCGCAGTCAACTGCCCAACCAGCAGGGTTACATTTAGTTTAAGGGCAAAACAGGTTTAACTGTCAGGAGGCGCTGTCGGGACGGTTGAAACAAGTATTTAATCTTCAATAAATTTAATTTATCGTCTTCTGGTTGACAATTTTCTTCATAATAACAGGCTATTCAACCAGCAAACACTCAATATGACTCGAGGAAGAAATTTAAGAAAACGGATTTGTCTTTATTCATCAAAATAGCTTATTAGAAAGATTATGCAAAACGCGCATATATTGCCTATTGTTTATTGGGCGACAGAAAAATGTTTTCAATATGAACCTTTAAATTAAAATAAATGACTAAATATGTTTGTAACAATATGTATATAAGTTACTTGTCAGGTATTGTTCATAAAAACAAGCATTAGATGAATAGTTACCGTTTAAACTGTTATGTTTCATCCGTCCCACCCCTGTGTTGCAATCGTCCCGCTCAGGCGGGACGATTGAAACAAAGCACTACTACCGTTCAAAGTAAATTTTTACTTAAATCATTCTATATTTGTACCGAATAACAAATGATGCTAAGAGAACACATATGTGAGTTGTTGATCACACACACACAAAATATCTATCTGTAACCTTATCTTAGAAAACGACGTTTATCTGAAAAGTGTTTCAACCGTCCCGGCTCTCCCCTAATATCCCTCACTTGTAAAAACAACAAAAATATGTCAAGCACTGAAATATTAAAGCTTGCTATTGCAGAATCAAATGAGCTGGATAATGTGTATGAAGAGAAGGGGTGCTTTTGTTAGGTCTAGATAAAAATGGATGGAAGCAGGAGAAAAAATACAAAATATTTTTTTGGTTTAGAAAAAAGAGAGAAATAACTAATAATAATAAATGATGACTTACTAATGATAATCCCAATGATATTTCTTGTTTTATTAATCAATTTTATAGTAAATTGTATAGTTCAGATAGTCAACTAAATGATGCAGATTGTTTTTTAGTAGTTTATCAACCTGTATTAATAAGATTACATCAGACTATAAAAATTCATGTGATAAAGAATTAAATATTGAGGAAATTACAAATTGTATAAATAGTCTTAAAGAAAATGAATCTCCTGGGAATGATGGCTTGACATGGGAGTTTTATAAACATTTTTGTAATGACCTTGCACCATTTATACTTGCTGTTTTTAAGGAAGCAGTTGATTTGCCCGCATCACTAAAACAAGGGGTAATTACGCTGTGGGACAAAGATAGATTGTTCTTAGAAAACTGCAGACATGATACTAAAATCTTTTCTTTAATTTTTTGCAAAAAGACTTAAGAAAAATCTTAATACAGTAGGCCTAATTGATGAAGAGCAGTCAGGTTTTTTTGAAAGGCCACTACATTGGAAATAATATTAGACTAATATTAGATTTAATTGATTATAGACACCATATGATTGATTAAATAATTCAATAATTGATTTCTATAAAGCGTTTGACACTGTTGAACATTCGTTTATGTTCAAAGTTATTGATTTCTTTAGTTTTTAGTTTACGCTTTATAATGGTTTGAATATTTCAGTCCAGTTATCTTACGGTACCTGTCAGAGATTTGATATGGGCTGTAAAAATACATAAAATGCATAAAAATACAAATTAGCAATATAAAATTAGCAATTATAAAAAGTATCCGGCAGTATATCAATAATGCAAATAGCTCAGATGTGCATTAAAACCTAAACAGAACACAACACACACACACACACACACACACA
>CM070836.1:35437171-35505497 GCA_036326025.1 Chrosomus eos | reverse complement strand
CTCCCCTGACGGTAGGAAGAGAAACAACTACTGGGAGAGAAAAGAGAAGAAGATGAGACATGGAGCCGAGAATGCTGGAAGAACCGGAGCTGATTGTACGCACGTAATGACGGTTGTCTGGACCGAAGACGTTTTGGAACATCATTTCCAGTTAAGAATTTACATTATTTTGTCGGCAACTGTATGTATGAAATGCCACACCTGTTATTTAGGCTACAAACTGACTGGTTTTTCCTCATTGAAGTTGTTGATCTAGATTAGCTGGTTCAGGTTTGTTTGGATGAGGAGAGTCGGTGTTTCGAAGAGTCAGAGGCAGACACACTTGCTTTACACACGAGTTTATCAGCGTTGAGTTTCCTTTGTTTTGAGACTTCCGTCTTTACAGTGCGCGGAACACAACTGCAAATTTCTATTAATGGAGGGCTTTTAAAGCGGTGAGGAGTTGAGTTCACTATTCATTAAACATTCTGTACAATTTGAATCTTATTTAATTGTAGGCTATGAGTTAAATGTTTTAGCCAGTTTCGTTTTTTAACTGCCTGATGTGCCGATATCGTCTCAGATACTAGCTTGTATTTCATTCAAACTTATTTTTTGAAATCAATGTAGCGTTACTTTTAATATGGAGGCATTTGTTTTTATTCTTGTTTATGTTCGAGGCTGATCATTTCCTTTTCATTATTGTTTTTAGATCAGGCAATGGAAAGCAGAAAGAGCTCATCATCGCTGTGTCGCCTGGGTCTAATAGTGACGTTGGGTTGTGTCATCGCTCTGAGCGTCATGTTTTTCAGTTTTTCACCTCCAAAAAACTGTCCTCTTCCATTTTCTGAACTATACAAGTCTCCCGAGAGCAAGAGCGCTCTTACTGTTGCTGTAGAAGATAAACCTGTTCTTCTACTATGGGTCTGGCCTGAAAATTACAGGTTTGACTTCAGTGACTGCAAAAAGTTTTACAATATTGATAATTGTCAGTTGACGGATGATAGATCTCTCTACAGCAATGCAGACGCTGTCATGGTTTATCACAGGGGCATCAGTTGGGACTTGACCAACCTTCCTCCATCTCCTCGTCCTCCGTTCCAGAGGTGGATTTGGTTACATTTGGAATCACCGACCAACACTCAGAAAATACCAGGACTGGAAAACCTGTTCAATCTCACTCTCAGCTACAGACATGATGCTGATATTCCTGTACGGATGAAATTGATCACCAGGAAGAAACCAGATGAGGAGTTTGTAATTCCCAAAAAGGACAAACTAGTGTGTTGGATTGTGAGTAACAATGCTGACTTTACAGGTGTCGGCACAAGGAACCAGTATTACCGAGAACTCAGCAAATACATCCAAGTGCATATGTTCGGAAAGGCTTATGCGACATTTCTTGGTTATGACGAATACTATCCTACCCTAGCTAGCTGCAAGTTTTACCTTTCCTTTGAGAACTCCATCCACAAGGACTACATCACTGAGAAGATAAACGGGCCGCTTGCTGCAGGAACCGTCCCTGTGGTTCTGGGTCCTCCCAGAAAAAACTATGAAAACTTTGTTCCCGGCGATGCCTTCATTCATGTGAACGACTTCCCAGATGCAAAGTCACTAGCAGAATATCTGCTTCAGCTGGACAAGGACGAAGAAGCATATCGCAGGTTCTTTAACTGGAGGAAATATCTCTCTCCAACTCCTCATTTAATACAACAAACCCAAGAGTTTGTTCTGGCTATTTGCACTGCATGTGACCATATAGCACGACACAGAGAATATAAAGAAGCCCATGATATTTATGAGTGGTATTTCAACTAAAGTCACTTCAGATTTTGCAGTTTGTTAAAAAATCGTGAATAATTTTTTTGATAATAAATTCTAATTAGTTTTATGACTGATGATCACTTGTGTAATGATGTAAAAAATTAATTTTCAGGATACTGTATTTTTAAGATAATTTTGTAATTCCCAGATAAGCTTTACAGATCTTTATTGTAAAGTGTTTTCCATGCTTGTTCAATGAATCAATTAAACACTGGCAGACTGTCAGATCTGGCTCAGTCCATGACGATGAGATGAACTGCAGGACTAAAGCTGCTGGAAACACCAGATACTGACTGCTGTTTCTGATATTGACCCCCGCCCCGCTCAGAGACTCAATATTCAATGTCTGACTGTGAAACTTGCTCGGTTTATGTCTCAGTTGTAAAATCTCAAATAGTTAAACACGTTAAGAGAAATTTGCTGGAAATAAAGCAGTTGAATGAGAGTACATTTCTTGAGTTTCAGATATATATATATTGTTTCCTGGTTGTTTCTGTAATACAATACACAGACTAATGCTGATTCATCCTTGGGTGTGGTAGCAACTTAATATCATCTATTTGAATCGCACTGTTTTTATTATATAGCCTATTATATCAAAGTATATTTACTATTATTATAATTAGGCAGTCAAGGAATTAGGTAGGCTATATATACAGTCTTTGAAATGTCCAACCTTCTTGCATTGACTGTTTAAAATGTCAGTCTCACTGTTGCATTTGCACTGTTTAAAATATTTATTTACTATTTACACATGGTTTAAAAATTCATTTACACTGGCAAACGTTTTGTACATTTCATATTGAATACATTTTTATAACTGCTACCTCATAATCATAACATTTGAACATTTTTGACATATAAGTTCAAATTTAAACTCTTATGCCAGGACAAAAGAGGGCGCCAGAACTCAAGCAGTCAAACAGGAAGTGACGTGCTTGAAACGTGTGTTTTCCCTGTAGTTGTGTATCACAGCAGCCGAGATGTTCTGGGTTAAAAGCAATCATGACATTCTTATTATTTTTTTAATTCGTCGTTAAACCGATCATCTATTTGATTTATAACCCTGGTTTAGCGTTTTATTTACTCAAACACGTCATCTTCACTCTTGTCGAAATGAATTACACCTCGTAGGAAGTACGTTACTTAAAGGTTTGTATGTTATTTGACCAGTTTCATAAAGTTCAACTGCTATTTTAGTGTTCCGTTTTTCTTGTGTAATAATATGTTCCTCTTTAAAATTATTCTGAAATGCTTCGAATTTCTTAAATGCTTTCATATTCATTCATACAGTTTCTGACTGATCTTTAACCCTTTCAGACACTGAATTTATTTGAGTTATGAGTTTGTTTAGCACTAAATTATTTTTAAATAATTTAAATTTAAGCCATAAACTAGTTACAAACCCTGCGTGTGCTGTATTGTACAAGTAATTGTATAAATGTTTATTCTTTAACATCTTTCGAATCAAACATACTTTATTGTGTTAATAAATCTTAAAAATAACTATAATTCAGAAGGACCATTATCACCTACTTTCCCCCAAGCTAAACAACATTAAACATTTACGTTCATTAAATCGAAATATTCCTGCTTTAAATTTGTATGCCAAGTGCTGAAAGGGTTAAATCAGGGGTTTCAATCTTTTAGATTCCACAGACCCCAAAATATGATCATCATCTTCATCCTAAAATTTGAAAGGCAGATATATATTTTCACTAGGGCTTTCAAAACGATTAATTGCATCTAACATATCTATCTGTCTATCTGTCTGTCTGTCTGTCTGTCTAACCACACACACACACACACATGTTGGTGCAACAGCATTATGAGGACTCTCCATAGGCGTAATGGTTTTTATACTGGACAAACTGTATATTCTATCCCCCTACACTGCCCCTGTCCCTAAACCTACCCATCACAGGAGACATGCTGCATTTTAAAATGTTTAATAAAACATTGTTTTTTATGTTTTTTAAGCCATTTGTTTTATGAGGACTTTTGAAGTGTCCTCATAAACCACCCATAAGTTGTAATAGCAGTGTAATACACATGTCATTATACAAATTTGTGTCCTCATAAATCACATAAACCAACACACACACACACACACACACACACACACACACACAC
The DNA here is from genome assembly GCA_036326025.1 of Chrosomus eos. Lineage (NCBI taxonomy): Eukaryota > Metazoa > Chordata > Actinopteri > Cypriniformes > Leuciscidae > Chrosomus > Chrosomus eos. Next base: position 35,501,558 of record CM070836.1, on the reverse strand, counting down.
ACACACACCACACCACACACACACACATATATATTTATATTATAATGCACTTAAATGCACACATACAAACATTTCTGTTAGATGTGATTAAATGATTTGTACAGAATAACTTTCACGTTTAAAGGCAAAATTTATCCAGAAAAAAATGCATGAAATGTTTATTGGAAAATATTTCGTTTTTTATTATGCTATATATATTTTTTTTTCAACTCAAAGTCACAATACTCTACTTGATGTAGATGTATTATGTATTATTTATTTATTTGAATACATTTTTAAAATCAATTTAATTATTTTAATCATTTTTATTATTTTAGTTTCCTAATTAGTTCCTTTATTTTTATTTTTTTTATTATTCATTTATTTGTACATTTTACATACTTTTCCAAAAAAACCTTAGCACTTCCTTGCAGTGTAATGTAATGTAATTTAATAAAACCTAAATATTTTCCACAGAAAAAAATTATGCATGTTTATAATATACATTTTTCACTGTATAAATTTGGTCTTTGTTCTTGAAAAAAAAAAAAAAAAACGCCTTTTAAATGACCATACGTTCATATTTGAGGACAGTGGCATCTAAAAGCTTGAAAGGCCCTGGCTGAGAGATTTTTTTAGCATGTGTTTTGATGAGTTCAGCTGTGATATGACTCTGAAATGCTCTGCAGTGTGTGTGCATCGTCATCATGCCCATCCAGTGCAGTAACTGCGTTCAGAGACGGGCCGTGCTGAAGCGACCCAAGACTGGACACTCTCTCTGTAAAGACTGCTTCTTCTGGGCTTTTGAGGAGGAGATCCATCAAACCATCATGTCTGCTGGACTCTTTACTCGCGGGGAGACCGTGGCCATCGGTGCCTCGGGCGGGAAGGACTCCACCGTCCTGGCCCATGTGATGAAGCTCCTGAACGAGCGCTATGAGTACGGGCTGAAGCTCCTGCTGCTGTCGGTGGATGAGGGCATCACGGGTTACAGAGATGATTCCCTGGAGACGGTGAAGAGGAACCAGCAGCAGTTTGAGCTGCCGCTGAAGATCGTGTCTTATGAAGAGCTGTACGGCTGGACGATGGACGCCATCGTAAAGCAGGTGGGCTTGAAGAACAACTGCACTTTCTGTGGTGTGTTTCGCAGGCAGGCGCTGGACCGAGGAGCCATGATGCTGAAAGTGGACAAGATATGCACAGGCGAGTAATGTCTTCTCCAACATGTGTTTATGAGGTATTCTGAGAGACAAGCAATGTGTTTCAGTGTTAATAAATTGCATTGTGCCTTCTCAGGCTTAATTAATACACTTAAATATATGCATCCTCTTTAGTGACAAACAATACTAAACATAAGATAAAGTTAAAATAAAAGAGAGTAGACTCAAATTTTTCCTTAAATTCACTAAATGGAAGGATGATGATGTCATTATTGATGTATGTAATAGTTCATTGCATTAGGCAGCTAAAAGTATATAGAGCCAATAAAGTCAGAATGCTAGCTATTGATTTCATTTTTATTTATTTTTTGTGTTAAAAAGAGCATATTTGTATGACCATTTTCATCACAGCCAAGTATGCAATTATTTACAAGTAAAAACAAAACAAAAACATTATCATTGTTTCCAAAAAAAATTCACTGACTGTCATTTTTGTTGTACTGCCTTTATTTATGCTCATTTAAATTGAAACTGTTTATACATAAAAATTTGTTCATTGTTATCAAAAACTAATATTAATGTTCTTAAAATAGACATTTTTGTACTATGTACTATATATATATATATATATATATATATATATATATATATATATATATATATATATATATATATATATATTAGTGCTGTCAAATTGATTAATCGTGACTAATTGCATCTAAGATAAAGTTTGGATACATGTATATATATATATTTCTATGTGTATGTATGTATGCATGTCTCTCTCTCTCTCTCTCTCTCTCTCTCTCTCTATATATATATATATATATATATATATATATATATATATATATATAAAAAATATGTGTGTAAATAGACTATTTGCACACAGACTAAGAAATATAATATCTATAAATATAATTATACACAGTAATATATTATGTAAACACAAACTTTTATGTTAGATGCAATTAGTTGTGATTAATCGATTTGACAGCATTAATATATACTTTTTTGTGGGGTGGGGGGAGGGAGGGGTATGACCTTGACATGTTTGTTTCATGCAGTAACATCTAAATTAGCCAGTTAAAAATATTTTTTAATATGACTGGATCATCCTGAAACATTAGATTACACCTACAGAAGCCTAAGCCTAATGTATCTATTTTATGAGTTTCATACAGTTTAACTCGTATTAATGTATTCTGAAATACACTGAGTCTCTCAGAAATAGATGGAAAAGAATGCATTTTCCTGAAAGCTATACTGAGGTTTGTTTTGTTGAATGAGCAGGTCACAACGCGGATGACGTGTCAGAGACGGTGTTGATGAACGTCCTGCGTGGGGATATCGCCCGTCTCCGGCGCTGCACCTCCATCAGCACGGCCAGCGAAGGAGAGGGCGCCATTCCTCGCTGCAAGCCACTTAAATACGCCTACGAGAAAGAAATCGTCCTCTACGCCTATTTCAAGAAGCTGGATTACTTTTCCACTGAGTGCATCTACTCGCCGAACGCCTACCGGGGTCACGCTCGCGCCTTCCTCAAAGACCTGGAGTCCATCAGGCCCAGCTCCATCATAGACGTCATCCACTCCGGGGAGACGCTCTCCGTGAAGGAAGGGGTGAAGATGCCGGTCCAGGGAACGTGTTCGCGCTGTGGCTATATCTCCAGTCAGGCCTTGTGTAAGTCCTGTGTTCTGCTGGAGGGCCTGAATCGAGGTTTACCCAAGCTGGGCATCGGGAAACATCACCGTCTGCACGGAAAGATTCTGGCTCAGGAGCCTCTGACCCAGCAGGAGGAGAAGAAGCTGAAGCCTGTGGACTTCTGACTAAATCAAGACTTTTTTAAGATGCTTGGGATGGATGTTTATAATGTCAGGGGTTTTCATTTGTTTTATTCAAATTGTGTCAGTCTCCAGCGATTGTTTGAATTTCAACTACAAGGAAATGAACGTCACACATCTTGTGTTAAGTTAAAGGCAAATTGCTAACTTTGCCATTCAAAACCAGAGATAATATTTTTAAAGACAAACTTTTACAACTTACACCTCATTCACATCAAGAGGAACATTTCAGATGTTTTTTTCTCTTATTTAAACAATAACATGACAATAAAATTATAAAAAAAATTCTTTTTTTTTTTTTTTTTTCTGAAATGAATAGACATTTTGGCTGCCTCCGAAATCATATACTCTCTTGAGCTGGTACTTGTTTTGAATAAGTCATTACTTCACGGCTGCTAAAAAACTATATTTGATTTAGTATGAGTGTGACCAGCGTCAGGTACGTCACTTTACTGCCATTCACAAATCCTCTCCCGTGGCCTCATGGGATTGTAAAGTCTCCATCATTTGCTCTCGCTGTAAGAAGTAGGTCATCCTTTTTGTATGAGTATTGAATTTGGAGACACTTATTTTGTCACATACTATTTTTCACCTTCTATATAGTAGGAAAGTATGTGATTTCTGGTGCAGCCTTTGTTTTTAATGAGACATGTTGACGTTTTTAATGTTCTTCAGTTTGTGACCACAGACACTGACACACACACAGACACTGACACACACACACAGACACTGACACACAGACACTGACACACCACAGACTGACACACACCGACACTGACACACACAGACACAAACCAGACACTGACACACACACAGACACTGACACACACACAGACACTGACACACACAGACATGACACACCACTGCACGACACGACACACACAGACACTGACACACACAGACACTGACACACACAGACATTGACACAGACACTGACACACACACAGACACTGACACACACTGACACAGACCATGACACACCACAGACATGACAACACAGACACTGACACACACACAGACACTGACACACACGACAGACACAGACACTGACACACACACAGACACTGACACACACACAGACACTGACACACACACAGACAGACACTGACACACACACAGACACTGACACACACACAGACACTGACACACACACAGACACTGACACACCACAGACACTGACACACACACAGACACTGAACACACAAGACACTGACACACAGACAGACACTGACACAGACACTGACACACAGACACTGACACACACAGACACTGACACACAACAGACACAGACACTGACACACACAGACACTGACACACACACAGACACTGACACACACAGACACTGACACACACACACACCAGACACTGACACACACACAGACACTGACACACACACAGACACTGACACAGACACTGACACACACAGACACTGACACACACACACAGACACTGACACACAGACACTGACACAGACACTGACACACACACAGACACTGACACACACAGACACTGACACACACACTGACACAGACACTGACACACACACAGACACTGACACACAGACAGACATTGACACAGACACTGACACACACACAGACACTGACACACACAGACACTGACACAGACACTGACACACACACAGACACTGACACACACACAGACACTGACACACACACAGACAGACACTGACACAGACACTGACACACACACAGACACTGACACACACACAGACAGACACTGACACAGACACTGACACAGACACTGACACACACACAGACACTGACACACACACAGACACTGACACACACACAGACACTGACACACACAGACACTGACACACACAGACACTGACACACACACACAGACACTGACACACAGACAGACACTGACACAGACACTGACACAGACACTGAACACACAGACACTGACACACACAGACACTGACACAGACACTGACACACACAGACACTGACACACACACAGACACTGACACACACAGACACTGACACACACACAGACACTGACACAGACACTGACACACACACAGACACACACACACACACACACAGGATAGATATCAGCTTCCTCTGGCTTTTAGTTTATTTATTTAATGCTATTGCATGATCATTAGTCATTCTTTTATCAGATACTTTTATTGTTTTGCTTACTTTACAGCATGACAAAATACACTCGTAAGTGAACTTGAATCTTGAACTTGAAGTTCAACTTGAGCACCGTGTTTTTAGAACGCTGTGTAATACATTAGATGCTGCAAAAGATGCAAGATTCGAGTGCAACGGTTAAAGATGTCCATTTACCATGTGTTTAAATAGAAAAACAATGGAAAAGCAGAGCAGTGGAAGGGAAAACGTGCCCTAAAGCGCCCTAAAAACGTGCTGTTCACGTGTGAGACTGGAAAAGACGCGCGATGCAACAGTCAAGGACGTCCATCAAGCGCATGTTTACATAGAAAAACAATGAAAAGCAGCGGGATCGGGATGCACATTCTGTGTGGATGGCACACAGAAGTAGCCTCGTGAGACCATCCTGATCTCGCGAGCTTTCAAGGTTTCACTCGCAGATCAGTCTGGATACTTTCCGTTAAAGAAAATTTGGGAGCAGTTCACCAAACGAACGTCCAATCAGCGTTGGCTTTGAGGCGGGTTGAGGTGTGACGCAACGAGAAGCGCGACAGTTCAGTCTAAAGAACATGGCGGCTTCAGTTATTTGTAAATTGTAGTTACATAAACGGCAAATATCCTTTGCCGACATGTTGCTTATTTGCTGAGCTAACGAGCCTTTACCTGCAGCAGCAAGAGTAGCCTGGCTTGTGGTTGTGTTTTCGTCGTCGCTCTGTTAGTACGTCATATGCTTCGTTGATCTGATTGGTTGATTTGGCCCGTCTATCACCAACATAGGCCAATCAGCTAACCAGTATTTTCGCCCCTTACCAAAACTACTTCAACGGAAGGTTTCCAGATGGATATGCGGAGCAAATCCATCTGGCGGAGTCAGGTTAACACAGAAGTCATTAGCTAATCAAAATGATAAAATCAGTTAAATATTGCATTTCTTTGTATTTATCCATTGAGCTTAAAGGGATAGTTCACCCAAAAATGAAAATTCTGTCAGTAATTACTCACCCTCATGTCGTTCCAACCCCGTAAGACTTTCGTTCATCTTCGGAACACAAATTAAGATATTTGTGATTAAACCTGAGAGCTGGATCACTCCTCCATACACTGTAAAAAATATTTTAGCAATTTAGTTATTTCAACTTATTTTTTTAACTAGATTGTCCAGACAACAAGAAATTTTAAGTTTTCTTGTCCTCAACTTATCGAAATAAGTTAGTTAAACTTAAAAAAACCCATGCAAAAAGATAACTCAAAATAATGAGTTAACTTTTTTTACAGTGTAGGCTTCTAAGGGATTGAAACTTGACAGCCCAGAAAAGTTATTAAAGATATCGTTAAAATATTCCAAGTGACTACAGTGGCTAGATCTTAAGTTTATCAAGCGACGAGAATACTTTTTGAGCGCAAAAAACAAACTAAAATAGCGACTCTATACAAGTATTCTCTTTGGGCCTGGAGATTTCACGTAGTGTTATTGAGCAACGCTTCTGGTTGAACGTCACACGCATCACACACATGACCAGCGTCGGCCAATAGTGAGTCTACGTGCAGACGTATAACACAGAAGCGCTGCGCTGTTACACTACATCAACAACTTAGGAGAATGACACGGAAGAGAAGAGATGGTTGAATAAAGTCGTTATTTTTGTTTTTTTGCGCGCAAATAATATTTTCGTCGCTTGATAAACTTAAGATCTAGCCACTGTAGTCACTTGGACTATTTTAACGATTTCTTTAATAACTTTTCGGGGCTGTCAAGTTTCAATCCCTTAGAAGCTTATGGAGGAGTGACCCAGCTCTCAGATTTAATCACAAATATCTTAATTTGTGTTCCGAAGATGAACGAAGGTCTGACGGGGTTGGAACAACATGAGGGAGAGTAATTACTGACAGAATTTTAATTTTTGGGTGAACTATCCCTTTAAAGTTGTTTTCTAGGACCTACCATTTTCGTACAGTTGCACTGAAAGTGACAGAAGTGTAAATGTTACAACTTACCCCATATGCGGCTTAATTGTAACAGAAAGAGGGGTTACAATTCTGTGTAACACATAATTCAGAACTATTTTATCTTTATAGTTTGATATTGTTTGCACATCTGTGTAGATAGATATCCATACATTCATCCCTCATCCAAATCATCCTTCTATCATGCAATAAATAAATAAATAAATAAATAAAATCATCAGATATTGTAATTGCTATTGAATTATAATTGTGTGGCGCAGCTGCATGCAAAATTCTTATTATTAATAATATCAGTAATAATATTTACACAATCACATTTAAAGGGTTTATTGCATGAAAAAAGTTTTTTTAATAAATAAACAAGTGACCAATGCATAGTAAACAAATGTGGAGAAAGGTATTGTTTGTTTATGAATCAATCAATCAATCAATCAATTTTTTATTTATATAGCGCTTTACAACAACCATGAGTTGATCAAAGCGCTGGACAGGGAAAACAAAAGAAAAAAAAGAACAAGACAAAACCAACAATACAATACAATACAATACAATACAATAAAACTCTTCTATAAAATTATTTTGCTAATCAGCTGTCGATCCAGTGCCAAAAGCTGATCTAAAAAGATGGTGCTTCAACCTGGCCTTGAACAGGGGCAGCTCCATGATGGAGCGTAATTCCAGAGGCAGCGCGTTCCATAGTTTCGGCCCCGCTACTGCAAAGGCACGATCACCCCACTTTTTGCACCTGGATCCTGGGACCACCAGCAGATGTTGTTCAGAGGAGCGCAGGACTCTGCTGGGCTTATAAAGGGTCAGCATATTATGCTTTGTTGGCTCAAATATTGAGCCCTGGCACTCTAGCCACATCAGCCCACATTACCCCCCACAGCCAGGGGGCAGTAGGGGGGTTCGGGGGCCTGGTCCCCCGAGAAAATTTTTAATTCTCTTACCTACATTTGTGCAATTTAAGACTTTTTAAGGCTCAAAAATGGATAATAAATAGCTTTAAAACCATGTCAGTGTGCATTAGATTATTTGTCAATACCTGCTCTCTCATCTTAATCTTTCTTTTTCTCTCAGTCTCCTTATCCTGCCGTATTTCTTCCCCTCCTAAAGCTGAACTTTGACTGAGTGTTTTCATTTTCATCTGTGTCAGTGAAGAAATTAAACATAGGCTCAACTGATGAGTTTTATGAATAATTTTCTTAGATAAGTTTTATTTATTTATTTATTTATTTATATTTTTAAAACAGGAAAAGATTTAGGACAATCGGGCCTGGCTCAGTATAAAACTGATTTTCAGCAGGTTCCTGCTCTGCAGAACATAAAAACCACATACACAACAAAGCTCACACACTAGACAACTAGAGACAACAACATACACACAAACCAAGATATTGGGCAGCAGGAGGGGCTATAAAGCCATCTCAATGTTCACAGATATACCTGTCCATTAAATGGCGAGTAAATGTTATTTTAGATAGTCCTCTTGATGAGATAGTTCTGATGTGCTGTGGGATCTCATTCCAGGTTTTTGTAAGCACATAAAAAAAGGATCTCTGTCCATAACAGTTTCTAAAAGCCGGTAAAGGCAAAAGTCCTATTATAAAAGATCTCGTAGTGCGCTCAGACCTTGAGCTAAGTTTCGGAACCAATTCGGTTAGAGCAGTTACAGTGTGTCCATTTGAGATTTGATAAAACAGGTTTATCCCATGGCTTATTTTATAGTTCTGAAATGTCAAGGCATTACACAGAGATAGTGCAGTGCAGTGGTGAGTCCAGCCTGGGAGCCTGACATGGATCTTATGAGCTCTATTATAAAGTCTTATTACTGGTTCAATAATCTCATTTGTAGTTAGTGACCAAACAGGTAAACAATACGACAAAGTAGACAAAATGATGGCATGAAGATAGGTCTTTGAAACAGAAAATAACAAATATGGTCTGATTTTGCTATAAACATATAACTTTTGATTTAACTTTCCGGTTAGAATTTGAACATGTTCTTGATAAGTAAGATGTGAGTCAAGGTATACTCCTAAATACTTATATGCTGATACAATTGAAAGCGTTTGATTAGAAAAAGTGATAGGATTGGATATGGATAGTTGTCTTCTAGATGAGTAAAAATACATGCATTGTGTTTTCTTGACATTAAGTGTTAAATGATTATCTTGCAACCAGTTCTGTAAATGCTGCAGATCCGTGTTAAGTTTGTGATTGATTGTGTCAATATTAGAACCAGAGAGAAAAATAACTGTGTCATCAGCATACAACAAAGAACTAGAAAAGTTCAAAACACAAGGAAGATCATTAATATACATAAGGAAAAGTAAAGGACCTAAGATACTGCCCTGTGGAACTCCCATAGAACACACTCGTGGCTGTGATGTTAATTACTCAAGGCTACCAGATCATCAGCATTGCCAATAGGAACCTTCTAAGCTTTGGAATTTGAAAAGTAATTTTAAATAATACAAATTATAGGCTACGTTTAATGCAGTTGGTGGAATTGGCAGACGTTCCCTTAGGCACGCGCTGTGGAAACGCGTCAAAGCATTCTCAGGTATAAATGCAGCATTATTGCACGTAGGTGATTTTGAACGAATATTTAATGGCGATTATGGTTACATAATGTTAAAACTAATCCTGCTATTGATCTCAGACTGCCGACCCGTGCCGAACAGTGAGTGAACAGTGGCAAGGGAAAACAAATGTCCGGCGAAATATCGAACCTAAAACTAACTTTACCGCGCTCAACCACTGTGAGTGCATTTCACGCATTTGTAATAGCTCGCGTTCAGCGGGGAGGAATGTAATGTATATGGGTAATGTAGTCTCTGCTCTCGGTGGGACGAATTAGGAAGCGTGCATTGTGAAGGGCGCTCTGAAAAGCTTCAGCGCAGAGGATTAAAACAGATGTGCAAATGAGCGTACCGGTACGCTAAAAGCACGTTCTGGGCGCACGGAGAGGTGGCGGTACGCTCAAGAGCTATATTTGGAAGTGGCGGTACTGGCGCGTACCGGCCCACTTAAAGCACTGCTACAAACTAACCCTGCTGTGTATAAATATTTTAAGCCTAGCTAACAGAGTTGCTGATATGTTTCAAAATGCCAACAAGACACTGACTATGTAAAATGTCTGTGTTACATTTAACCCCGCATTAGGTTGTGCCCCGCGCTACCGTACTTGTTGAACTTAGATAATTATAACAATCTACACATGGAAAAGTGTTATTTGGCAAATTAGAAGTTTTGACATCCCAAATAATTGTTGAATGAAACTAGTTTTGAGAACATGAATTAGGTAGGGCTGATTCGAGCCCAGAGGGAAACTCCCCCTGACGGTAGGCTACTAGTGGAAGAGAAGAGAAGAAGATGAGACGGAGAATGCTGGAAGAACCGGAGCTGATTGTACGCTCGTAATGACGGTTGTCTGGACCGAAGACGTTTTGGAACATCATTTCCAGTTAAGAATTTACATTATTTTGTCTGCAACTATAGGTATGAAATGCCACACCTGTTATTTAGGCTACAAACTGACTGTTTTTTTTTTCTCATTGAAGTTGTTGATCTAGATTAGCTGCTTCAGGTTTGTTTGGATGAGGAGAGTCGGTGTTTCGAAGAGTCAGAGGCAACACACTTGCTTTACACACGAGTTTATCAGCGTTGAGTTTCCTTCCTTTGTTTTGAGACTTCCGTCTTTACAGTGCGCGGAACACAACTGCAAATTTCTGTTAATGGAGGGCTTTTAAAGCGGTGAGGAGTTGAGTTCACTATTCATTAAACATTCTGTACAATTTGAATCTTATTTAATTGTAGGCTATGAATCAAATGCTTTAGCCAGTTTAGTTTTTTAACTGCCTGATGTGCCACTATCGGTTCAGATAGGCTACTACCTTGCATTTCATTCAAACTTATTTTTGGAAATCAATAACATTACTTTTAATATGGAGCTAATGGAGGCATTTGTTTTTATTCTTGTTTATGTCCGAGGCTGATCATTTCCTTTTCATTATTGTTTTTAGGTCAGACAATGTCAGACACAAAGAGCAATTTCATGCAAAAATCATTGTCATGCAAATCGCTGTCTCGTCTGGCTGTAATGGCGTTGATTTTACTATTCTTCTTCATCATCATCATCATCGCCAAGTGTCACACTTTTTTTTTACCTCCAAAATACGAAACAAAAATCTGTCCTCTTCTACTTCCTGAACAATACAAGTCTCCCGAGAACAACAGCTCTCTTGTTGTTGCAGTAGAAGATAAACCTTTTCTTCTACTATGGGTCTGGCCCGAAAATTACAGGTTTGACTTCAGTGACTGCAAAAAGTTTTACAATATCGATGGTTGTCAGTTGACGGATGATAGATCTCTCTACAGCAATGCAGACGCTGTCATGGTTTTTCACAAAGCCATCAGTTGGGACCTGACCAACCTTCCTCCATCTCCTCGTCCTCCGTTCCAGAGGTGGATTTGGTTTCATGTTGAATCACCGACCAACACTCAGAAAATACCAGGACTGGAAAACCTGTTCAATCTCACTCTCAGCTACAGACATGATGCTGATATTCCTGTACGGATGAAATTGATCACCAGGAAGAAACCAGATGAGGAGTTTGTAATTCCCAAAAAGGACAAACTAGTGTGTTGGATTGTGAGTAACAATGCTCCCTCAACAGGCGTCGGCACAAGGAACCAGTATTACCGAGAACTCAGCAAATACATCCAAGTGCATATGTTCGGAAAGGCTTATGCGACATTTCTTGGTTATGACGAATACTATCCTACCCTAGCTAGCTGCAAGTTTTACCTTTCCTTTGAGAACTCCATCCACAAGGACTACATCACTGAGAAGATAAACGGGCCGCTTGCTGCAGGAACCGTCCCTGTGGTTCTGGGTCCTCCCAGAAAAAACTATGAAAACTTTGTTCCCGGCGATGCCTTCATTCATGTGAACGACTTCCCAGATGCAAAGTCACTAGCAGAATATCTGCTTCAGCTGGACAAGGACGAAGAAGCATATCGCAGGTTCTTTAACTGGAGGAAATATCTCTCTCCAACTCCTCATTTAATACAACAAACCCAAGAGTTTGTTCTGGCTATTTGCACTGCCTGTGACCATATAGCACGACACAGAGAATATAAAGAAGCCCATGATATTTATGAGTGGTATTTCAACTAAAGTCACTTCAGATTTTGCAGTTTGTTAAAAAATCGTGAATAATTTTTTTGATAATAAATTCTAATTAGTTTTATGACTGATGATCACTTGTGTAATGATGTAAAAAATTAATTTTCAGGATACTGTATTTTTAAGATAATTTTGTAATTCCCAGATAAGCTTTACAGATCTTTATTGTAAAGTGTTTTCCATGCTTGTTCAATGAATCAATTAAACACTGGCAGACTGTCAGATCTGGCTCAGTCCATGACGATGAGATGAACTGCAGGACTAAAGCTGCTGGAAACACCAGATACTGACTGCTGTTTCTGATATTGACCCCCGCCCCGCTCAGAGACTCAATATTCAATGTCTGACTGTGAAACTTGCTCGGTTTATGTCTCAGTTGTAAAATCTCAAATAGTTAAACACGTTAAGAGAAATTTGCTGGAAATAAAGCAGTTGAATGAGAGTACATTTCTTGAGTTTCAGATATATATATATTGTTTCCTGGTTGTTTCTGTAATACAATACACAGACTAATGCTGATTCATCCTTAGGTGTGGTAGCAACTTAATATCATCTATTTGAATCGCACTGTTTTTATTATATAGCCTATTATATCAAAGTATATTTACTATTATTATAATTAGGCAGTCAAGGAATTAGGTAGGCTATATATACAGTCTTTGAAATGTCCAACCTTCTTGCATTGACTGTTTAAAATGTCAGTCTCACTGTTGCATTTGCACTGTTTAAAATATTTATTTACTATTTACACATGGTTTAAAAATTCATTTACACTGGCAAACGTTTTGTACATTTCATATTGAATACATTTTTATAACTGCTACCTCATAATCATAACATTTGAACATTTTTGACATATAAGTTCAAATTTAAACTCTTATGCCAGGACAAAAGAGGGCGCCAGAACTCAAGCAGTCAAACAGGAAGTGACGTGCTTGAAACGTGTGTTTTCCCTGTGGTTGTATATCACAGCAGCCGAGATGTTCTGGGTTAAAAGCAATCATGAGATTCTTATTATTTTTTTTAATTCGTCGTTAAACCGATCATCTATTTGATTTATAACCCTGGTTTAGCGTTTTATTTACTCAAACACGTCATCTTCACTCTTGTCGAAATGAATTACACCTCGTAGGAAGTACTTAAAGGTTTGTATGTTATTTGATCATTTTTATAAAGTTTCAACTGCTATTTTAGTGTTTCGTTTTTCTTGTGTAATAATATGTTCCTCTTTAAAATTATTCTGAAATGCTTCGAATTTCTTAAATGCTTTCATATTCATTCATACAGTTTCTGACTGATCTTTAACCCTTTCAGACACTGAATTTATTTGAGTTATGAGTTTGTTTAGCACTAAATTATTTTTAAATAATTTAAATTTAAGCCATAAACTAGTTACAAACCCTGCGTGTGCTGTATTGTACAAGTAATTGTATAAATGTTTATTCTTTAACATCTTTCGAATCAAACATACTTTATTGTGTTAATAAATCTTAAAAATAACTATAATTCAGAAGGACCATTATCACCTACTTTCCCCCAAGCTAAACAACATTAAACATTTACGTTCATTAAATCGAAATATTCCTGCTTTAAATTTGTATGCCAAGTGCTGAAAGGGTTAAATCAGGGGTTTCAATCTTTTAGATTCCACAGACCCCAAAATATGATCATCATCTTCATCCTAAAATTTGAAAGGCAGATATATATTTTCACTAGGGCTTTCAAAACGATTAATTGCATCTAACATATCTATCTATCTGTCTATCTGTCTGTCTGTCTGTCTGTCTAACCACACACACACACACACACACACACACACACACACACACACACACATGTTGGTGCAACAGCATTATGAGGACTCTCCATAGGCGTAATGGTTTTTATACTGGACAAACTGTATATTCTATCCCCCTACACTGCCCCTATCCCTAAACCTACCCATCACAGGAGACATGCTGCATTTTAAATTTTTTAATAAAACATTGTTTTTTATGTTTTTTAAGCCATTTGTTTTATGAGGACTTTTGAAGTGTCCTCATAAACCACCCATAAGTTGTAATACCAGTGTAATACACATGTCATTATACAAATTTGTGTCCTCATAAATCACATAAACCAACCCACAAACACCACACACACACACACACACACACACACACACACACACACACACATATTTATATTATAATGCACTTAAATGCACACATACAAACATTTCTGTTAGATGTGATTAAATGATTTGTACAGAATAACTTTCACGTTTAAAGGCAAAATTTATCCAGAAAAAAATGCATGAAATGTTTATTGGAAAATATTTCGTTTTTATTATGCTATATATATATTTTTTTCAACTCACAATACTCTACTTGATGTAGATGTATTATGTATTAATTATTTATTTCAATACATTTTTAAAATCAATTTAATTATTTTAATCATTTTTATTATTTTAGTGACCTAATTAGTTCCTTTAGTCTTATTTTTTTTATTATTCATTTATTTGTACATTTTACATTCTTTTCCAAAAAACCCTTAGCACTTCCTTGCAGTGTAATGTAATGTAATTTAATAAAACCTAAATATTTTCCACAGAAAAAAATTATGCATGTTTATAATATACATTTTTCACTGTATAAATTTGGTCTTTGTTCTTGAAAAAAAAAAAAAAAACGCCTTTTAAATGACCATACGTTCATATTTGAGGACAGTGGCATCTAAAAGCTTGAAAGGCCCTGGCTGAGAGATTATTTTAGCATGTGTTTTGATGAGTTCAGCTGTGATATGACTCTGAAATGCTCTGCAGTGTGTGTGTGCATCGTGATCATGCCCGTCCAGTGCAGTAACTGCGTTCAGAGACGGGCTGTGCTGAAGCGCCCAAGACTGGACACTCTCTCTGTAAAGACTGCTTCTTCTGGGCTTTTGAGGAGGAGATCCATCAAACCATCATGTCTGCTGGACTCTTTACTCGCGGGGAGACCGTGGCCATCGGTGCCTCGGGCGGGAAGGACTCCACCGTCCTGGCCCATGTGATGAAGCTCCTGAACGAGCGCTATGAGTACGGGCTGAAGCTCCTGCTGCTGTCGGTGGATGAGGGCATCACGGGTTACAGAGATGATTCCCTGGAGACGGTGAAGAGGAACCAGCAGCAGTTTGAGCTGCCGCTGAAGATCGTGTCTTATGAAGAGCTGTACGGCTGGACGATGGACGCCATCGTAAAGCAGGTGGGCTTGAAGAACAACTGCACTTTCTGTGGTGTGTTTCGCAGACAGGCGCTGGACCGAGGAGCCATGATGCTGAAAGTGGACAAGATATGCACAGGCGAGTAATGTCTTCTCCAACATGTGTTTATGAGGTATTCTGAGAGACAAGCAATGTGTTTCAGAGTTAATAAATTGCATTGTGCCTTCTCAGGCGTAATTAATACACTTAAATATATGCATCCTCTTTAGTGACAAACAATACTAAACATAAGATAAAGTTAAAATAAAAGAGAGTAGACTCAAATTTTTCCTTAAATTCACTAAATGGAAGGATGATGATGTCATTATTGATGTATGTAATAGTTCATTGCTTTAGGCAGCTAAAAGTATATAGAGCCAATAAAGTCAGAATGCTAGCTATTGATTTCATTTTTATTTATTTTTTGTGTTAAATGGAGCATATTTGTATGACCATTTTCATCACAGCCAAGTATGCAATTATTTACAAGTAAAAAAAAAAACAAAAAACATTATCATTGTTTCCAAAAAAAATTCACTGACTGTCATTTTTGTTGTACTGCCTTTATTTATGCTCATTTAAATTGAAACTGTTTATACATAAAAATTTGTTCATTGTTATCAAAAACTAATATTAATGTTCTTAAAATAGACATTTTTGTACTATGTACTATATGTGTATATATATATATATATATATATATATATATATATATATATATATATATATATATATATATATATATATTAGTGCTGTCAAATTGATTAATCGTGACTAATTGCATCTAAGATAAAGTTTGGATACATGTATATATATATTTCTATGTGTATGTATGTATGCATGTCTCTCTCTCTCTCTCTCTCTCTCTCTCTATATATATATATAATATATATATATATATATATATATATATATATATATATATATATATATAAAAAAATATGTGTGTAAATAGACTATTTGCACACAGACTAAGAAATATAATATCTATAAATATAATTATACACAGTAATATATTATGTAAACACAAACTTTTATGTTAGATGCAATTAGTTGTGATTAATCGATTTGACAGCATTAATATATACTTTTTTGTGGGGTGGGGGGAGGGAGGGATATGACCTTGACATGTTTGTTTCATGCAGTAACATCTAAATTAGCCAGTTAAAAATATTTTTTAATATGACTGGATCATCCTGAAACATTAGATTACACCTACAGAAGCCTAAGCCTAATGTATCTATTTTATGAGTTTCATACAGTTTAACTCGTATTAATGTATTCTGAAATACACTGAGTCTCTCAGAAATAGATGGAAAAGAATGCATTTTCCTGAAAGCTATACTGAGGTTTGTTTTGTTGAATGAGCAGGTCACAACGCGGATGACGTGTCAGAGACGGTGTTGATGAACGTCCTGCGTGGGGATATCGCCCGTCTCCGGCGCTGCACCTCCATCAGCACGGCCAGCGAAGGAGAGGGCGCCATTCCTCGCTGCAAGCCACTTAAATACGCCTACGAGAAAGAAATCGTCCTCTACGCCTATTTCAAGAAGCTGGATTACTTTTCCACTGAGTGCATCTACTCGCCGAACGCCTACCGGGGTCACGCTCGCGCCTTCCTCAAAGACCTGGAGTCCATCAGGCCCAGCTCCATCATAGACGTCATCCACTCCGGGGAGACGCTCTCCGTGAAGGAAGGGGTGAAGATGCCGGTCCAGGGAACGTGTTCGCGCTGTGGCTATATCTCCAGTCAGGCCTTGTGTAAGTCCTGTGTTCTGCTGGAGGGCCTGAATCGAGGTTTACCCAAGCTGGGCATCGGGAAACATCACCGTCTGCACGGAAAGATTCTGGCTCAGGAGCCTCTGACCCAGCAGGAGGAGAAGAAGCTGAAGCCTGTGGACTTCTGACTAAATCAAGACTTTTTTAAGATGCTTGGGATGGATGTTTATAATGTCAGGGGTTTTCATTTGTTTTATTCAAATTGTGTCAGTCTCCAGCGATTGTTTGAATTTCAACTACAAGGAAATGTACGTCACACATCTTGTGTTAAGTTAAAGGCAAATTGCTAACTTTGCCATTCAAAACCAGAGATAATATTTTTAAAGACAAACTTTTACAACTTACACCTCATTCACATCAAGAGGAACATTTCAGATGTTTTTTTTTTCTCTTATTTAAACAATAACATGACAATAAAATTATAAAACAAATTCTTATTTTGTTTTTTTTTTCTGAAATGAATAGACATTTTGGCTGCCTCCGAAATCATATACTCTCTTGAGCTGGTACTTGTTTTGAATAAGTCATTACTTCACGGCTGCTAAAAAACTATATTTGATATAGTATGAGTGTGACCAGCGTCAGGTACGTCACTTTACTGCCATTCACAAATCCTCTCCCGTGGCCTCATGGGATTGTAAAGTCTCCATCATTTGCTCTCGCTGTAAGAAGTAGGTCATCCTTTATGTATGAGTATTGAATTTGGAGACACTTATTTTGTCACATACTATTTTTCACCTTCTATATAGTAGGAAAGTATATGATTTCTGGTGCAGCCTTTGTTTCCAATGAGACATGTTGACGTTTTTAATGTTCTTCAGTTTGTGACCACAGACACTGACACACACACAGACACTGACACACAGACACTGACACACAGACACTGACACAGACACTGACACACACACAGACACTGACACACACACACAGACACTGACACACAGACACTGACACACACACAGACACTGACACACACACAGACACTGACACACACAGACACTGACACACACACTGACACAGACACTGACACACACAGACACTGACACACACAGACACTGACACACAGACAGACATTGACACAGACACTGACACACACACAGACACTGACACACACTGACACAGACACTGACACACACACAGACACTGACACACACACAGACACTGACACACACACAGACAGACACAGACACTGACACACACACAGACACTGACACACACACAGACACTGACACACACACAGACAGACACTGACACAGACACTGACACACACACAGACACTGACACACACACAGACACTGACACACACACAGACACTGACACACACACAGACACTGACACACACAGACACTGACACACACAGACACTGACACACAGACACTGACACACAGACAGACACTGACACAGACACTGACACAGACACAGACACTGACACACACAGACACTGACACACACAGACACTGACACAGACACTGACACACACACAGACACTGACACACACAGACACTGACACACACACAGACACTGACACACACACAGACACTGACACAGACACTGACAGACACTGACACACACACACAGACACTGACACACAGACACTGACACACACACAGACACTGACACACACACAGACACTGACACACACAGACACTGACACACACACTGACACAGACACTGACACACAGACACTGACACACAGACAGACATTGACACAGACACTGACACACACACAGACAGACACTGACACACACAGACACTGACACAGACACTGACACACACACAGACACTGACACACACAGACACTGACACAGACACTGACACACACACAGACACTGACACACACACCAGACAGACACTGACACAGACACTGACACACACACAGACACTGACACACACACAGACACTGACACACACACAGACACTGACACACACACAGACACTGACACACACAGACACTGACACACACAGACACTGACACACACACACAGACACTGACACACAGACAGACACTGACACAGACACTGACACAGACACTGACACACACAGACACTGACACACACACAGACACTGACACAGACACTGACACACACAGACACTGACACACACACAGACACTGACACACACAGACACTGACACACACACAGACACTGACACACACACAGACACTGACACACACAGACACTGCACACACACACACACACACACACAGGATAGATATCAGCTTCCTCTGGCTTTTAGTTTATTTATTTAATGCTATTGCATGATCATTAGTCATTCTTTTATCAGATACTTTTATTGTTTTGCTTACTTTACAGCATGACAAAATACACTCGTAAGTGAACTTGAATCTTGAACTTGAAGTTCAACTTGAGCACCGTGTTTTTAGAACGCTGTGTAATACATTAGATGCTGCAAAAGATGCAAGATTCGAGTGCAACGGTTAAAGATGTCCATTTACCATGTGTTTAAATAGAAAAACAATGGAAAAGCAGAGCAGTGGAAGGGAAAACGTGCCCTAAAGCGCCCTAAAAACGTGCTGTTCACGTGTGAGACTGGAAAAGACGCGCGATGCAACAGTCAAGGACGTCCATCAAGCGCATGTTTACATAGAAAAACAATGAAAAGCAGCGGGATCGGGATGCACATTCTGTGTGGATGGCACACAGAAGTAGCCTCGTGAGACCATCCTGATCTCGCGAGCTTTCAAGGTTTCACTCGCAGATCAGTCTGGATACTTTCCGTTAAAGAAAATTTGGGAGCAGTTCACCAAACGAACGTCCAATCAGCGTTGGCTTTGAGGCGGGTTGAGGTGTGACGCAACGAGAAGCGCGACAGTTCAATCTAAAGAACATGGCGGCTTCAGTTATTTGTAAATTGTAGTTACATAAACGGCAAATATCCTTTGCCGACATGTTGCTTATTTGCTGAGCTAACGAGCCTTTACCTGCAGCAGCAAGACTAGCCTGGCTTGTGGTTGTGTTTTCGTCGTCGCTCTGTTAGTACGTCATATGCTTCGTTGATCTGATTGGTTGATTTGGCCCGTCTATCACCAACATAGGCCAATCAGCTAACCAGTATTTTCGCCCCTTACCAAAACTACTTCAACGGAAGGTTTCCAGATGGATATGCGGAGCAAATCCATCTGGCGGAGTCAGGTTAACACAGAAGTCATTAGCTAATCAAAATGATAAAATCAGTTAAATATTGCATTTCTTTGTATTTATCCATTGAGCTTAACCCTCTGATTATCTTCAATTAGGGTATACACTTGTTATCTTTGGGGTCTCCAGGGACCCCAGACAATAACATTGCATTTTGTAACAGTATAATATATATTTTTTTACAAATGTAATTTTACTCTGTTTATTAATGTTTTTACTCAACATTTGTGCAGTTTTTGGAGGATTTTTGATATCTTTTAAATTTCTAAAAATAAATAAATAAATATTTAAATAAATAGTTTTTTTTACAAAAACAGCATTTTATGTAAAATTCACTTTATAAAAAACCCAGATTTTATTTATGGGGATAAATGGATAATTGTACATAATTTAATGTAAGATTTTTGCCCTTTTTTTGGAAAATGCAGTTTTAAAATAAAAAAAATTCACTTTAACCACTAGATGGCCATAGAGCTCCATTATATGCTCCATTATATGCTATTTGCTGTTTGATTAACCAAAATACATCTTCTCACAAGTTGGATTCAGTTGGATTGAGTTGGATTCATATATAAATATTTTAAAATCAAAATTATAAAAAAGAATTATATACTTTTTGTCAAAGTTTAGCATATTTTGTATTGAAAAACGTTTATCAATAATGTTACTTTATGATTAGAATCAAACCTGAACAAGATGTTACAAAGAGATATGTTGGAGTCTTTAGATTTTAGATTAAATCAGATTAGATTTAAAGATTGTGTGTGTGTGTGTTTGTGTGTGCATTTTAGTTGTGTCAGTGTCACCAATTTATATTTGTGGTGGTTCTGAACTTTATTTGACAAATCATAAGACTTTTTTATAGCCGTACAAATGTATTCCTGTGTGAGAGTGTGTGTGTGTGTGTGTGTTTGTATGTGTGTGTGTGTGTGTATTTTTGTTGTGTCAGTGTCACCAATTTATATTTGTGGTGGTTCTGCATTTTATTTGACAAATTATAAGACTTTTTTTTTATAGCCTTACACATATGTATTCCTGTGTGTATGTGTATGTGTGGTTGTGTATATGTGTGTGTGTGTGTGTGTGGCGAGCATGATAACTTTGCATAGTGGATTTTTTTACATCGTTAGAAGTGTGCCATTTAATTTCTGTCCATGTGATCTGCGTTGTTTCTGATTTTGATGATGAATATTATATGTTTACTATGCGGGGTCTCCAGGGACCCCGAAGACAACAAGTGTGACTATTTTTTTCACGCCAACATAATAACAGATATCGTTCCAATTTAATTTTTTTTTTGTAGATCTAGAAAGAGTTGAGAGCTGTAGAAAGTTTCATACCATTTGAACAAAGAGAACATTTTTTTTAATTTGACCAAAAGTCATTTGCGGGTTAAAAAGACCCCAAAGATAACCAGAGGGTTTAAAGGGATAGTTCACCCAAAAATGAAAATTCTGTCAGTAATTACTCACCCTCATGTCGTTCCAACCCCGTAAGACTTTCGTTCATCTTCGGAACACAAATTAAGATATTTGTGATTAAACCTGAGAGCTGGATCACTCCTCCATAGGCTTCTAAGGGATTGAAACTTGACAGCCCAGAAAAGTTATTAAAGATATCGTTAAAATATTCCAAGTGACTACAGTGGCTAGATCTTAAGTTTATCAAGCGACGAGAATACTTTTTGAGCGCAAAAAACAAACTAAAATAGCGACTCTATACAAGTATTCTCTCTGGTCCTGGAGATTTCACGTAGTGTTATTGAGCAACGCTTCTGGTTGAACGTCACACGCATCACACACATGACCAGCGTCGGCCAATAGTGAGTCTACGTGCAGACGTATAACACAGAAGCGCTGCGCTGTTACACTACATCAACAACTTAGGAGAATGACATGGAAGAGAAGAGATGGTTGAATAAAGTCGTTATTTTTGTTTTTTTGCGCGCAAATAATATTTTCGTCGCTTGATAAACTTAAGATCTAGCCACTGTAGTCACTTGGACTATTTTAACGATTTCTTTAATAACTTTTCGGGGCTGTCAAGTTTCAATCCCTTAGAAGCTTATGGAGGAGTGACCCAGCTCTCAGATTTAATCACAAATATCTTAATTTGTGTTCCGAAGATGAACGAAGGTCTGACGGGGTTGGAACAACATGAGGGAGAGTAATTACTGACAGAATTTTAATTTTTGGGTGAACTATCCCTTTAAAGTTGTTTTCTAGGACCTACCATTTTCGTACAGTTGCACTGAAAGTGACAGAAGTGTAAATGTTACAACTTACCCCATATGCGGCTTAATTGTAACAGAAAGAGGGGTTACAATTCTGTGTAACACATAATTCAGAACTATTTTATCTTTATAGTTTGATATTGTTTGCACATCTGTGTAGATAGATATCCATTAGATAGACATTCATCCCTCATCCAAATCATCCTTCTATCATGCAATAAATAAATAAATAAATAAATAAATAAAATCATCAGATATTGTAATTGCTATTGAATTATAATTGTGTGGCGCAGCTGCATGCAAAATTCTTATTATTAATAATATCAGTAATAATATTTACACAATCACATTTAAAGGGTTTATTGCATGAAAAAAGTTTTTTTAATAAATAAACAAGTGACCAATGCATAGTAAACAAATGTGGAGAAAGGTATTGTTTGTTTATGAATCAATCAATCAATCAATCAATTTTTTATTTATATAGCGCTTTACAACAACCATGAGTTGATCAAAGCGCTGGACAGGGAAAACAAAAGAAAAAAAAGAACAAGACAAAACCAACAATACAATACAATACAATACAATACAATACAATAAAACTCTTCTATAAAATTATTTTGCTAATCAGCTGTCGATCCAGTGCCAAAAGCTGATCTAAAAAGATGGTGCTTCAACCTGGCCTTGAACAGGGGCAGCTCCATGATGGAGCGTAATTCCAGAGGCAGCGCGTTCCATAGTTTCGGCCCCGCTACTGCAAAGGCACGATCACCCCACTTTTTGCACCTGGATCCTGGGACCACCAGCAGATGTTGTTCAGAGGAGCGCAGGACTCTGCTGGGCTTATAAAGGGTCAGCATATTATGCTTTGTTGGCTCAAATATTGAGCCCTGGCACTCTAGCCACATCAGCCCACATTACCCCCCACAGCCAGGGGGCAGTAGGGGGGTTCGGGGGCCTGGTCCCCCGAGAAAATTTTTAATTCTCTTACCTACATTTGTGCAATTTAAGACTTTTTAAGGCTCAAAAATGGATAATAAATAGCTTTAAAACCATGTCAGTGTGCATTAGATTATTTGTCAATACCTGCTCTCTCATCTTAATCTTTCTTTTTCTCTCAGTCTCCTTATCCTGCCGTATTTCTTCCCCTCCTAAAGCTGAACTTTGACTGAGTGTTTTCATTTTCATCTGTGTCAGTGAAGAAATTAAACATAGGCTCAACTGATGAGTTTTATGAATAATTTTCTTAGATAAGTTTTATTTATTTATTTATTTATTTATATTTTTAAAACAGGAAAAGATTTAGGACAATCGGGCCTGGCTCAGTATAAAACTGATTTTCAGCAGGTTCCTGCTCTGCAGAACATAAAAACCACATACACAACAAAGCTCACACACTAGACAACTAGAGACAACAACATACACACAAACCAAGATATTGGGCAGCAGGAGGGGCTATAAAGCCATCTCAATGTTCACAGATATACCTGTCCATTAAATGGCGAGTAAATGTTATTTTAGATAGTCCTCTTGATGAGATAGTTCTGATGTGCTGTGGGATCTCATTCCAGGTTTTTGTAAGCACATAAAAAAAGGATCTCTGTCCATAACAGTTTCTAAAAGCCGGTAAAGGCAAAAGTCCTATTATAAAAGATCTCGTAGTGCGCTCAGACCTTGAGCTAAGTTTCGGAACCAATTCGGTTAGAGCAGTTACAGTGTGTCCATTTGAGATTTGATAAAACAGGTTTATCCCATGGCTTATTTTATAGTTCTGAAATGTCAAGGCATTACACAGAGATAGTGCAGTGCAGTGGTGAGTCCAGCCTGGGAGCCTGACATGGATCTTATGAGCTCTATTATAAAGTCTTATTACTGGTTCAATAATCTCATTTGTAGTTAGTGACCAAACAGGTAAACAATACGACAAAGTAGACAAAATGATGGCATGAAGATAGGTCTTTGAAACAGAAAATATAAATATGGTCTGATTTTGCTATAAACATATAACTTTTGATTTAACTTTCTGGTTAGAATTTGAACATGTTCTTGATAAGTAAGATGTGAGTCAAGGTATACTCCTAAATACTTATATGCTGATACAATTGAAAGCGTTTGATTAGAAAAAGTGATAGGATTGGATATGGATAGTTGTCTTCTAGATGAGTAAAAATACATGCATTGTGTTTTCTTGACATTAAGTGTTAAATGATTATCTTGCAACCAGTTCTGTAAATGCTGCAGATCCGTGTTAAGTTTGTGATTGATTGTGTCAATATTAGAACCAGAGAGAAAAATAACTGTGTCATCAGCATACAACAAAGAACTAGAAAAGTTCAAAACACAAGGAAGATCATTAATATACATAAGGAAAAGTAAAGGACCTAAGATACTGCCCTGTGGAACTCCCATAGAACACACTCGTGGCTGTGATGTTAATTACTCAAGGCTACCAGATCATCAGCATTGCCAATAGGAACCTTCTAAGCTTTGGAATTTGAAAAGTAATTTTAAATAATACAAATTATAGGCTACGTTTAATGCAGTTGGTGGAATTGGCAGACGTTCCCTTAGGCACGCGCTGTGGAAACGCGTCAAAGCATTCTCAGGTATAAATGCAGCATTATTGCACGTAGGTGATTTTGAACGAATATTTAATGGCGATTATGGTTACATAATGTTAAAACTAATCCTGCTATTGATCTCAGACTGCCGACCCGTGCCGAACAGTGAGTGAACAGTGGCAAGGGAAAACAAATGTCCGGCGAAATATCGAACCTAAAACTAACTTTACCGCGCTCAACCACTGTGAGTGCATTTCTCGCATTTGTAATAGCTCGCGTTCAGCGGGGAGGAATGTAATGTATATGGGTAATGTAGTCTCTGGGACGAATTAGGAAGCGTGCATTGTGAAGGGCGCTCTGAAAAGCTTCAGCGCAGAGGATTAAAACAGATGTGCAAATGAGCGTACCGGTACGCTAAAAGCACGTTCTGGGCGCACGGAGAGGTGGCGGTACGCTCAAGAGCTATATTTGGAAGTGGCGGTACTGGCGCGTACCGGCCCACTTAAAGCACTGCTACAAACTAACCCTGCTGTGTATAAATATTTTAAGCCTAGCTAACAGAGTTGCTGATATGTTTCAAAATGCCAACAAGACACTGACTATGTAAAAAAAAATGTCTGTGTTACATTTAACCCCGCATTAGGTTGTGCCCCGCGCTACCGTACTTGTTGAACTTAGATAATTATAACAATCTACACATGGAAAAGTGTTATTTGGCAAATTAGAAGTTTTGACATCCCAAATAATTGTTGAATGAAACTAGTTTTGAGAACATGAATTAGGTAGGGCTGATTCGAGCCCAGAGGGAAACTCCCCCTGACGGTAGGCTACTAGTGGAAGAGAAGAGAAGAAGATGAGACGGAGAATGCTGGAAGAACCGGAGCTGATTGTACGCTCGTAATGACGGTTGTCTGGACCGAAGACGTTTTGGAACATCATTTCCAGTTAAGAATTTACATTATTTTGTCTGCAACTATAGGTATGAAATGCCACACCTGTTATTTAGGCTACAAACTGACTGTTTTTTTTTTTCTCATTGAAGTTGTTGATCTAGATTAGCTGCTTCAGGTTTGTTTGGATGAGGAGAGTCGGTGTTTCGAAGAGTCAGAGGCACACACACTTGCTTTACACACGAGTTTATCAGCGTTGAGTTTCCTTCCTTTGTTTTGAGACTTCCGTCTTTACAGTGCGCGGAACACAACTGCAAATTTCTGTTAATGGAGGGCTTTTAAAGCGGTGAGGAGTTGAGTTCACTATTCATTAAACATTCTGTACAATTTGAATCTTATTTAATTGTAGGCTATGAATCAAATGCTTTAGCCAGTTTAGTTTTTTAACTGCCTGATGTGCCACTATCGGTTCAGATAGGCTACTACCTTGCATTTCATTCAAACTTATTTTTGGAAATCAATAACATTACTTTTAATATGGAGCTAATGGAGGCATTTGTTTTTATTCTTGTTTATGTCCGAGGCTGATCATTTCCTTTTCATTATTGTTTTTAGGTCAGACAATGTCAGACACAAAGAGCAATTTCATGCAAAAATCATTGTCATGCAAATCGCTGTCTCGTCTGGCTGTAATGGCGTTGATTTTACTATTCTTCTTCATCATCATCATCATCGCCAAGTGTCACACTTTTTTTTACCTCCAAAATACGAAACAAAAATCTGTCCTCTTCTACTTCCTGAACAATACAAGTCTCCCGAGAACAACAGCTCTCTTGTTGTTGCAGTAGAAGATAAACCTTTTCTTCTACTATGGGTCTGGCCCGAAAATTACAGGTTTGACTTCAGTGACTGCAAAAAGTTTTACAATATCGATGGTTGTCAGTTGACGGATGATAGATCTCTCTACAGCAATGCAGACGCTGTCATGGTTTTTCACAAAGCCATCAGTTGGGACCTGACCAACCTTCCTCCATCTCCTCGTCCTCCGTTCCAGAGGTGGATTTGGTTTCATGTTGAATCACCGACCAACACTCAGAAAATACCAGGACTGGAAAACCTGTTCAATCTCACTCTCAGCTACAGACATGATGCTGATATTCCTGTACGGATGAAATTGATCACCAGGAAGAAACCAGATGAGGAGTTTGTAATTCCCAAAAAGGACAAACTAGTGTGTTGGATTGTGAGTAACAATGCTCCCTCAACAGGCGTCGGCACAAGGAACCAGTATTACCGAGAACTCAGCAAATACATCCAAGTGCATATGTTCGGAAAGGCTTATGCGACATTTCTTGGTTATGACGAATACTATCCTACCCTAGCTAGCTGCAAGTTTTACCTTTCCTTTGAGAACTCCATCCACAAGGACTACATCACTGAGAAGATAAACGGGCCGCTTGCTGCAGGAACCGTCCCTGTGGTTCTGGGTCCTCCCAGAAAAAACTATGAAAACTTTGTTCCCGGCGATGCCTTCATTCATGTGAACGACTTCCCAGATGCAAAGTCACTAGCAGAATATCTGCTTCAGCTGGACAAGGACGAAGAAGCATATCGCAGGTTCTTTAACTGGAGGAAATATCTCTCTCCAACTCCTCATTTAATAAAACAAAACCAAGAGTTTGTTCTGGCTATTTGCACTGCCTGTGACCATATAGCACGACACAGAGAATATAAAGAAGCCCATGATATTTATGAGTGGTATTTCAACTAAAGTCACTTCAGATTTTGCAGTTTGTTAAAAAATCGTGATTCATTTTTTTGATAATAAATTCTAATTAGTTTTATGACTGATGATCACTTGTGTAATGATGTAAAAAAGAAATTTTCAGGATACTGTATTTTTAAGATAATTTTGTAATTCCCAGATAAGCTTTACAGATCTTTATTGTAAAGTGTTTTCCATGCTTGTTCAATGAATCAATTAAACACTGGCAGACTGTCAGATCTGGCTCAGTCCATGACGATGAGATGAACTGCAGGACTAAAGCTGCTGGAAACACCAGATACTGACTGCTGTTTCTGATATTGACCCCCGCCCCGCTCAGAGACTCAATATTCAATGTCTGACTGTGAAACTTGCTCGGTTTATGTCTCAGTTGTAAAATCTCAAATAGTTAAACACGTTAAGAGAAATTTGCTGGAAATAAAGCAGTTGAATGAGAGTACATTTCTTGAGTTTAAGAAATATATATATAGTTTCCTGTGTTTCTGTAATACAATACACTGACTAATGCTGATTCATCCTTAGGTGTGGTAGCAACTTAATATCATCTATTTGAATCACATTGTTTTTATTATATAGCCTATTATATCAAAGTATATTTATTATTATTTTAATTAAGCAGTCAAGGAATTGGGTAGGATATATATACAGTCTTTGAAATGTCCAACCTTCTTGCATTGACTGTTTAAAATGTCAGTCGCACTGTTGCATTTGCACTGTTAAAAAGATTTATTTACTATTTACACATGGTCTAAAAATTCATTTACACTCGCAAACGTATTGTACATTTAATATTGAATACATTTTTATATCTGCAAGGCTACCTCATAATCATAACAATTGAACATTTTTCACATATAAGATCTCTTATGCCAGGACAAAAGATGGCGCCAGAACTCAACAGTCAAACAGGAAGTGACGTGCTTGAAACGTGTGTTATCCATCCCTGTTGTTGTATATCACAGCAGCCGAGATGTTATGGGTTAAAAGCAATCATGAGATTCTTATTATTTTATTATAATATATTATATTAATTTGTCGTTAAAATTATCATCTATTTGTTTTATAACCCTGGTTTAGCGTTTTATTTACTCAAACACGTCATCTTCACTCTTGTCTAAATGAATTACACCCCGTAGGAAGTACTTAAAGGTTTGTATGTTATTTGATCATTTTTATAAAGTTCAACTGCTATTTTAGTGTTTCGTTTTTCTTGTGTAATAATACGTTCCTCTAAAATTATTCTGAAATGCTTCGAATTTCTTAAATGTTTTCATATTCATTCATACAGTTTCTGACTGATCTTTAACCCTTTCAGACACTGAATTTATTTGAGTTATGAGTTTATTTAAATTGGTCATAAACTAATTACAAACCCTGTCTATCTGTGCATTGTGGTTTCTGCTTGTACTCACTAGGATCAGGTGCATACAATTCAATCCAACAACTATGCTTTATAGTTGTATTGTATAAGTAATTGTATAAAAGTTTATTCTTTAACATCGTTCGAATCAAACGTACTTTGTGTTAATAAATATTAAAAATAACTGTAATTCAGAAGGACCATTATCACCAATTCCCCCAAGCTAAACAACATTAAACGTTTACGTTCATTAAATCGAAATATTCATGCTTTAAACTTTTATGCCAAGTGCTGAAAGGGTTAAATAAGGGGTTTCAATCTTTTAGATTCCACAGACCCCAAAATATGATCATCTTCATCCTAAAATGTGAAAGGCAGATATATATTTTCTCTAGCGCTGTCAATACGATTAATTGCGTCTAACAATTGTGTTTATCTATCTATCTATCTATCTATCTATCTATCTATCTATCTATCTATCTATCTATCTATCTATCTATCTATCTATCTATCTATCTATCTGTCTGTCTGTCTGTCTGTCTGTCTAACCACACACACACATTTATATTATAATGCACACATACAAAAATTTCTGTTAGATGTGATTAAATGATTTGTACAGAATAACTTTCACGTTTTAAGGCAAAATTTATCCAGTAAAAAAATGCATGAAATGTTTATTGGAAAATATTTAGTTTTTATTATGTTATATATTTTTTTCTACTCACTATAATACTGTACTTGATGTAGATGTGTTATGTATTAATTATTTATTTGAATAGATTTTTAAATAAATTTATTTATTTTAATAATTTTATTTTAGTGACCTAATTAGTTCCTTTAGTCTTTTTTTTTCATTTATTTGTACATTTTACACACTTTTCAAAAAAAACCTTAGCACTTCCTTGCAGTGTAATGTAATCTAATAAAAACTAAATATTTTCCACTCTAAAAATGTATGCATGTTTATAATATACATTTTTCACAGTATAAATTTGGTCTTTGTTTGTGAAAAAAAAAAAATTTAAATTATATATATATATATATATATATATATATATATATATATATATATATATATATATATATAATGCCTTTTAAATGACCAGACGTTCATATTTTGAGGACAGTGGCATCTAAAAGCTTGAAAGATTATTTTAGCATGTGTTTTGATGAGTTCAGCTGTGATATGACTCTGAAATGCTCTGCAGTGTGTGTGTGCATCGTGATCATGCCCGTCCAGTGCAGTAACTGCGTTCAGAGACGGGCTGTGCTGAAGCGACCCAAGACTGGACACTCTCTCTGTAAAGACTGCTTCTTCTGGGCTTTTGAGGAGGAGATCCATCAAACCATCATGTCTGCTGGACTCTTTACTCGCGGGGAGACCGTGGCCATCGGTGCCTCGGGCGGGAAGGACTCCACCGTCCTGGCCCATGTGATGAAGCTCCTGAACGAGCGCTATGAGTACGGGCTGCAGCTCCTGCTGCTGTCGGTGGATGAGGGCATCACGGGTTACAGAGATGATTCCCTGGAGACGGTGAAGAGGAACCAGCAGCAGTTTGAGCTGCCGCTGAAGATCGTGTCTTATGAAGAGCTGTACGGCTGGACGATGGACGCCATCGTAAAGCAGGTGGGCTTGAAGAACAACTGCACTTTCTGTGGTGTGTTTCGCAGGCAGGCGCTGGACCGAGGAGCCATGATGCTGAAAGTGGACAAGATATGCACAGGCGAGTAATGTCTTCTCCAACATGTGTTTATGAGGTATTCTGAGAGACAAGCAATGTGTTTCAGAGTTAATAAATTGCATTGTGCCTTCTCAGGCGTAATTAATACACTTAAATATATGCATCCTCTTTAGTGACAAACAATACTAAACATAAGATAAAGTTAAAATAAAAGAGAGTAGACTCAAATTTTTCCTTAAATTCACTAAATGGAAGGATGATGATGTCATTATTGATGTATGTAATAGTTCATTGCTTTAGGCAGCTAAAAGTATATAGAGCCAATAAAGTCAGAATGCTAGCTATTGATTTCATTTTTATTTATTTTTTGTGTTAAATGGAGCATATTTGTATGACCATTTTCATCACAGCCAAGTATGCAATTATTTACAAGTAAAAAAAAAAAACAAAAAACATTATCATTGTTTCCAAAAAAAATTCACTGACTGTCATTTTTGTTGTACTGCCTTTATTTATGCTCATTTAAATTGAAACTGTTTATACATAAAAATTTGTTCATTGTTATCAAAAACTAATATTAATGTTCTTAAAATAGACATTTTTGTACTATGTACTATATATATATATATATCAGTGGTGGGCCGTCAGGGCCAGCAAGGCCTTCTCTGCTGGCCTAAACACTATCAGAATTACTGACTTGCACTTTAATATATTTTTTCCATGAATGAGTATTAAATTATTCCCAATAGTTCATTATATTAATTTCATAGCTTTGCTCTTGGTCGCGCTGCTTCCAGTGGTGTGTTTTTATGTTAGAGCTTTTATCCAATCATATTTCAGCCATCATGCGTTGCCATGGCCAAATAAATCTGCCTGGAGGCCTTCAGAATCGACAATGCGGGCGTCTGTCGCTAAAATAAATGGCAATGAAATTTTTGCTTTAACCAATCAGATAATCAGTCAGATTTAATCAGCCAATCAGATTTCGCTTTGACTGCAGCGGGGCCATCTAGCAGGCGTACAATAACGTCTGCATTTTCTCGTTCTTTGATTGGATGCTCAGAGCGCATACTATTACTGGTATTCAGTATCCGCAATCCGCATCTGTAGCGAACTGCGTAAACTAAAATATATTCCTGTAGATTTAATCGTTTTTCAACCCACAAATTAATGTTTATTTCCCTCCTCCTCAGGTTTAAACCAACCGGAAAAAATCCCTTATTCAACCTGAGCTAAACGCTGAGTCACGGAACTCTATTCGATCTGTCCGGGTAAAAACAGAACTGACTAATGTACTGCTAAGTTATGCCACGAATGATTTTGAAGGCAAAAGTCCCGCTGATCCCATTGATTTTGTTTTAAACTCTGCGTGAGAGCATGGGGCAGCTGTAACGTTACACATCGTCATGTTTTGCGGTGACTGCGTGCTTCTGTCGAGCAGACACTCTCAGCCATAAAGCGAAGTAAAACCTATGCTAGAAATATGACGGGGCAGACACGACATTGTTGGAACTGCAACGCAGTTAGAACCTGTACAACTGTAATTGAAATCTTGAGGAAAGAAATAAGGATGGATTTTGTGTAAAAAATAACCAGTAGTTTTGGTGAGTATAATGCTTTTTCCCCAGTGGTGAATATGATTTTCTTCTTAATTTTTCTTTTAGCTTTATGATCGAAACGTATTTTTTTTAAAAACATTCATACTATTGTAACGTCTGAAAATGGACTATTGTAACCATTGAACGTTTCTGAACGGGTTCGGAACGCAAGAACCACTGTACACAAACGCACAAGCCGAACTCACGCGCTCGTCTCTCTCTACCGGCTTTTCCCGAACTCACCGCATTAACCCTATAACTGCCGGTGCAAAATAAAAACAACAATTAAAAAGAGTTTTTGCGCTGCTACACTATTAAAAGTTATCTATTCAGATAGGACAGAAGGCCTAGGTGTGAAATGCACGGTCCGCCACTGATATATATATATTAGTGCTGTCAAATTGATTAATCGTGACTAATTGCATCTAAGATAAAGTTTGGATACGTGGTATGTATATATATACAGTCGTGCTCAGAATTAATGGTACCCCTGGTAAATATGATCAAAAATGGCTGTAAAAAATAAATCTGCATCGTTTATCATTTTGATCTTTCATTCAAAAAATTGGCAAAATCCTAACCTTTCATTGAAGTAAAAGATTTGAAAGTGGGGGGAAATCACATTATAAAATAAATGTTTTTCTCCAAAACACGTTGGCCACAATTATTCATACCCTTTTATTAAATACCTTTTTGCAGTGTCCTTTTGCCAAGATAACAGCTCTGAGTCTTCTCCTATAATGCCTGATGAGTTTGGAGAACAACTGACAAGAGATCAGAGACTATTCCTCCATACAGAATCTCTCCAGATCCTTCAGATTCCCAGATCCATGTTTGTGCTTCTTCTCTTCACTTCACCCCGGTCATTTTCTATATGGTTCAGGTCAGGGAACTGGCACGGTCATGGCAGAAGCTTCATTTTGTGCTCCCTAACACATTTTTGTGTTGATTTTGATGTTTGTTTTGGATCGTTGTCCTGATGGAAGATCCAACCATGGCCCATTATAAGATTTCTAGCAGAAGGCGTGAGGTTTTGATTTTTTATCTGTTGATATTTGATAGAATCCACAATGCCATGTATCTGAATAAGAAGTCCAGGACCTCCAGCAGAAAAATAGGCCCACAACATTAAAGATTCAATGGTATATTAAATTGTACACATGGGGTACTTTTTATCCTTGTGTGCACCAAACCCATCTAGTGTGTTTTCTGCCAAAAAGCTCTTTTTTTAGTTTAATCTGACCACAGAACCCTGTGTTGTTTGAAGATCCAGTCGTGTCTGACCACTGAATATGCTGGAGTTTGTATTTGGATGAGCGAGGAGCATTTTTCTTAAAACCCTCCCAAACAACATGTGGTGATGTAGGGGTTGTTTGATTTTTTTTAATAGGCTTTCTGACCCCAAGACTCAACTTATCTCTGCAATTCTCCATCTGTGATAGTTGGAGAGTCTTTGGAAACTCAAACTTTCACCCTCGCCGTCCATTAAGAAAATATAGACACACGTCCTCTTCCTGGCAGAATCGTAACATCTTTAGTTGATTATAACTTCTTAATTATTGCCCTGATGATCAAAATGGGATTTTTCAATTCTTTAGCTATTTTCTTACATCCACTTTCTATTTTGTGATGCTTAACAATCTTTTGCTGCACATCAGAACCATGTTCTGTGGTTTTACTCATTGTGATGGATGATTAAGGGAATTTGGCCTTTGTGCTTCCTCATATTTAAACTCCTGTGAAACAAGAAGTCATAGCTGGACAATTTCATGTTCCTAGTCACCCTGGTGTGCTAAAAAAAGGTAAATATTAATGGAAATAAACTTCATAGATATTTTATTCATAAAAAAATCTAGGGGTATGAATAATTGTGGCCAACGTGTTTTGGAGAAAAATATTTTTATAATGTGATTTATCCTCCCCATTTTCAATTCTTTTACTTCAATGAAGTAGTTAGACTTTTGCCAATTTTTTTAATGAAAGATCAAAAGGATAAACGATGCAGATTTATTTTTTACAGCCATTTTTGATCATATTTACCAGGGGTACCATTAATTCTGAGCACGACTGTATATATATATATTTCTATGTGTATGTATGTATGCATGTCTCTCTCTCTCTCTCTCTCTATATATATATATATATAAAAAATATGTGTGTACTTTTATGTTAGATGCAATTAGTTGTGATTAATCGATTTGACAACATTAATATATACTTTTTTGTGGGGTGGGGGGAGGGAGGGATATGACCTTGACATGTTTGTTTCATGCAGTAACATCTAAATTAGCCAGTTAAAAATATTTTTTAATATGACTGGATCATCCTGAAACATTAGATTACACCTACAGAAGCCTAAGCCAATGTATCTATTTTATGAGTTTCATACAGTTTAACTCGTATTAATGTATTCTGAAATACACTGAGTCTCTCAGAAATAGATGGAAAAGAATGCATTTTCCTGAAAGCTATACTGAGGTTTGTTTTGTTGAATGAGCAGGTCACAACGCGGATGACGTGTCAGAGACGGTGTTGATGAACGTCCTGCGTGGGGATATCGCCCGTCTCCGGCGCTGCACCTCCATCAGCACGGCCAGCGAAGGAGAGGGCGCCATTCCTCGCTGCAAGCCACTTAAATACGCCTACGAGAAAGAAATCGTCCTCTACGCCTATTTCAAGAAGCTGGATTACTTTTCCACTGAGTGCATCTACTCGCCGAACGCCTACCGGGGTCACGCTCGCGCCTTCCTCAAAGACCTGGAGTCCATCAGGCCCAGCTCCATCATAGACGTCATCCACTCCGGGAGAACGCTCTCCGTGAAGGAAGGGGTGAAGATGCCGGTCCAGGGAACGTGTTCGCGCTGTGGCTATATCTCCAGTCAGGCCTTGTGTAAGTCCTGTGTTCTGCTGGAGGGCCTGAATCGAGGTTTACCCAAGCTGGGCATCGGGAAACATCACCGTCTGCACGGAAAGATTCTGGCTCAGGAGCCTCTGACCCAGCAGGAGGAGAAGAAGCTGAAGCCTGTGGACTTCTGACTAAATCAAGACTTTTTAAGATGCATGGGATGGATGTTTATAATGTGTCAATTTCAACCACAGGGAAATGAACGTCACACATCTTGTGTTAAGTTAAAGGCAAATTACTAACTTTGCCATTCAAAACCAGAGATAATATTTTTAAAGACAAACTTTTACAACTTACACCACATTCACATCAAGAGGAACATTTCAGATGTTTTTTTCTCTTATTTAAACCATAACATGCCAATAAAATTATTAATCATTTCTTATTTTGTTTTTTTTTTCTGAAAGGAATAGACATTTTGGCTGCCTCCGAAATCATATACTCTCTTGAGCTGGTACTTGTTTTGAATAAGTCATTACTTCACGGCTGCTAAAAACTATATTTGATTTAGTATGAGTGTGACCAGCGTCAGGTACGTCACTTTACTGCCATTCACAAATCCTCTCCCGTGGCCTCATGGGATAGTAAAGTCTCCATCATTTGCTCTCGCTGTAAGAAGTAGGTCATCCTTTTCGCCTAGTCTTTTATGACTACTGTGACTGTGAATAGACTGTGTACTATTTTTCACCTACTATTAGTAGGGAAGTATGTGATTTCTGATGCAGCCTTTGTTTCCAATGAGACATGAAGTTTTTAATGTTCTTCAGTTTGTGACATGACAAAAAATACACTCGCATACACGATCAGCTTCCTCTGGCTTTTAGTTTATTAATACTATTGCATGATTATTCTTTTATCAGACACTTTTATATATTAATGAAATAGAAATAAAGTTTTTTTGTATGCACATTCACACAATACATACAGAGTGTTATGCATTGCATTAGATCAAGTGCCCCCCCCCCCCCCCCCCCCCCCAAAAAAAGACATCCTACTTTGCAACTACATGACTGAAAAGTGCCTACTGAAAAGAAGAATCTATTATTAGGCCTTTTTAAAGGTTGTGTGAATGTTTAGCAGGCCATGATGGCAAGTCAAGTTGCAGGATAAACTTATTGGTGAACTATTGTGGTTTTGACACCTCTTAACAAGCGATCACATCTCTACCGAAGCAGGCCTTAAGCATCTGTGCATGATTAATAAGACAGTTTCACACCGGAACAGCTCAGACATGTTGTAAAATGTAAGATTTATGATTATAAAGTAAATTAATAACTGATACTTCAGATATATAAATGAATATAAGGAATATAAAGGATACATTTGTAACATAATAAAATAAATCAGAAAATATGTATTTTCTGGTACACCCAACTTTATAGTAACTTTCCGTAACAACTTTAATATTACCCCTCGGTTTCACCGACAAGGTTTAAGCTAGTCCCAATAAGCTTTTCTGACTGCAACTTGCACTGATATATCTTAATATGTCAGTGTCATGGTTTTGTCTCAAGATGCAACAGTAATGTTTTTTTTTCTTTCTAAGACACCTTTATAAAAGCAACTTAAATGTCCTAATTGAACTACTGCCTAATTCTGGCTTAATCTAAGACCTGTCTGTGAAACCAAGCCTATATGATATTGAGTGAGAACGTTAGAAAGAAAGAAATAGTTGTGATGTTTCCATTGCCCCCGCTGTGGCGCTCTTCGACCAGCAGAGCTCGCTGCAGTGAAGTGAGTTTCTCAGGTCTGAGATCAGTGTGATGATGTTTCGGGGGTCCAGTCCTGTCCAGCAGTCTCACAGACCAGCGTCTAGAACAGCAGGAAAAACTTCAGCACAGACTGTTCTCTCAAACGAGCTCTACACATCGTCTTCAGAGTCGGATTAGGAGCAGAGCACTTTCCGAAGCGCGCGAACATGGACGATCTAGGTAAAACACATATTCCCACATGTTGTTTCCAGACAGAACCAAACATAGCGGAAAAATAAGAGGGAGTGGGAGAGAGAGGCTAACTACAGTAGCCAGTGAGCTAACGCACAAGAGCTCTGATACAAAGTAATACTTTCTCCGAACGCGACGTCATAGTGTAACTCTTGCCGTTCGCGCTATTAGTGTCTGTTACAGTTATAATATTAGTATCATGTGTCAAAAAACAAACAAAAATAAAACTGAGGTTGACTGTTGTTGGGCTGTACGCTGTTTGTTTCCCACCTTTGGGAAACATATCTTCAGTCATTAAATAGTTATTAATTAATCTCTTTCAAATGATGCTGCTTATTTGAAATCTCGCTAGTGCACATTGTTTTCATTAATTAATTAATTTTTTCCTTCATACATTGTCAGACCCAAAAAGCGTTGTTGGCATGAGTCAAGTCAAAGTTTATCATATCAGTAATCGCAGGTTGTAGCTCCAGAGATTGAGAATAAAATAAAAATAGGATCACAGATATGATAGTAAACATAATAAAGATAAAATATAATACAGCTGTACGACTTTGTATGTCTAGTATAAACGTTAAAATGTGTATCAACGAACAGAATAGCACATTTGACAGATATGCAGTGTGTAGTTCAACATGAGTGAGCACAGATAGATGGACCTTTGCAGTAAAAAATGAGTGATTATAATCTCAGTCTAAGAGTCTCACTGTCGATATTGATCACCAGAGACTGATGATGAGCAGGACCACATGGAACATCTGTGTAAAATCTGCAGAATTGGAACGACTGTTGTTTTCAAAGATGCTTATTATTCAGTATTTTTGTCTAATTCGATAAAGCATTCCAATTAGAATCCAATTTGATCGTGTTTAAATCCACATAATTCTATTAAGGAATAAGAAAATGTCTAATATAAATGAAATCTCAGGCCTTCTGATGAGTTTTCACAGAACTATCAAGCCCTTCATTTTATCCTGAATGATTTGAGAGAGTAGTTTGCTGATTTGTTATATTCAGAGCTGACTTGGTTTTGAGTAATTGATTGTATATAATTTGTAATAATTTGATCTTGTATAGCGGTGAGATGAGAGATGACTTGACAGCTGTGTGTGTATTGATTTTGTGATGCTGTTTATGAAATGCTGGGGTATTCCAGAAAGCAGGTTATGTGACATACCCGGATTAGTTTACTCAGAGTGAACGGATAACTTCAACTTTCATAAAATTTTTTTTTTAAAACGGAGGTTACTTTCAGGGTAGTTAGTTTCTGAGGTATTTATTCAGCGCATGATGAGGCTTCGGTGAGCATACAGATTTCACACAATATTATTATTTTGTTATAACATAACATAAAGCAATGTTATTTCCCTCTAATTTATTTATCTTATTTTATTCTCTTCCCACACATCGCAGATGTGCATTCAAAAGGTTTGTTTTTTAAAATAATTTTCTATATGCGATGCATCTCACAACAAATATGGAAGTAAAATGTAAAAACAAAAAATAAACTTTTACAGCCATACTATATTTGAAAGCACGGACTGTTTTTTTTAAGTTAAAAAAAAAATCTCTTTTGTAAAATGTATGTATTTAGCATCAAACAAACAAACTAATTCTTGTTCAAAGTAATAATAAACTGATTAAAGAAAGATTAAAAGATAAGATTAGAACATTTTACAAAACTGCCCAATTAGTGGCGATATACAGTGCACTAAGAACATAAATAGCCATTAAACAAAAGAAGAAGATAAGTATGGCACACTTCTTCTTAGGCTGCGTCCGAACACTTAAATCCTGTCTTCGGAGAACGCATGCCAATGTAGGAAGGCATCAGGGCACGTCCGAATCCAATGTGAGCTTCACTTCGTGTGTCCTGAGATTCCTTGTTTTTGCAGGCAGCACAGATGTATCCTTCACTGCCTTCATAATCCTGTGCTTTCCATTCTGTGACAGTTGACTAGAAAAATAATAAAGATGGCGTCTGAAAGTTGCGGTTTGTATGTAAATGTAAATTTTTGACCAACATTTTCCACTTCTGATGTCATTTCTAGAGCGAAATTACAATTATACTAATTAAATATTCGCTTGTTTATCACCAAAGCTCACTCTATTTTGCTATAAATCATTAAACCATTATGCTGCCTCAGAAAATGCAAATGCTGCCTACAAAGTCATTGTCTGACATGGCAGCGAGGCAACAAGTCAGCTGGCAAAGTTTTTGGATGAAGGTTTAAGGTTTCAATGATGATTCCTGGATTCGACACCCTGTTGACAATTGTCTTTATGTGGTCACCAATAACTCTTCTGTTTCATACTGAACATAATCCAGACCGTGGTTTTGGATCCTGCATACCTTGAGTAAGCAAGGTTTGGGTGAATCAACTGAGAGTTCAGGATATATGTTAAAGTAAGTTAACCTTGCTTTCTGGAATAGCCCTCAGATCAGATAATAACTGATCTCCATGTGGAGGGGCGTGTCCTCATGTGGATAAAGTGACTCCGCCCACAGCTGACTGCTGCGGCCCATCTGTGACATACAGCAAATTAGCTTTACTTCAGGACTGAATTAGGCACGACAAAGTACCAACATGGTGTATTGTACTAACCTCTGGTTTCACAGACAAAGCTTAAAGGATTAGTTCACTTTTAAAGAAAACTTTTGCTGATAATTTACTCACCCCCATGTCATCCAAGATGTCCATGTCTTTCTTTCTTCAGTCGAAAAGAAATTAAGGATTTTGATGAAAACATTCCAGGATTTTTCTCCATATAATGGACTTCAATGGGACCCAAACGGTTCAAGGTCCAAATGACAGTTTCAGTGCAGCTTCAAAGGGCTTTAAACATACCAGAAGATGAATAAGGGTCTTATCTAGCGAAACAATGCGCCATTTCGAAAATAAATAAAACAGTTTAAAGGGATACTCCACTTTTTTTGGAAATAGGCTCATTTTACAACTCCCCAGAGTTAAACAGTTGAGTTTTAACCGTTTTTGAATCCATTCAGCCGATTTTTTTATATTTAGAAGAATATCTGTAAGCAGACAGTTTCTGGTCTCATTGACTCCCATAGTATATTTTTTTTCCTACTATGGAAGTCAATGAGACCAGAAACTGTCTGCTTACAGATATTCTTCTAAATATCAAAAAATCGGCTGAATGGATTCAAAAACGGTAAAACTCAACTGTTTAACTCTGGGGAAGTTGTAAAATGAGCCTATTTCCAAAAAAAGTGGAGTATCCCTTTAAGTATTATTAGCACAAATGCTCGCCTTGCTCTGTCCTGAGATGCAAGTTCGTGAATCTCCTGTTCGAACTCGTTCATCAAAATGAACAAATCTTTTTTCGAGTCATTTTATTCAATCAACGAACAAAATGACTCGAAAAAAGATTTGTTCATTTTGATGAACAAGTTCGAACAGGAGAACAGAGCAAGGCGAGCATTTGTGCTAATAATACTTAAACGGTTTTATTTATTTTCGAAATGGCGCATCGTTTCGCTAGATAAGACCCTTATTCATCGTCTGGTGTCGTTTAAAGCCCTTTGAAGCTGCACTGAGACTGTCATTTGGACCTTGAACGGTTTGGGTCCCATTGAAGTCCATTATATGGAGAAAAATCCTGGAATGTTTTCATCAAAATCCTTAATGAGTAAATTATGGGGGTGAGTAAATTATCAGCAAAAGTTTTTTAAAAAGTGAACTAATCCTTTAAGTCTAGTCCCAGACTAAAATGCATGTTTGAGCTGTTTTAATTAAAAGCCACTTGCACTAATATCTTAAAATATGTCAGTGCCATTGTTTTCTCTCAAGATCAGTAGTGTTTTATTCTAAGACACATTTATAAAAGTTACTTAAATGTCCTTATTTAATGCCGAATCCTGGCTTAATCTAAGCCCTGTCTTTGAAACCAGGCCTAAATGTTCTTAAAGATGTTTAAGATGTTCCTAAATGCATCTTGTATGAGTATGTGACAAATAAAAACCTTTGAATCTTGAATCTTAAAGTCAAACACAAAATTGATCAAAATAACCATGAGCTTCATAGTCTCAACATGCAAATATTTGACAATGCCATTGGCTGAAAAGGAAAACAAACAATTTTTGTAAATGCATAAACAATAGCATATGGAACAAACACTGGGTTAATTATTATATTAGTGTTTTAGGCACACTGATTGGATGCACAACCTTTGATATTAACGCCAAAAGACATGAGTTGGAAAAGCTTATTTCTTGTTCTATCCAAACTATGCATCGTGTTTTATCACACGGCTTTGGTTCTGATTGGTCATTTGCAGCATTCAGCGGTCAGATATTTCTAAATGATGACCGTTGTCCAGAGCAACGCTATAACAGACCGCTCATCTGGTCAGTGTTTCCTACATAGCCTTCTGTGTCTCTGCGTTTCTACAAATAAGATGAAGAAATAATTTGATCTGTAAATTTGATCATTTGAACTGTACAGCAACGACAAGGTCATGGGTTCGATTCATGCAATGCAACTAATGAGCCTCGAATGCAACGAAAGTCACTTTGGATAAAATGCAATGGATTTGTCCATGTATTTATTAAAGGGATAGTTCACCCAAAAATGAAAATTCTGTCAGTAATTACTCTCCCTCATGTCGTTCCAACCCCGTAAGACTTTCGTTCATCTTCGGAACACAAATTAAGATATTTGTGATTAAATCTGAGAGCTGGATCACTCCTCCATAGGCTTCTAAGGGATTGAAACTTGACAGCCCAGAAAAGTCATTAAAGAAATCGTTAAAAGACTCCAAGTGACTACAGTGGCTAGATCTTAAGTTTATCAAGCGACGAGAATACTTTTTGAGTGCAAAAAACAAACTAAAATAGCGACTCTATTCAAGTATTCTCTTTGGGCCTGGAGATTTCACGTAGTGTTATTGCGCAACGCTTCTGGTTGAACGTCACACGCATCACACACATGACCAGCGTCGGCCAATAGTGAGTCTACGTGCAGACGTATAACACAGAAGCGCTGCGCTGTTACACTAAATCAACAGCTTAGGAGAATAACACAGAAGAGAAGAGATGGTTGAATAAAGTCGTTATTTTTGTGTTTTTTTTTGCACGCAAAAAGTATTCTCATCGTTTTATAAACTTAAGATCTAGCCACTGTAGTCACTTGGACTCTTTTAACGATTTCTTTAATAACTTTTCTGGGGCGGCAAGTTTCAATCCTTTAGAAGCCTATGGAAGGAGTGATCCAGCTCTCAGATTTAATCACAAATATCTTAATTTGTGTTCCGAAGATGAACGAAATTCTTACGGGGTTGGAACGACATGAGGGAAAGTAATTACTGACAGAATTTTTTCATTTTTGGGTGAACTATCCCTTTAAGTT
Organism: Chrosomus eos; assembly: GCA_036326025.1. NCBI lineage: Eukaryota > Metazoa > Chordata > Actinopteri > Cypriniformes > Leuciscidae > Chrosomus > Chrosomus eos. Next base: position 35,458,789 of record CM070836.1, on the reverse strand, counting down.
ATAAGTGGGATAATGTGAAGTTAGACAATCATTATCACGTAATTGTTTTGCAATAATGACTGGTTGACTGTGCATTAACAGTACTTTAGCAAACCGCACTAATAATTTGACTAAAGAAGGAAGATATTTGATGGTGATAGTTCAGTTGATGTTGTTTTTTTTGGGCTGGAGAGCAGGATTGCGTCCCGGTGTATCTGAGAGCCCGGCTGACAGGCGAGGGCTTGCCGTCAGTGAGTTTGGATATGATGGTGTGTGAGTACGGGGAAGTCCAGCGCCTGTGTTTGGACTGCGGGGGAGGGAACTGAACTGACTCACTCCGGGGTCAAAGGGCGAATGAGACGAGTTTTTCCAACCAGCTGCTCACACTGGAATGCTTTATTAGCTTTGTTAGAGGCGATCAGTGTTTCGGATTTAGATTTGGCCTGTTGATGAGGTCAAATGTGTTTGGACACTAATGCAGGGCCCATGAAATCCAGTTGTATTTTTTCAAAAATTCAGTTTTTAATGGTTTCGTTAAATTTAATAACTAAAATGGATGTCTAATCAATTGAATTAATAAAGCTTTAACAATTTAAATGTTAATTAAAATTTAAATAATAATCAGAGTATAACTAAAACCATAACATTTCAATAATATTAAATGTTTTTTATGTCTTCTATGTTGTTTCTGGATCCTATGTTTTAGGATTTAACACAGATTTATTACCAAAAATGGTGGAAATCAGATGAATGCATGACTTGATTAATCTTTTTTAAATGTAATCAAATTAAATTTTCACCATTCTTTTATTTATTTTTGGCAAACAAAGTGCTGCACAACCAAGGTTTACAGTTTAAATTAAAATATGGACTAAAAATTGTGTGATATTCCTTTAAAAAAATAAAGTTTTAATAAATTATTTTATTATAATTATCATTACTTTGAGAAGTACATTCTTCAAAAGTAATATATATATTTTTTAAGTCAGACCGAACTTTTATTTTAGTGGTTTGTCGTGAAGACCTTTAAGTTTCCTTATGTATATGATATGACGATAGTTTTGCCAAATATAAAAAGCTTGTGAAATGCTTGTGAAGTGACTCTCACAACAGCTCTGGTGATGAAGTTCATGTCCTCATAGTGAGACGGCAGATGCTGAAAACATTTTACACCTCAAACACCTCCGAGGGCATCATTTTAGGTAGTTTGGCACGCAGGGATTGTGTGTGTGGTGTGTGTGTGTGTGTGTGTGTGTGTGTGTGTGTGTGAGAGAGAGAGAGAGTCTCTCAGGAGCACCCCCCCCCCCCACACACACACACACACACACAAATTTTTTGTGTTGCGGTCACGCAGGTGCACAATGAGGGTGTTGTTCAAGCGAATGCTGTTTCTCATCTGGTCCTCATTGCACAAGTCGTCAAGGTAGTAATTTGTGGAGAATCACAGAACAATGATGATTTGTCTGTTCATTTATTTAAAGAATTTAGTTTTGGCTCACTCAACAACTTGATCATTTCTATCGGACAAGGTAACACTCGTCTGTGGTTTATTTAAATAAGATATATAAAATAATACAGTAAAAAACAGTGATATTGTGAAATATTATTACATTTCAAAATAACTGTTTTTTTGTAATATACACTGCCCGACCAAAAAAAAAAAGTCACAGTTTGGATTTAAATAGACAAAAGCTTAAGAGTCAGTTTGGATCATTGGATCATTATTGCAGTGATTATTGTTTCTAGCATGTTACATGTTTGGCAACAGTTCTTCTAACCCTCATTGATGGAGTGTGTAGCTTTTCATTTCTTAAACGACCATGTAGGAACTAGGAAGATCATGTGACCATCATGACCATATTCCACTGAGTCCAGACCTTGATCAAACATTGATGCACATCTAGATGGAAAACATCACAACATTAATATCCATCACAAGGTGCATTAGTTTTTGGTCAAGATAAGCTTTTAAGCTCTTGGAGCCGATTCATGAGTGAAAATAATTATGCATTCTCCTCACAATCTGAGCCTGATGAATCTTGACATTATCATCATAGAATATGGTCATGATGTGTCTTCCTATACAAATAGATCTAAGAAATAGATTGTTAAAGGGATACTCCACGGTTTTTCATATTAAACTATGTTATTCCCTTAACTAAGACGAGTTGATACATACCTCTCTCGTCTCAGTGCGTGCACTATATCTCTCTGTATTGCCGCAAAACTATGTTAGCACTTAGCTAGCACAGTGCATTAAATATGGGCCAAAAAGAGAAGCGACCAAACACTTCCTCGTTTTCCCTATTTAAACACAGTTACTCGAGTAGTGTAACTCGACCTAGGCTGGTGACACAAAATAAAACGTTGTGATTTTCTAAGCGTTTAAAATTGATGACTATATTGCCCCCTGTTATTTACATCAATTTAAACGCTTAGAAAAGCGCAACGTTTTATTTTGTGTTAAAAACACGCTTTGAAATCGCTGGTGTTTCTGACGTCACAAACGACCTTATAACCAATCAGATCAACGTGTGATCGTCAACGAGTGGATCTCTGAGCTGAGTGAGTGAGTGGAGGCGGGTTCATTTGCATATTCATAGACCCATGTATACTTAATGAGGGGCTACAGTGGGACTTTAAAATCAGACTGAGGTTTAAGAAAGTGAGTGATTAGAATATGGGACCCTAATGGTTGATCATTTACCTTAGCAAGCTGTGCAGAAATTTGCAGCCACATATATCTTTAGGGTTTGAAAGTGTATTTTGAAATGTAATTTATTCCTGTGATCAAAGTTGAATTTTCAGCATCATCACTGGCACATGATCCTTCAGAAATCATTTCAATTTGTGTTCTAATCATTCAATTATTTCCAGGATTCTTTGATGAATAGAAATTTTAAAAGAACAACATTTATTTTAAAATATAATATTTGTAACAAATCTTTAGTCACTTTTGATTAATTCTATGCATTCCTTTTGAAAAGTATTATATCTTTAAAATAATCTTACTGACCCCAGACTTTTAAATGGTATGTGTCAGTTTCAGTTTAAATGCTATTCAGAAGCATTGTGATCATGCAGACACACAAAACTCATCCATCCTCACATCAATCTGATATAGGCTGAAATTTAGTTGATTGAATTATCACATAATACTTTCACTATCTGTGTGAATAGAAAAAGTGCTTGTCACTAGGAATATTTTTGCTTTGTGTTGGTTAGGAAAAGGTATGAGGAAAAGGGAGGATTAGAAAAGTATCATGACACACACACACACTGACTCCCCTTCCCAACAACCACACACCCACCACACACACACACACACCCACACACACACCACAAACACAACACACACACACACACACACACACACACACACACCACACACACACACACACACACACACACACACCTGACTGTTCCATGGCCCTCAGACCAAGGCTTGGGTCTGCCTCACTTCCTCAGGAAACAGTGGAGAAAGGAAGTGGCTTTGTGTTGAGCTCTATGGCCACACTTTAAACCCACTCAAGAAATACAGAGCTTCTAGATGAGTCAGAACAGTGCTAGTATGCCCTTTAAAGGCATAGTCCATCTGAAAAATAACTTTCTGTCATCATTTACTCACCCTCATCATGTTTAAAAACCTGTATGGCTTTCTTTCCTCTTTGGAACAAAAAAGGAGATAATTTAAAGAATGTTGGGGCCCAAACAACATTGTATGGACAAAAACACAAAAATATTTTTAGGGCAACATTTGTCAATTATCATCTGCTCTTTTTTAACATGCATTTGGAAAACGCAAAATGCGCCAACAGTCTTCCCACTCGTAATGAGAAGCGCTTGTCTACAAAATATATTCTTTAAGGGCTCCCTGTTGAATGGTTGTTGAATGGTTTAACGTTTGAAAATAAAGAAATTAAGATGGTTATAAATGATAATATTCAAATTTTACAGTTTTATGTAAAATACATTTATTTTATTATTACATTTTGTAAATTTTTATTTAATAATTTAGCATTATTAAACAATAATTATGTTAAAAATTATTTTATTATTTTAGCCGTATTCATATATAATAAGATTTTGGCCTAATTGTGCAGCCCTACAAATAAGCACAGTAGATCTTGGGAAAAAAAATTATCGCATTTTAAATCGTGATCACATTTCTTTTCCCTTTTTAGAAAAAAAACGCAATTAAAATCCCCCCCAAAATCGTGCAGGCCCACATTACAACTCATAAAAGTTCCCTATTTGATTTGTGTGCCAAGTTTTCTGAAGTCATCTGGCGCCTTGTGTGAGAAACATTCATCACGTCAGGCTTGAGGTCAGTAATACCAAACATACAGCATCATGTTATTTGGTTGTTTGAAAACTATTTTCACTTTTTCCTCTCTCATGTCGATTAGTTTCAGTCCTCATAATCAAAAGCATTTTTAGGGAATTATAATCTTAGATTGCTGGAAAGTGCAGTCACACACAAATCACACACACATCTGAAACAAGGGCTTTTTATGTGTGCCATTAAACAAGGCATGCAGGATCCTTGACGTTTAACTTAATAAAGTTACCAGCTTTTATCAGTGGAGAGTCTTTTGACTCATAATTCTGTCATATCCAGAGTATTGGCCTATCTGTTCTCAATTACGATAATGGCGGGCGCTGAAGGGGCGATCAAAGCCAGACTTTGCCATGTGTTTTCCTGCTGTTATGAGGTGATTTAGATGAAAACGCTCGGACGTCTCTCTCTGCTGGCCTTTTCTTTCTCGATTTCCTTCGACCTCTTTTTCGATGCCCCGCTCCCCCTCTCTCTCCTTGGCAGGGCGTCTGGCCTGAGACACAGCGGTGATTGTTTTCCTGATGGCCTTGGATGTTCCCGAACTCGTAGTTACAGCAGAATTCTTCCCACATGAGTGGATTTGGGAGATACTCCCTGTAAGCGCTGCATGAATGTTCCACTGGACACATAATGCTCATCAAAGTTGTGTGTGAGATCCACAGAAATGTGTAGATGTTGTATTCGTGCATCGTGGTCGAGCGAATCACATGCGAGTCCACGGCACGCATACAGAAAGCTCATGGAGTTCTTCACACATAGGAGGGTTTGATGTATTTTTTTTATTTTTTATATATATATATATTTTGATTAACTTTAATTATAATGCTTTCAGATGCCAGAGAGAATGCAGTGATTTCAAGCTCAATTGTTTACATCTATCCAAAATCAATGCAAATTCCAAAATATCCTGCCCAAGTTTGCAGATGGAGCTAACGCATAAAAATGCTCAGATTATAGGAGCACTTACTTTATTATGTCGTCAAATTAACTTGAAACTCACTGCAAACTGTTTTTATTTTTCTTACGTAGTGTTTTGTCTGGTTTTCCAGTACAAACATTCTTAAATCAAGATATATGTACTTGAGCAGCAAATTGACCAGATATAAAGTCTTGTTTATGGAAGAATTGATAAAAATTAATGTTTATGCTTAAAACAAGAAAACAATATCTGCCAATCATGGGGTCAGAAAAATAATCTTGTTTTACCTTGTGATAACGTTTTTTTTTCTGACATATCTTTTCTTATTTTAAACTTCAGAAAACAAGACTTAATATCTTAAGTAATTTCCCTTCTCTGTATCTTTAAGAATATTTCAATATATGTACTGGAAAATCACAACAAAAAAAAAAACAGAGTAAGAACATAATTCTTTGCAGTGCTGGGTTATTGATTGTTGAAACGACAAAACATTTTCTTAATGAGTGTTTTTGTCTTGTTTTCCAGCTAAAAAAACAATATAAAAAGCACTGCAAAAGATATAATTATTTTCACAGATAGTATGAATGTATATTTTGTCTTGCTGCATTTTTTAGATTTTTTTCACTGGTTTTGAACTTTTTTCTATATACTTAAAACAAGTTAATTGTTTTGCTTACTTTACAGCAAGACAAAATACACTCGTATTCAAGTGAACTTGAATCTTGTACTTGAAGTTCAACTTAAGCGCTGTTTTTTAGAACGCTGTGTAATACATTAGATGCTGCAAAAGATGCAAGATGCGAGCGCAACGGTTAAAGATGTCCATCTACCATGTGTTTAAATAGAAAAACAATGGGAAAATGCATTCTGTGTGAAACGGCTCCTAACAAGGCGCTCTAAAAACGTGCCGTTCATGTGTGAGACTGGAAAACACGCGCGATGCAACAGTCAAAGACGTCAATCAAGCGCATGTTTACATAGAAAAACAATGAAAAGCAGCGGGATCGGGATGCACATGTGTGGATGGCGCACAGGAGTCATTAGCTAATCAAAATTATCAAATAAGTTATTGCATTTCTTTGTATTTATCCATTGAGCTTAAGCAAATGCTTTATTCCAAATTAATTTATGAATGAGTAATCCTACAGCAGTCACTATGTCACGTAATCTCTGATTATTCTCTATTATAGTTTTTGTGAGGTGTTTGTGGTCTTTTCCAGGTTTAACACGTTGAGCTGGGATAGAGAGTCAGTCAGCGCTTATCTAAATAACCATCCAATCAGATTTGACCTGCGTGTGCGCGTACGAGTCGGTTGGATGTTCTCTCTTTCTGGGTTTACGTAGGCGTCAGGAATAGACAAGGGACCCCCGTCTGCTTGGCTTGAAGTCCCGTTGGGAAGAGCTTTTATTTTGGGTGCCAAGTGTCAACTTTCTACAGGGGTGGGGTCGGGTACATGAGATTTCTCTCTAAAGTATCTGTCAATCCTCTCCTTTAACACATTTCATGCTTTCAGTCATGCTCTCTCTCCTCCTCAGATTCGATGACCCCCTCCGTTTGTCTCTTTCATCTCTGTCTTGTAACTATAGCTGCCTTTTCTCTCTCTCTGTTGTTTCTTTTGTGACCTGTCCTGCAGTCATCCTGCTGGCCCCCTCGCTCACCCCCTCTTGCCTCTCTGTTATAAATATCAGAGTAAGTTTGGTTAGAGGGTATAGAGTTTCCTTTGGTGAGGTCGCCAGCTTTGGCCTCTGGTCTCCAGTCATAAACAGGCAGAGTTTGGCCTCTTCTGACCTGCTGGAGAACAACCACTGGTTACACTGACCAGGACTTAAATAGGACCTATCATGCCCTTTCTTTTTTTAAAAAAGTCTTGATATTGTTTTTGGGCTCTACTAGAACAGGTTTTCATGCTTGAATGTTCATAAAACATTATTTTCCCCAAATTCTCCATTGTTGCGGCTCCTCTCTTCCCAGTCTGTCAGTAACGCTCTGTTTAGTTCCTGTCTCTATGAAGCTCCTCCTTCTGGAAAGCACACTGTGCTCTGATTGGTCGCCTGGAGCAGTGTGTTGTGATTGGTCGAGCGCTTCGAGTGTGTTTGGGAAATGTCCCACCTCTTACCATAACTGCCAGTTTAACACACTACTAACTAATGGCGCTTTTCCACTGCATGGTACGCTCGGTTCGGTACGGTTCGATTCGGCGCGGAACGGTTCGGTTCGGCTTCGCTTTTCCACTGCGTGGTACGACTCGGTACGGCACGGTTCGGTTCGCTAGCTCGGTTGCTTTTCCACTGCAGTTAGTACCCATTCAAAGTGGGTGGGACTGATCGTTACACTGTTTGTAGGTCCGGTGATAGCCGTGTGCGGCTAAGAGCTGAGCTAGCTGCTACTTCTTGGAACACTTTTTCATTCTGTTTTGCCCCATCCAGCTCTCGCTGGACCCGCTCCTAGGCAACCAACGAGAGGATTGTCTGCACCTCGACCACGATTCAGCCATTTCCTTTTTAAAGTGTTGATCTCTTCTTTTTTTTCAAGTAAGTAAAACACAGGTGCTACCGTGTTGGCTGTTGTCTACTGGTTATACTCTGTATAGCGGTCTCGTGTCGCAAATCCAATGACGCTGGTAGTGACGATTCTGTCTGTCTGACCAATCAGTGATCTGCAGTGTTTCACGTCACATTTTAGTACCGGTACGGTACGCTTGGAACCTCAACAGATCAGGTACCATTTAAAGCGCGCCGAAGCGCGCCGTACCGTACCGTACCATGCAGTGGAAAAGCACCACAAGTGAGCCGTACCGAACCGAACCGTACCGTACCATGCAGTGGAAAAGCACCACAAGTGAGCCGTACCGAACCGAACCGTACCGTACCATGCAGTGGAAAAGCGCCATATCTCAACCAGGCCCCGCCCCTTTATTCTGCGTATGAATTATTTAAATGAGGAATACGTGTTCGTTCCCGGAAGAAAACTCAAGACTACAATGGAGATGTTTCAGGGAGTTCAGAAACACTGATATAGAGAATAACGGGAGCTTTTTCATGCTCAAACAGCAACATTACACACTAAAGAAAGATGAACATGTTTATCAGCATTATAGGTCCTCAATGATATATCTTTGATTATAATCATGTCATGCAAAATGTTGTAGATGTGGCCCTCAGTTCTTTCGTTCTGCACATCTGCATCCCATTGATTGTTATTTGTAAAAATTAAGTTCTGCATTACAATGCTGCAAATACAGCATTCTTCTAATGGAGACTCTAATATGAGTAAATTTTGGCTAAAATAGTCAATTTTTAATAGTAAGTTTTTTTTTATATTAACTGAAGATGCTATATGTCATTTTTAGCGGTCGGTCGCATAGACTGTATATAAGGAGAGAGGCTCGGGAGCGCGCATGCACGTCACATCCGATGGATTTCGCGGTAAATCCGACCCGGAGACTTCACATATAATTATGAATATTGGCCTTCAGAGGTAATAGTGAAACACGACAAGTGGATCATTGTAATGTGTGATTACAACCCCTTCACACACAGGCAATTAAAAAAGGATTCATTTTAGAAGAAAAGCTACATAGAGCACCTTTAACTGAATTATTCATGCATTTTTTTCAACATTGCTCTTGTTTCATCCACGATTGTGAAATTTTCACTTACTGTTTGTCAGCACTAGCTTTCCTCTTCTTTATATATTTTTGGTCTACCCATTTTTTAAATATAATTTCACAATTATTTCTATCAGGACAAACTTTGAAGGACTTGTTTTTTTGACCAAGAAATATTATTTATTTACAAATACATCTTTAAATGAGTTTATTTTTTAATAAAATAGAATTAATTTAGAAAGTCTATACTTAAAAGTAAAAAAAACAATATACAGATAAAAACAACACATGCTCATGAGTACAATACAATTTTTACATTTCTGCTCATCTTTTCTTGTAGCAGGAATAGTAGAACTGGTGCAGAGTTTTGTTTTTTCTTTAATTGAGGCACTTCTTTTATCAACTTCAAAATAAATATCTCAGAAAGATCATATATACAAAATGTCTAGTCGTTTTTCTAAGTTGAATTTCATAAAAAAAATATATTGTTCGCTGAATCTGACATGCAATAGCTTGTCAAAGATTATTTGTGATAGGCGTTTTAGAAAGCAACAGGATTATGCTTGCACACACACACACACAATGCTTTCAGATGCTGTGTGTGAAGGAGTTGTCAGGAGTTTAGATAGGTTATGTTGCTGTTTAACCATCAGGGCTGGGTTTCGGGACTGTAGTGCTTTCACGGTTTCTGGTATTTTTAAATATAGGTGGGTGGGATCGCAACAGTGAAATGAACACCAGCCATTGTGAGGCCGTTTGCGCTACATTCCTCTGCCGTGTCACAGTTCAGCCCACACGTCTCTCTCCCCTCTCTCTCTCTCTCTCTCCTCCTCTCTCTCTCTCTCTCTCTCTCTCTCTCTCTCTCTCTCTCTCTCTCTCTCTCTCTCTCTCTCTCTCTCTCTCTCTCTCTCTCTCTCTCTCTCTCTCTCTCTCTCTCTCTCTCTCTCTCTCTCTCTCTCTCTCTCTCTCTCTCTCTCTCTCTCTCCTCTCTCTCTCTCTCTCTCTCTCTCTCTCTCTCCCTCCTCTATAGTGTTTCTGTGGAGTTCTGATGGAATGTGTGGAATTCTTTCCTCAGATTCTGAGTATGAAGCGATAAAGTGGTTAACAACCTCATAAAGGAATAATACGATTAGAAACGAGAAGAGCAAGACTCTGCATCACTTTATACTGTGTGTTCACTGTTCAGAAGATATCAGTGTCACACCTGGCCTCTATTCAAGTAATGTGCATTTGTATAACCTTTCATATTGATAGCTTTTTATAAACCTCTCTCAGCTCTTAGTTTTATATGATCCGATTATGCTCAGCAATGCAGAAGAATGTAACTACTAGAATAAGAAATGTGTCTTCTATATGGATGTGAATGAGAATTGCTAGTATCCAATCACTGTATTTGAAAGACATTTTGTGTCTTTTTGTTTTCCACAGTAGAAGAAAATCATACTGGTTAGGGCTGAAACGATTAGTCGACATTGTCGACAAATTTCTTTGTTGTCGAGTAGTCGTTTGATCTCACGTGACCTAAAGTAAGGGCCTGCAATATCGCGATTTGACCGCTACGATGTGAACGCAGCATAATGTACAGGCTGCGATGTCAAGATTGCAACGCTGGAGTTTGTGTGTACGAGAGAAGAGAGAGAGAAAAAGAGAGAGAGAGAAGAGAGAGAGAGAGAGAGAGAGAGAGAGAGAGAGAGAGAGAGAGAGAGAGAGAGAGAGAGAGAGAGAGAGAGGAGGGGCGCGGGCAGAGCAATTAACTGTGAGAGAGAGAGAGAGGGGAGAAGGAGAGAGAGAGAGGAGAGAGAGAGGAGAGAGAGAGAGAGAGAGAGAGAGAGAGAGAGAGAGAGAGAGAGAGAGAGAGAGAGAGAGAGAGGAGAGAGAGAGAGAGAGAGAGAGAGAGAGAGGGGCGCGGGCAGAGCAATTAACTGTGAGAGAGAGAGAGAGGGAGAGAGAGAGAGGGAGAGAGAGAGAGGGAGAGAGAGAGAGAGAGAGAGGTGCGGGCACGATCGAACTGTCTGTGTCGAAACACACACACACACACACACACACACACACACACACACACACACACACACACACACACACACACACACACACACACACACACACACACACACTGTTTTAAAAGCAAAACATTTATCCAACCCCATTTCAAAACAGTCTGTGGGTACCATCTTTTTGACATTCATCATATCATATTGGTTTTCATTTCTTGTCCTTGGAGTCGGGGGGGCACTAATCGGTTTATTTTTAAGTTACACATTCTACATTGATTAAAAAAGAAAATCAAATGTGTTTTTATTTTATACGGAAATTAATAATTTATAATTCAGATGAGAATGAAGTTAGGGTTAATTAAAATTAAGGAAAACAAATATATTGATCTGAAATATAGCAAATTAATTTTAAATTAATTCAGGTACAATTACCAAACATATCGCAAGGTCTTTTTGTAAATAAAACTATTGTCAGTGCATTACAAATAAACTGGTTCTATGCCTTTATTAATAAAACTTATTCGAAAAATACAAGGCTTAAGACATTTATAAAAATGCCTTCTGCATTTTTGTTTTGCTTTTTTACTCCATTGTACCTAAACTGTACCGAACCGTGATGTCTGAACCGAGCTATGAACCCAACCGTGACTTCTGTGTAGCATTCCACCCCTAGTTCGAATATGTTTAACTCAATGTTTTAACTAATTGAAAAAGCTGAATAATCGTTCCAAACTTACTGATTAGTAGGCGAAATAATCGGCGATTATCAAAATAATTGTTTGTTGCCGCCCTAATACTGGTTTGGAATGACATGATGATGAATAGATATTGACAGAATTAATTGTCATGTTTGGGTGAATCACTGCGATAAGCTGTTAAATACCATAGACAATAATCTATGGGGCAATACATTTCTGTTGAACGCGTTTTTGTTTGTTTGTTTGCTTTTTATGAATGGAGTTAGAGGTCCATAATATTTATATTCGTGTTTAACCCCAAATATTTCAGTGACAGTACTGTAGTTTGACATTTAGTTACCGTAGGACCCTGTGGATTTCTTCAAAAGTGTAATATTCCACTAGTTCAGCTTGTTGAGAGTGGACTGCTGTTCTGCTGTGGATTATGTTTAAGTTTGGCTTCACACCACTGTTTGCATTCATAATCACATTAACTAACCACCAGGTTATGTTCTCCATAAACAGGAGTTCTCAGACCCTCCCTGACTCAACACTGCCGCCTGCCGGAGAGTTCAGGACTGTGAAGCGTCACAGAGACATTTAACACTTACAGTCAGTTAGCTGTCTTGTACAGAGACTAATCTAACAAAATCACCAACATTTAATCTTTAATTTCTCATAGCCTTTTAAAACATTTTTTTTTAATCTTTTAGCCTAACATTTACTACTCCGGCAACACCCAAAACAGGATAGCCATGTGTTGCACAGGATATCCTGCCTGTTCTCGCACCTCTCTGCCTTCTGTTCCAGTGCACATTAATGTTAAAACATAGAAGTGTGTTTCATCTTTAGACACTTTTGTGGGCTTTTAGAAAATAAACTCTCTAAAAACACACGTGTGGAACTCTCACTAGTTTATTTATTTTGTCGACTATAAATTTCCAACACGTGGGATTTTGTTATTTTTTCTAAAGAGTAATGAATATTTGTACTGTAATAAAACGACTAACTCAAATAAAACTACCTTTAATAATAGTACCATGAACTGAAATGAATAGGCTTAGATAATGCAAAATTATTCAATAGATTTAAAGTGCCTCTATTATGCTATTTTATACTACAGGGCTGTTGAATGCTTGATTCTGATTGGTTGAGAATGTTTTAAGGTTTGCAATTATTTATTATTATTATTATAAGTAGTTCCAGGCAGGTTTGACCGCATTACAGCTCCATATCACTGCGCGTAGTTAACTGTAATAACGTAAAATAGGATACAATTCATAACAAGAAAAAACATGCAGCCCCATGTGCTTGATCTGCAATTTCCGATGTCTTCACAATCAATGGACACATGCAGTTTAATTTTAATACATAAAGTATATAGTCCTATCTATAATAAATAGAAAATAAATAATTTATTGAATTTACTGAATTTATAAATAAATTGATAGTCCTGCTGCACAGGTTTTCGTAATTATTCCAGATATTATAACAAATAAATAATTATTGATAGGCCTACTTGTTAAAAGGGCTTTGTGTGTTTCATTTATTAGGTTATCTACTGTCAATAATAGAAAAAAAAGAATGAACAAATTAATTAAAACGAATTGAATAAATAAATAAATAATAATATTGACGCACATGCTTTTCTGTCTCATTATTGCAACATAAGACCTGCTACAGTCGATGGAAACAGTCAGTCTTCGAATGTTTCAGCGAGTCGTAACGTAAGTGTGTGTCCATCATTAGTCTGCTATCAGTGGCTCAAACCCTCGTTACTAACTCTAAAATGACCAATGACGTTTTGGAATTAGCAACGGAGGCTTGGAATAAGATGCGTAAGAAATTAGTCCTACATACAAGAGCGTTTTAATGACAAAAACTTGACAAACGTCTTAAAATGCATCATCTGAACAATCTTTCAAGGTGTGGTGACTGTAGTATAAGCGGAATAATTGACAACAGGCCGTTGAATTATTAGAAAAATAATGTGGTAATGCGGTCACGACGCGAAACGGAGTATACCTCGGGTGTGCATTATTTTGATTTATATTTTCAGTTTAACCTTCCTTACGTAAAGTTTCCTCATTTTCTTTTGGATGTCTCCTACAATAGGTTTATATACTTCCATGGTTAAAAAAACATAATATACCACATCACCTAATTTCTTAAAGTGTCTGAAAACGGTTTGTTCCCAGATTCAGTCTCTCTAAACCCCTCCTTTCTGAGAGATGCTCTGCTCTGATTGGTCAGAAGGCCCATTTGTGATTGGTGGACCACTTACAGCGCGTGTCAGAAACCAAACACTCATTATCATATCTGAATTTCAGCTCTTCCTCAGCACTTAATTCACAGTGAATCAAACAGTAACGATGGGTGGGTTTTACACTATTTTTAACAGTCTATCTATGGTTTTACCGTATCAATCTCATCAAGGATTTGCTATATCTTCACGTCTTCTCGACATGAACAACACAAACCAAACTCTTCCAGTCTCAGATACAACTACAATGTTTGAGGGTGGGGCAAAGAAGAGCATTGGCTGGCATTATTATGCAAATTAATTTCAAACCTACATATGTTCGAGCAGGAAGTGAGACTGGAATTACTGACGACTCCTTTTAGGCCGTTCAGAATCGCTCTGTTTATCTGCGCTTTAATCTTTGTAACTTTGCAGACCCTTTACATTCACGAACAGCTATATTACACACTACATGAAAGGTAATATCCCAAAAAGAATAATTGCGGCACTTCAATATGCATGCATAAACAAATCATAATGATCGTTGGTTGTAATGTGTGCTCTTATTTGGTTTGTAAAAGTCTTTTGGTGTCAGCTGGTAATTCACCATAAAACACACTGATTTCACTCATGCTTATGTTCATTTCAACTTGTGTTTATAATCTGGATCATATTTTCTTTGACTTTGTGTAGTTTTGCCTATGTTTTTCGAGCATGGGCCACGTCACACAACCTGTCCATGTTGACATCTGTAATTTGACTATCTTTTACCACATAGATGTATTTGTGACTAGTTTGTTTTAGAGCCTGACCAATATTGATTTTTAGGGGCTGATACTGATATTGGGGAATAAAAAAAGTCTGATATCGATATATCGGCCCGATTTTTATGTGTATATTATAATACAGTACCAGTCAAAAGTTTGAACACACTTTCCCATTCATGTGTCCAAACTTTCGACTTGTACTGTGTTTGTACACAGTTTTTACATTTTCTCTTCCATTTTATGTTGACAAGTCAGTTAGGTGACCAGTCAGTCGCATTTTATTATTTGCATTGGTTTTCCCTGACCCCATCAAACACACCTGTGATTTATTTTTGTCTGAGACCCATCAGTCATGCATCACTGCATTAGACGGCTATAAAACCAGCAGTCATCTCTTCTGCTGCATATAATGCAATGGTTTAGGCATGTGTGGCATTGCCAGTAGATGTGCTCTTGACGGCTGTAATGGTCCTGGTGGGCGCGTGGCACCAGGTGCAGGTCCTCTAGGGCCCTGAAGAGTCGCTCAGTTTATTTTCAGTATGTTTGCACTGACTTGCGCGCTGATCTCCATGCTTTAAATAGACAGGCTGTGTTCTGCCTCGCGGTTGAACAGCAGGGGTTAAACATGGACATTCCCTGTTTGTGTGTGTGTGTGTGTTTTGTACAAAGGCCTCAAACTAGCAGTCTTTAAATGCACATTTTGCATGCAGTTTTTAATTGACCACACCTAATATTTCAGATTAATTTAGGATGCCAGAATAAGTCCCACCGCAGTCCTGCTGACATCAGCACATGTTTCCCAGGAAGAGGCTCCTGGGAGTAAAACACCCGACTGCCATTTAAGGAGCACTTGCTGGATCTGCTGACTTTCTCACATATTTTGCTTGTTGATGTGAAAAGGTCTCCATGAAGTATAGAGCATAAGTTCGACTCATGCTTCTCTTGATCTTACAAACCTTTTAATAGGAAAACTTTTGCTTATTCATTTATTTTGTTTGCAAAGCAAATGAAAAGCATCCAGTTTTCATTCCATGTTTTGTTCATGGTGTAATTCCCATAATTCCAATTAAAAATTTTATGACTGTACTAAAATGTGGAATATAGTCATAAAACAGAATGTTGTAAACACTGTATGCGTTTAAAGTTGTCGGAGAAAGAAAGGGTTAATTGCAAGCCGTCTGCTGTGTGTGCCACCCCTTCTCCGTCTCTCACACACACACACACACACTCGTGCGCTCACACTCAGGTGTGACGGAATACTGGGATACATTCTGGAATACTCTAAATTTCGTGAGTACACATTTTCTGCCCTCGCTGTAAGCAACATTAATGCATTAAGCGTTTGTTGTACATTTTGACCCTTGTGTAACTTCAAGACCAGGATAGTAGCAGACGGCACTCCATTTCACTGTTAAAAATAGAGTGAATTCAGGAAAGAGATGGGTTCTGTTTAAAGTTAAAATACATTCAACACATTGAAAATACATTCAATGTGTTGTGTCAGTTTTCCAGTGAATGTCCATGACTTTTGCATGACTTGTAGAGCTGCATGATTCTGGATAAATTAAGATTCACAATTATTATTTTTTGTTTAAAATAGAGATCACGATCCTGCTAAGATTCTGAATGGACAACTAAACAAAAAACGTGTAATTTACTAGAAGTTCTGACAAAACATTACTTGCTGCAGTCTATTTAAAAAATATTAAATTAATTTGAATAAAGCATTTTTTTATTAATTTGAATGAATGATTCAATGACCCACTCATAAAGACCACACATGTTTCATTACTGGATAAATCAGTGTTTTTGAATGATTCTTTTGATTGAAATAATTTTACAAAATAAAATTAAAAAACAAATAATTTTTTTAAAAGTCACTTGTCGCCACCTACTGGTGTAACAATGTAATTAATACAATCTTTATTTGAAGCGTCAAGTTACTTTCGAAAGTAGACCTTCCCTAGACATCACGTGTTTATATCCGAAATATAAGCTTTTATCCCGGTACTTCTGTGATTAATCTGAATTAATCTGAACGCAGATCTGAATGTTCGATGTGTCAAAAATGTCAAAGGTTTAATTGACATCATTGTCATAAGATCGCATTGGTGTTTGAATCGAGACTGCGATCTTTTAATGATTAATCGTGTAGCTCTATGACTAGTTGTTTGTTCTGGATACGTTGTTTTATAATGTTGATTAAATTAATCCATTTTAAACATCATTTAGATTCAGATTGATTGAAATGGATCGTAAAAATCATTCAAGTTCAGAAGGATTTGCTAATGAATCAATCAGACTGAATGTTTCTTTTGAATGAATCAAATCAGAAATCACAAATCTCTGACTTTACACAGGACTCATCTCTAGCCACAAAAATATTTTAAAAACCGAGAGACTAGAAAATGTTGACTGAAATTTGATGACTTGGCATGACCTTTTAACCATTTATTACATTTTAATATGTAAACATTAACTGTTATATTCAATACGTATATGTAACAGTAACATGCCTGCATATTTATGCACACACACACATAAAAACCCACAAACTATATTGTCAAAGCCTTAGAGAACAAATGAGAATTTCCATAATATCTCTTGATATTTCCAGGTTTTCTATGACTGTCAACACTAACTGTCTGTAAACGAACACTATCAAGATTTCAGAGACTCTGTATGGAAGCTGAACTCTAGTTCTCTTACGAGAGGTTCTCTCGTATTGCGTAAGCTAGCTTACGCTACGGGAAAGATTCCATCTTTCTGAGAAATTGAAGCCAAAAATTATCCTATAATTTTGTATCCATTGTCAACGCAGTTCAGCTGCAGCAGACCATGAGAAGGCTAGCTAGCCGCTCATTGGTTCGCTCACGGAGAACTGCTTAAGCCTATGAGGGAGCGCGGATGAACCCGCGACCAATGAGAGCCTGACTCGCTCTCCCTACGTCACCGCCCCCGAAGCGGGCGTGGACGAGGCTATAAATACCCCGAATAGGCTGAAATAAATCTGATTTTTCATCCTTCAGCGACGCACCTGCATCTGCTGATCCTGAGAGAGAAGCCGCCGTCGTTTGAAAAGGCACCTTCTAGCGAGCGTTTGGGAGACTGAGGAAGCCGGCCGTCTTCGCCACCTTCAGCCGTCCTGTGAGCTAGCGCCATCCGACGGAGCGTATCCTTTTACTCAGAGCTTTATAAAAAAATCCTATTGTATCTAAAAGAGCGAGCGTCTTTTTAAAGATGTCTCGAAATTCCTGCGGCTCTTGCCGCGCTCCTCTCGAGGCTGGAGACCGCCATGTCATCTGCGCCGTTTGCCTCGGACCGGAGCACGCTGAAGTCGCCCTCGCCGACGGCGGCTGCGACTTCTGTGATTCTATGCCTATGTTGACCCTGCGGGCTCGACTGTTGGCTGCAAAAAGCGCTCCCAAGCCACCTCTGTCTGCGCCGCGGAAGAAGAAACGCCGCGCCCAGAGGCCGCCGGAGCCCCAGCAAGAAGCGTTCATCCCGCCGGAGCCTGTAACCTCCCGCTCTCCTTCTCCGCCGCTTCCGGACGAACAGTTGCCGCCGAGTGGCCGCTCTGTTGTCTCCGATGACGCCGCGGACATCAAGGACTCATGTTCGCTTCTCGCTTCCGACAGTGAGGATTGGTCCGGTTCTCAGGTCTCGTCGAACCGCGAATCCTCCAGGACTCGCCCGGGCATTGAAGAGGAACTGATGCGCCTCCTCACGCAGGCCGTCGAGCGCCTCGGTCTCGAGTGGTCCCCTCCCCCCGAGCAGACCATCAACCGCATGGACGGCAGCTATTTCCGCCAGCGCTCGACTCCCGCTGCCAAACGGGCTGCGCCCTTCCTGCCCGAGCTGCACGCTGAGCTCTCAAAGTCTTGGAATGCCCCGCTCTCTGCCAGGTCTAGCTCTGATTCTTCCACCCCGCTCCGCGTTGTGGACGGAGCCGCAGAGAAGGGCTACCTCACCATCCCGCCGGTTGAACACTTGGTCGCCGCACACTTATGCCCGCCCTCTGCTAGATGGCGCTCATCACCTGTGCTTCCCTCGAAAGCCTGCAGAGCGACTTCAAGTTTTCACGGCCGTGCATACTCAGCCGCCGGCCAGGCAGCGTCTGCGCTTCACTCGATGTCTGTGCTGCAAATCCTGCAGGGCGATTTGCTGCGTGAGTGGGATGAGGGCGGGAAGAACCCCCCGTCAGTCGCGGATTTGAGAAGCGCCACGGACCTTGCCCTTCGCGCTACAAAGTCTGCTGCTCTAGCCTTGGGGAAATGCATGGCCGCCATCTGCGTGTCTGAGAGACACCTATGGCTCACTCTCGCCGACATGGGAGATTCCGAGCGCGCCGCCTTTCTCAACGCCCCGCTCTCTCCAGCCGGCCTCTTCGGATCCGCTGTCACGGGTATCGTCGACCGCTTCTCCGAAGTACAGAAAGCCTCGCAGGCCATGGACCTCTTCCTGCCTCGTCGCGCTAGCTCCTCTGCAGGCCGCCCACGTGATCGGCCTCCTGCACGAGCCCCACCCCAGCGCACAGCTCAGCACAACCAGACTGCTCAACGACGCCAGGGCGGCCGCCCGCGTTCCCGCTCCGACAGCCGCCACAGACCGCCGCCTCCTCGGGGGCCTCGGCCTAGAATCACGTTGAAACCTGAGCAACCAAAGTCTGCCTAGCACAGCTGAGAAGAAAAAGACGGCGCTCTCCCGCTGCGGCCGGACCGCCGTCAAAGCTCTGCCCTCTGTTAGTCCCCGCCCAGGCGGTTACTACAGCAGTGTTTTCTGCCATAACCAAGCCGGTCTCACTTCCCGCTTGCATGAGCACAAACGCCGTTTTCACGGCGACCCAGAGAAATCTCAAAAAGAGCATAAAAGCCTCTTGTGTACGAAATGTGCCCGCAACACTGTGTTCACTCATACACAAAAGCACTCCAGTTCCCCTGTCTCACACAGAGTCCACTCTCATAAAACGGGCCAAGCCCGTTCGAGTCCCAGAGTACATAAGCGCGCCCACGAGCCCGTGTGCGCGTCCCACCTCTGCTCACTCTGTTACAGGGCCCTTAAGCTCCTCTCCAAGTGTAAGTCCCGCTGTTATAAGCACTATCAGCGCGCTCACGCAGCCCGCGAAGTGCGACAATGGGGACCATGTAGCCATTCACCCCCTAGCGTCACGCTTCAAGGCGTGGAAAGCTATTCCGGGAATCTCCCAGTGGTGTTAAACACAATAAAGCTAGGCTATCGCTTACAGTTTCGTCGCCGCCCCCCTCGCTTCCGAGCGCGGCTAGAAACTACGGTGAACCCAGAAGCAGTGTCACTGCTCCGTTCAGAGATAGCAAGTCTGTTGTGCAAGAAGGCTATAGAGAGAGTGCCTCTGGCTATGAGCGAGTCGGGTTCTACGGCCGTTATTTTCTTGTTCCCAAGAAAGACGGCGGTCTCAGACCAATATTAGACCTCAGATTTTTGAACAAAGCTCTCATAAAGAGACCGTTCAAAATGCTCACTATCAGAAAACTCCTCGCGCATGTGCGCCAGGGGGACTGGCTCATATCACTAGATCTGAAGGATGCATACTTCCAGATCCAGATAAATCCCCTTCACAGGCCATTCTTACGTTTCGCCTTCGAAGGCCAGGTTTATCAATACACCGTCCTCCCGTTCGGCCTATCCTTGGCACCCCGTACGTTCACGAAGTGCATGGATACGGCGCTCGCCCCCCTGCGGAGTCAGGGGCTGCGAATTCTGAACTACTTGGACGATTGGCTGATTCTGGCACAGTCTCAGGAGGAGTTACTGTCTCATCGTACAGTTCTCCTCGACCATCTGAAAGCTTTGGGCCTCTCTGTCAACTGGACAAAGAGCGTACTACAGCCCAGTCAGACTATCTCCTTCTTGGGTATAGAGCTGGACTCGGTCACGATGACGGCGCGTCTATCGACGCAGCGCGCGCACCGTGTGCAGCGCCTCGCCGCATCTTTTCAGATGAACAGACTCACGCCTTTGAAAACTTTTCAGAGAGCGTTGGGTTGTATGGCCTCAGCCTCTGCGGTGCTCCAGCTGGGGTTACTGCGCATGCGCCCGCTTCAGCTCTGGTTGAAGAGCCGTGTGTCTCACCGAGCGTGGACCTCGGCCACCAGCTGATAAGGGTAACGCAGACCTGTATTACAGCTCTGCAGCCATGGTTAGTGGCAGAATGGTTTCAGCGCGGCGTCTCTATGGGGACTGTTTCATGCCGAATAGTCATCTCGACAGACGCCTCCAACACGGGGTGGGGGGCGGTCTGCGAGGGCTCACCGGCCTTCGGCCTTTGGTCAGCTCAAGAGAGCCTCCTACACATAAACTGTTTGGAGATGTTGGCGGTCGAGAACGCGCTCAGGCGGTTTCTCCCGCGCATTCAGGGCCATCATGTGCTGATCCGTTCGGACAATATGTCCGTGGTCTCCTATCTAAACCGTCAGGGCGGAGTCAGATCCAGGAATCTTTTCCGGCTGACAGAGCGCATTCTAGTTTGGTCTCAGTGTCACCTGCTCTCGCTCAGAGCGTCGCACGTGCCGGGACAGCTGAACGACGGTCCAGACAGCCTGTCCAGGAACCCCATTCCCCCCGGGGAATGGTCCCTGCACCCTCTTACAGTCCAGAAACTGTGGCGTCTATTCGGCAGAGCAGAGGTGGACCTCTTTGCCTCGGCGGAGAACACCCACTGCCCAATATTTTTCTCAAAGAGCGAGGACGCGCTAGCCCAGACCTGGCCCAGCCGCCCGCTTTATGCCTTCCCTCCGGTCTCTCTGTTACCACAGGTGCTTCAGAGAATCAGAGAAGCGCAGCACTCGGTGCTCCTCATAGCCCCGCACTGGGAGGGTCAGACTTGGTTTCCGGAGCTCACGCAGCTGTCTCAGACAGCGCCGTGGCCCATTCCAGTCAGAGCAGATCTCCTCTCTCAAGCTCGCGGCTCGATCTGGCATCCCCACCCAGAGCGCTGGGCGCTTCACGCGTGGGTGATCAACGACTACCCGTTGCTTTGCCAGAGGGAGTGATTAACACGATCATACAGGCTAGAGCGGCTTCTACCAGAAGGCTCTATGCGTCAAAATGGTCTGTG
>CM070836.1:35264671-35432171 GCA_036326025.1 Chrosomus eos | reverse complement strand
AAATATTTATTAATGATTGTCTGATTCTCTGGCTAATGAACAATTGACATGCAGATAAACAAATAAAATGTTAGATATTTTTGTAGCAAGTAGATTTTATTTATTTATTTTATTTTATTTAAATATTTGGCACTTGCATGGATCCAATATACTGTTACACATGTGTTTTCACTATCGTTTTACCTCAATTATCTTGTTTTCATAATCATGAGCCCACTGAAAAATGAGCCCATTTTGGATCATGATACAGCAGTTGAGAATCATTGTTTTGCAATGTATTAAATTTTCAGTAAGATTTGCATAAAAATGTATGAATTTTGGTTTTCTTCTGTTGAAATCCAGTCTCTGGGCCCTGCTCATAAAAGCACGTTGTCTCGGGACAGCAGTCCACCAGCCTCTCATACAGAAGAAGACCACGTTTACAGGTCAGTTACAGTACCACAGATGAGAATTGACAGCTCATTCTGATAAAAGTCAAGAAAATGGTTATTAAATATCTGTCATTCTACAATGTCATCCACCATAATATCCTTTCCATTAGGGCTGCTCGATTATAGCAAAAATCATAATCACTATTACTTAACACGATTATTGGTGGGCGGTAGAATCAAAGTCATTTTGAATATCTGTAAAATTTCACAATTATCGATATTTCAGCAAATTTTATTACTATGTTAACTAACGTAAGAAAAAGGTCCTCGAAATAATTACATAAGACAAGTAAACAGTCAGCAAAACAATAAGAACAAAGAAACTAATTACAAACAAAACAGGCAAATAAATACAACAGAACGAAATTACAAATTAAATAGTGTTTTAAGTTTTCAGGAAGGCGTACTTACAGTGCTATTCAGATAACTAATAGCCTACAGCAAAATAATCAAATATGTAAAATAACACTGCATAGTCTTACTGTACATTAAATATAGATTAATCCTTATTAAAGCCACTTAAGTTATTCAGTCAAGATCAGTAAGTGTTTTTCCTTTGTCATTTGTTGTTTCGATTATAATTAATGACAGACTGGAGCATGTTTATTAGGCTGCTGTCACTTTAAGAGCTAATGCATGAATCCAATATACTGTTACATGTTTTCACAATCGTTTTACCTCAATGATCTTGTTTTCACAATCGTTGGAAGCCAAAATAAATTACGATTAATCGCACAGCCCTACTTTCTATGTCCTGCTATAATGGAAAATTAAACCCTTATTGGCACACTTCTATTATTCCAGTTTTCCTAATAAGCAGAAGCATTCAGACTCATCATCCACAGCCATGACTTCTGCCCTGGGCAGCAACCTGTCTGAACTGGACCGCCTTCTTCTGGAACTTAATGCTGTACAGCAAAACGCCCCATCTTACTCCAGTACAGGTAAACATATAGACACACTTAAAGGGATAGTTCACCCCAAAATGAAAATTATGTCAGTAATTACTCACCCTCATGTTGTTCCAACCCCGTAAGACCTTCGTTCATCTTCAGAACACAAATTAAGATATTTTTGATTACATCTGAGAGCTGGATCACTCCTCCATAGGCTTCTAAGGGATTGAAACTTGCCGGCCCAGAAAAGAAATCGTTAAAATAGTCCAAGTGACTACAGTGGCTCAATCTTAAGTTTATCAAGCGACGAGAATACTTTTTGAGCGCAAAAAAAACAAATAAAAATAACGACTTTATTCAAGTATTCATTTCCTTCTCTGTGGGCCTTGAGATATTCACGTAGTATAATTGCGTAGAACTTCTGTGTTATACGTCACACGTAGGCTCACTATTGGCCGACACTGATTATGTGTGTGATGCGTGTGACGTTCAACCAGAAGCTCTACGCAATTATACTAATTTAATATCTCGAGACCAAAGGAGAAGGAAATTAATACTTGAATAAAGTCGTTATTTTTATTTGTTTTCTTTTTGCGCTCAAAAAGTATTCTCGTCGCTTGATAAACTTAAGATCTAGCCACTGTAGTCACGTGGACTATTTTAACGATTTCTTAAATAACTTTTCGGGGCTGGGAAGTTTCAATCCCTTAGAAGCCTATGGAGGAGTGACCAGCTCTCAGATTTAATCAAAAATATCTTAATTTGTGTTCCGAAGATGAACAAAAGTCTGACGGGGTTGGAACAACATGAGGGAGAGTAATTTCTGACAGAATTTTCATTTTGGGGTGAACTATCCCTTTAAGGCCTGTTCACACCAGTAGTGGTGCAAGTAATGCGAAAAAATAAGATATAAAACCATATAATTGTACTTTGAAATCTCTCTGCAGAGGATGCAGCACCTCCATTGCCACCTTGCAGTGTTGCCCACTATATACAGGAAAATGGAGCCCACCCAGGGATCACACTGACACCAGCAGCACAGGACAAACCGCAGAGGAACGGAACGAAGGGGACAGAAGATGGCCGTCCCACTGTGGAAAGTCTTCTGAATGAGTTGGAAAGCTCTGTGCCTTCCCCAACGTAAGATCACCAGCACGGTCATCTCCAGATGGGGAAACGTGGATTTGCATTGTGGATTTTAATGGAATGCAATTAAATGTAATTTGCATAAACAGGTCCAGCCCCTGTGCTCTGAGAAGTGATTTGACGGACGAACAGGTGGACACACCTTCCGAAGAGCAGGGCAGAATATCAGCCACCTCTGCTACACGAGAACTGGATGAGCTCATGGCCTGTTTGTCAGATTTTAAGGTGCAGAGCAATGTGAGTGTGTGTATATGTGTTTGTGTGTGTGCTTTACTAGGACAGTGTAAGTGAGTTGAAAAGACGTTGTGTCTGGGAATGTGTGCTGAACTATGTTGTTTGGGTGATCTATTTTCAGGACTTACTGCTCGACAATCTGGGCTACGTTTCCCAAAAACATTATAAGCAGAATGTTGAGACCATTGGTGCCAATGGTGTCTACAATCTTATTGGGCTTACGCTGCTGTAGGGAAACTCATCTGACCTTCACAAAATTTACCAGTTCATTTATTTGTAAACCTTTTCCTGCTCATCTATGACTTCTAGCTTCAGTTTCATCTCATTACTTTAACATTGTGTCCAGAATCTGTTTTGTTTTTTCCTCAGCTGTTCTGTACATCTCATTGAAGCTTTTTCTTAATTATTTCTCATTCTCTGCCTCCCTTAATCTGTCAATCTCTTCTCTTTCCCCTCTTTCTACCCCTGTGCCCTCTTTATGTCTCCAGCCAAGTTCCTTAGGCTCCCTGAACTCTGAGCCAATGTTTGAGCAAACTACTACCATTGCTGAAATCCACCCTCCTCCTACGACCGCTGTGTCCAAATCCCTGTCCCATACCCTCCCAGTGGAATCAAGCCGATATTCCCCAGGTCTCTCCCCGTCTTTAAACTTTGATCTGCACATTGTGGAGGAATCTGGTGAACGGGGGCTGCGCCTCCACTATCTAGTGGTAAGCCTTCCTTTCGACTGTCTCCACCTGCAGCATCCAGTCCTCGTTTTTCTCCGGTATCAGACCTGGGCTTGGATTCTGCCATTGATGTTTCTGCTTCCCAACTCTCCTCCCAAGTGGAGTCTCTAGTGGTTCTGTCTCAGACTATAACCACGACTACTGCACCCGGAGTTCGGGATCTTTGTTCTATCTGGGAGGGAAATCCTTCTGCCAAACTGACAAGCTCTGGTCCGAAGTCCTATTCACCTCACCACAAGTCTTCTAGTCCAACAAGTGCCCCAGCGTTCAGCAGAACCCCTGAACGAGTTAGTCCATTGATGACACCAGCATCTATTGATCTGTATCTTTACAATGCTGAAGCAAAACCTTTGAGCCCAGTGCCTTCTTTTCCAGATCCCCACTTCCTACAGTCTCTGAATCACCATCTCTGTCTCTTTCCAAAGCTGGTTTCACCTCCTCTAGTCCTTTCTTCTTCCCCATCTCTAGCGGTTCCCAAGTCTCCAAGCCCAAAACCATCATCAGGACAGCCTGAGCCAGCTGTTTCACTCAAACCCCTTCCTCCCTCTAGACTTGAACCACCAACCTATGAGCCTTCTCTTGACGACGCCTTAGATAAACTTCTTGCCATGAGCTTCAGTAGGCCTGAGAACGAGATCACAGCATCAGCAGCTTCACAACTCACTTTAGAAGAACAACCAGAAGTATACGAGGAGACGATAGTGTCGGCGGATCGCGGAGACATTCATCTATACACACACACGGAGAGCGAAATGGGGGACGGGCTCTTGGAGGATCAGTCGGACTGCAGGAGTGATATTGACTGGGCTGACATGGACCTGAAGATGGCTTATGATGGACCTGATGGCTCCATGACCCCCATGACTGAAGCAAGCTGGATGGATGACTCTCTCACTCCCTCGTCTTGCCCTGGAACTCCAGACGGACAAATGGACCTTCCCATGCTTCAAATGGCTGGCACAATGGACAGGATCTCAGCCTCAGGACACGTATGGATGAGACTGCAATGCTTGTTGATTGAGAATGCTGTGTGGTCTGGAGTTATAAACAAGGCTTGTAGTGGTTTGTTGCCAGCATGTAAATTAAACATTTTAGACAGTTGGCTAAAAGTTGGAACTGTTCCTAACTCTGTACCCTAAATTATCCTCCTTCTTATTCTTTAATTTTCACTTTATTTATGGTAAATTGTAACTGTAAGAAAAGCAGATGCACTTGAGTGTTGCTGTGTGTGCACTTAAAAACCAGTGGTACCTCTGTGCACTTGATAACCAGTGTTAACTACCACCATTTTCGGAATTCTGCAACTGGATCGCATCTGAATGCTTCCCTAGATCCCTGCTTGTTGTGATTGGTTTCTTTTGGAAATAAGCACCAATTCTCACAAGGCTTGTGACATCTCAAGAACGTTTACTGCTGTCTCAGATCAAATCAGTGATTAGACGCACCAAGGAGATTCAAAATGTCCACCCTATGTACCGAGATGGCCTGATACGTAGGAAGATGGGTCCCCTCATTTTCCACAAGAGCAACTCCCAGGACCGGCTCATTGAGGAACTGCAAGGAAAGCTGGGAATAGCCCGTAAAGATCGCCCAAAAAAGCAGCAGCCGGACGATTGGCTCACAGAAGGCGTCATCGTCATGTCCAACCCCAAACGCTCACGGGAAGACCACATCAAAGAGGTGGATAAGGTAGACGGGAAGAATTTGCGCATTCAGAAAATTCTGTTTCCATTAAATTCCTTTTGCTTAATTGCTTTAAAGTTTCTCTATAATCACCTGCTTCTTTCTTCTTCATTCCTACTTTCCATCTCTTCCTATCTCTTCTTCCATCTGATTGGTGTCTTCCTCTAGATAATCATACCTCCTGAGTCTCCTCTTCCTCAGAGGAAGGTGATCCTTCCTCCCCAATCTCCCCCGATCCCTCGCCCCCCTCCCCCTGCTGAGGAACCAAAGCGCCCAACTCCGTCAAATTAGCTTCTGCTCCTATGCCTCCTCCCCTACCACCCGCCCCCTCCCCACCACCTGCACCATCCCCCCCTCCAAGAGAGCCTACACCTCCTCCCCAGCACCCACCTCCAGTTCCACCCAAGCCCCCGACCCCTGAACCTGTGGTACTTGCAGCTCCTCCCCAAAACCCATCCTGCACCCCTGCCCACACCCACCCCGCCACCTGCCTCTGTGACCCCGCCCAAAGTGCTGGCGTCAGTGGGCTGCCAGACGGAGTACGACCCGCTCTTCCCTCCGTTGCAGGTGCAGAAGTGCTGTCATAGACTAAGCTCCTGTCTTACTGTCCTCTCCTAGAAAAATCACAAAACTTTAATGGATTTGTGATTTGTAAATTGAATGTTGTATGCTTGAGGGCTTGGAAAGATGTGTATGTGTTTTGAAAATGTAAAAATGCAGAAAGTTTTGTGTGATGAATAGGTTTAGTGGTTGGGTTAGTGTACTGTAAAGGGACAGAATATAATTTTGGACAGTATTAAAACAATTATGCCTAAGGGGAGTCCACATAAAGATAGCGAACCAGACGTGTGTGTGTGTGTGTGTGTGTGTGTGTGTGTGTGTGTGTGTGTGTGTGTGTGTGTGTGTGTGTGTGCGTCCCTCAGCCTCTTGTCCTGGTCTAAATATTAGATTAAATTAGATGCACATCAGAAAGAGTTTGGACAAAGCACTTGGTCTGACAATAATTTGATTGGATATTCCATTATTCACTCTGTCAGTATCATAAAATTTTAAATACCGTCACAATTAGTGTTTTGGTATAATTTTGGGTTAGGGTTGTCATTACTACAATAAGTACATAGTATGTACATGCAAAACAGGACTGTAAAAAAAGTGCTACTATATTATTATAGTAATTAGGACCAGAGCAAACGATGTTGTGAGGACCCTATTGAAATTGCCCTTTTATTATTATATAATATTTTTAAACTGACGCCTCAATGTTTTTTTAAGCTTTAGGTGCTTAAAAAGCTCCCTGTGTTTTGTGCTTGTGAGTAAACATTTTGTTTTGAAGACTTAATTTTTAAGACTCTGTCTTTTGTCCTATCTATCTGTAGATCATGGCCCAGGGGAAGGGTCCACACGGACAGGTTAATAAACTAGACAACATGCTGGCAGTCTTCAGTCGGACCTCCACAAGCTGGGAGTGCAGACGGTTGCTAAAGGAGTGTGTGGTGCTGCTGCAAACCATGTGGGCCGGTGAGAGTGCCAGAAGATACACAAACTTTTTCCCATTTGACTTTCATAGAATGTGGATATAAGTTGCTATAGAGTTAAGTCAGAATGTAGATAATATACTAGCAGACTTTGTTTCTCACAATTGCATGTTTATATCTACATTTCGATTTATAACACGCAATTGTGAGATATAAAGTCGAATTGCATGATATAAAGTGAATTGCGTGTTATAAAGTCAGAATTGTGAGATAAAAATGTGTCATTGTGAGATAAAAAGTAGCAATTCTCTTTTAAAATGTTTTATTCTGTGGCGGAAACAAGCTTATATGTTGTGCTGTCACATCTAAACAAAGGTTGTGTGTGTGTGTGTCTGTACAGGTAGTTACTGCCATGGGGCGCACATGGCATCCAGAGCATTTTGTGTGTACACACTGCCAGGAGGAGATTGGTTCCAGAAACTTCTTTGAGAGGGAAGGACAGCCATACTGCGAGAGAGATTACCACCATTTATTCTCTCCGCGCTGCTACTACTGTAACGGACCCATACTGGATGTGAGAACCAATTTTGTAACTTCATTGATTAATTCGATTTTTCGTGTGAACACAAAAAAAGCACATAAAATCTAATGCTTAAAGCCTCTACACACCGGGACGAATATCGGCTCGCGTTATTCGTCAGCGTTTTTCAGCGCGTTTTTTGTGTTCACACCCAAGCGTTTTTCGCTGACGATGAGCCGAGTGAACATGCAAATTCATTCCCTGACATTAGATGGCGCTTAATGTAAAACAGAAATACCCCGGTCCACAAAGTGCTTCTGACACTCGCTTGTCACTCAGAAGAAGAGAGCAAGTTTGTCGTGTTTGTCATATAGTTCTTTATTCTCGTTGGTGTCTCTTTATATAGACACCAACAAGACCAGCAGCTCTACATTCATCTTGCCTTGCATCTTCCTCGTCTTATTTCTTGCCGGCAGAGTGTAGACGCTGTATATCTTCTTCGCCGTTACGTATGTGTGTTCAGCAAGACCGTGTTGTGTTTGAGCGCCCCCAAATTGTGTTTTACTGTAACTTCGGAAGCTCCAGACACATGAGCAAAAGCGCCAATCTCATTGGTCGGATCGTTTTTGATGTGGCGCGTCAAACAAAAAAAAAACGAACCCGAGGCGTTTTTAAAAAAAAATGACGCTTTTACGCGTGGCGTTTTACACGTCGGTGTGCACACTCACATTGGCGCCCATTGTTTAGTCACGAGGCGTTAAACGTTGGCGAATATCGAACGCGAAATTCGTCCCGGTGTGAACAGGCCTTAAGTGAGGGATATTACAGTTAGAGTTATTACTACAATAAGTACATAGTATGTTCATGCGATACAGGCCTGTAAAATAAAGTGTTACCATTATTATAGTAATTATATAAATTTTTTTAGAAATTAGTTCCTGTGATAATTGACAGCCTGCTACAGATGTTAACACAAAACATCACAAACCCCCCCCCCCCCAAAAAACAGATATGTGTTAATTTTTCTCATCTCACAGAAAGTGGTAACGGCGTTAGACAGGACGTGGCATCCTGAACACTTTTTCTGTGCCCAGTGTGGGGCGTTCTTTGGTCCTGAAGGCGAGTAAACGCATAGCTCAATTTTTTCTTTGTTTTTTATTATTGCACACTTATAAATGATAAATCCGTCTTTGTTCTTCAGGGTTTCATGAGAAGGATGGGAAGGCGTACTGTCGTAAAGACTACTTTGACCTCTTCGCTCCTAAATGTGGCGGCTGTGCTCGTGCCATCCTGGAGAACTACATCTCTGCCCTGAGCTCTCTCTGGCATCCAGAGTGTTTTGTGTGCAGGGTGTGTGTAACATAATGAAGAATATTCATTTTTTTGTAGTTTTTTGCTTTGGTTTTGGAAATACACTACCATTAAAAGTTTTGAGTGATTAAAAGAGTCTCTTCTACTCACCAAGGCTGCATTTATTTGATTAAAAATACAGTAAAAACAGTAATATTGTGAAATATTATTACAATTTAAATGAACTGTTTTCTATGTGAATATATGTCAAACTGTAATTTATTCCTGTGATCAAAGCTGAATTTTCAGCATCATTACTCCAGTCTTCAGTGTCACATGATCCTTCAGAAATCATTCTAATATGATAATTTGCTGCTCAAGAAACATTTCTTATTATTATCAATGTTGATTAATTTTTAACTGCTTAATAATTTTGTGGAAACCATGATACACATATCCATTTAAACCATGTATCAAATTGGCAGTAAATGCGTTTAAAATGCTACTAAAGATTTATTTACGTTTCAAATAAAGGATGTTGTTTTGAACTTCTATTCATCAAAGAATCCTGAAATAAATTTATCATGTACAGCACAACTGTTTTCAACATTAATAACAGAAATGTTTCTTGAGCAGCAAACCATCATATTATAGTGATTTCTGAAGGATCATGTGACACTGAAGATTGGAGTAATAATGCTGAAAATTCAGCTTTGCATTACAGGAAATTACAGTTATTTAAAAAACAGTTATTTATGATGCAGCCTTGGTGAGCAAAAGAGTCTTCTTTCAAAAACTAATACATCGTAATTATTCTGCACATTTGTTAATGGTGTGTTTCAGGAGTGCTTCACACCCTTCATCAACGGCAGTTTCTTCGAGCACGACGGCCAGCCCTACTGTGAGGTCCATTATCACTCCCGCCGCGGGTCGCTGTGTTCCGGCTGTCAGAAACCCATTACAGGCCGCTGCATCACCGCCATGGGCAAGAAGTTTCATCCCGAGCATTTCGTCTGTGCCTTCTGCCTGAAGCAGCTCAACAAGGGCACCTTTAAAGAGCAAAACGACAAGCCTTACTGCCAGGGCTGCTTCATCAAGCTCTTCAGCTAGACGGAACGTGTGTGTGTGAGTGTGTGTGTGTGTGTGTGTGTGTGTGTGTGTGTGTGTGTGTGTGTGTGTGTGTGTGTGTGTCGTTCAGGTTTATGTGTCTGACTCTCGACATCCCTACATGACGTTGCTGGTCAGGTTGAAGAGATGGTGAAGTGATGCATGCTCTCAAAAGCCAGGTTGTTTTTCAGAGGGCATTAGAGGAAAGTTCAGGAGATGTTTGAACTAGCGGTTTTTTTGAGAAAGTGTGTGAAAAATGTATTCTGCTCACTGGTTGAGCTGCAGAGAAACTGTTTGATGAAGAGACGGTTCTGGGAGGATGATGGGAAATGAAAGTTTGAGACACAATCAACTGAGATAAACAAACAACAACTGGAAATCAAGCGAATAACCAACTTGAGCCAATAGTTGCTGGGTGAATTTCATGAACAAATATCCAGGTCATATATCAGCCCCAAACCAAAAGCAAAAATAAAAAATTACATTTTGCGGTAAAAACATTTTAGGACTATTAAGAACTTTTTGTATTGTGCCATTATTTTCAGAAAAATTAAACACATTTTTTTTCATCCAAATTCTCATTATTGTGATGCAATAATGTCAAAATCTGTCCAATAATAATATTTTAATATTAGTTTACATTTGAATAAACTAAACTTAGTAAAACAAATAATGCAATTGTGTATATAAATTCTTCATGTTAATAGTCCTAAAATAGGCTTCATTTTCTTCTAAGCGAAATATTGTTATTTATTGCGATTTCTTTGTATTTTGGAGTGAAATATGACCCGGACGTGTTCTTGACCGATTTGTTTACCCGGTTATGAAAACATCTATTTGCTGCATTTGCGTCATTTTAACATTGAATTCCACCTCGACGAATTGCTACTTTTAGTGCCTTGTTTTGTACTACAAATTTGACTGATTTTAAAAGACTTATATACTAAACATGTAGTTTTGCATACAAGATATAACATGACATTTCTAATCTATGTTGAAGTTGTATTTTATTAAAGGAATATATGGGGTTAAATACAACTTAATCTTTATGGACTGCATCTGTAGCATTAGATTACCACAGATAATCATTTCTGCTCGTCCCTTTGTTAAATCATATAAATATAAAATTAACCCATAATATTCCTTTGAATAAACCAGTCACACGAAATTTTGGGAAATGTTTTGTAATAAGAATGACTGTATGTTTTTATTCACAAAACAATAGCTACACAACCACTGATGATTCTAATCATCCTAGAAATCAAAGATGTGATGTTGCTCATCTACAGCTGTGATAATATTGTGCAATTTTCAACCCTTGATTCGATTGGAAATTAATATCTGATATTGTCTTGCTCATCTCAGAGACAATTCTAGTCAACATTACAATATAACTGCTGTATTATTATATTGTGATATAGTATATTAATCCTTTTTTCTTTCTCTCTCTTTCATTTTGCATGGAAGTCTTAAGTGTCTTTCAATAATTTTAAAGGGCAAGTTTTGAAAACTTGCTTTGAATTTACATATGGGTGAACTTATGAACACTTTCTTGTATTTTAAGAAACATGTTGTCACTGGAATAAGTGATTTTTGCGATCAATAGTATTAAATCTATATATGCGGTCCCTGATATCTATTGTAATGGTGCGGCTTTCTGGATGCCTGATTGCAAATATGAATTATTGGATGCATTGGCCGAACATACCAGCAAGTGTTTTTTAAATGAAAGCTTTTATATGACCCGATGTGCCAGAGATGTGATTCAGTCTCAGAACACTACTTTGAAAGTAGAGGATGCTTGCTTGATTAAATTCACTTTTCTTTGATAACTGAATTGTAATAATCCGTCCTGTCTTTTGCTGTTCGTTTTGCTCCTAATCGCTTTGTGCCAAAAGAACAGATCATGTGATGTCCTGTTTTAATCACACATTTACACTGGTCGAATGTTTTGCCTTTGTTTATTTCGAGATTTTCTATCATATAAATCGATCTGACGCTTTTCTATTTCTGTTCGTGAGTGTTTTAGTATACCTTTACAAATTTTATCATATACCCAATGTGAAAACAGCTATGCATATTTTTTTTCTCATGTAACACTGTCACATTTTGTTCTGTGAGTATCGGTTACTGTTTCAATTCATGCAATTATATACAAATAAATCTGGTGTTTTAATGCACTGAATATTTTCCTCTCGATGTTGTTTTTTTATTATTATTAAAATAATATACTAACAATGTTGTCTTGACATTTGTACGCAAGACAGTACACTAATCCTCACGTCTTTTTGACCACACTTGGGTGTAGGTTTTTTGTTTGCTAGATTTATTTATTTTTATATTTATTTATTTTCCTTTCATTTTAATGTGTATTGATTTAAAAAACTATATAAAATAAATTAGACAGCTTTTAATTAAATAAAGCGATAACGTTTCAGACGTGCTGGACTGGCGCCCTCTAGAGGCGCTATGCGGAAATTACAAACCCTGAGAAGCACGTGGCTCTTGAGGACGGTAATGATTCCGGAAGTGACGATTTAAATCCTTTCCAGATCGAGGCCGGCAAGATGGCGGCGGACACGCAGGTTGGTGTGATTCGAACCGCTGCTGCATGATCATTAAAACACAAACTTTTCTTCTGCATCGCACCACTTTCTTACGAGTTTTCACATAAAGATGACGTGTGATCTGCGAGCGCGTGATGTTCAGACACACCAGAAAGCGATGTGCGCGCTCGCTAGTGCATGAATGTTCATTAATAACGACAAACTGAGCATTAACGATGTCTGAATTGCACAATAAGCACATTTACTATGAATCTACTGTAGTGTGAGAGAGATTGAGACGGTTGTAAGTGTGTAACCCACTTAAATGTGTATCTGCTGATCTCAAACACGCATTCACTTCAGTTTCTAAGAAAGTGCTAGAAGTACCATGTTTTGTGGACATGGTATCATGGTAAAAAAACATGTTTTTTGAACATATAACACTATATTATGATGATGATCTTCAAAATGCAGTGTAACTATACTGTCTGTGGTACATAAAAAAAATGGTCAAACAATCACCTTTACCACGGTAATCATACATTTAGCATAAACTACTAATGTAAAATTATAATAAATGAATATCCATCTGTCAGTATATGTTGCTTTCAAACTCGTTGTCATTCTTATTGTGTTGTTTTATAGCAGCGATGACTAATATGATGTCTTCTCGAGCTTTAATGGAGTAACAATAAAAGTAGTGATAAGTGTTGCAGTGGAAACAATGTTTAACATGATAAGCTTTTGTAAGTTGTGTTTAAGATGGTAGAAACAGACCCAGTTTTAAAATATTACTCCAATACATGAGATCTGATTATGATGTAATATGATATGTGTGTTTTTATTTAGATCAGCAGTGCTCTGATGCTGTTATTTGTGTGTTTGTAGGGGCAGGTTTCAGACACACTGAAGAGATTCGCTGTGAAAGTCACTTCATCCAGCACTAAAGAGCGCAAGGAAATTCTTGAAGAATTGAAGGAATGTGTAAAAGGAAAGGGTGAGTTGATCTGTTGCTGTATCAGACTAAAGGAATAATAGGATTTTTCAGTTGCGGTCAAGCTCCAAAAGTCACATAAAAACACTGATAAAGCTTCATAACAGTTGTCCGTAGTACCACTCGTACAATAAGTCATACATCAGCAATATTTATGTTTGTTGTTTTTGAAAGAGGTCTCTTATGCTCCTCAAATACAGTAAAAACTGCAATAATTTTGCAATTTAAAATAAGTTTTCTATGTGAATAGATTGTAAAATGTAATTTATTCCTTTGATCAAAGCTGAATTTTCAGCATCATTACACATTAAAGAACGCTAAAAGACGTCACGCTGCACGCTATCATACAGAGGACATTAAAGTAAGCGATTACGCGTTTATTTATAGTGTGATCTGCCAGCGAAATTAAGCGCAGACATTATAAAAAAAGAGTTTTTAAACATGTAATGCTTATGAGTTCTGACACATCCCTGTCCTTCCACTGAATAATTTTCACAACTGTTTTGATAATGTCGGGTATGGAAAATCTGGAATATGGAAAGTGACTCCCATGAGTACAGAATTGCGATGAATGTGGATCTAGAGTGACGTAAAAGTCGCATGAACTCCTATGACTGTTCAGACTGCGGTCGCCTTGCAAAACATCCGCCCTGTATCGGATTTAGGGCCATATGGCAAAAAAACGGAATCGAAAAGATCAGATTTCATGTGGTTTGTGCTGTTCACACTGTCATGAGAAAAACAGATCTGAGTCACATTTGAGCAAAAACTTTAGATTTGGCCCACATTTACCTGAAGTCTGATCGCAGCCTAATATGCGGATTTGCTGATCAAGAAACATTTCTGATTATTATCAATGTTAAAAACATATTTCTGTGGAAACCTTGATACGTTTTCTTTTTTAGAATTCATTGATCAATTAAAAGCTCAGTAGAACAGCATTTATTTGAAACAGAAATTATTTGCAACATCATAAATGTCTTTTGTCACTTTTGATCAGTTCAATGTGTCCTTGCTGAGTAAAAGTATTAGTTTAATTCAAAAACATTTAAAAATAATTCAACAGTAGTGTATGTTAACTCTGCATGAGGTACAAATGTATTCAGTGAAAATGTCAAGGTCTGCATTAGTTCTGAAATCTCATGTACACATGCCCATATTCAGATGTTTCGGTCATAAAGGTTTGGAATGACGTGAGAGTGAGAAAATGACTTTAATTTTTGTCTGAACTGCTTGAAGTCTGTAATTGTTTGTGGTTAAATTCTCTCTTCAGACCTTCCTGAGCCGGCCATCAAAGGACTGTGCAAACTCTTCTATCTCACCCTGCACAGATACAGGTGTGTGTGTGTGTGTGTGTGTGTGTGTGTGGTGCGTGTGTGTGTGTGTGTGTGTGGAGCGATCTCTTCACATCTGTCCATTAAAGCAGGGGTTTCCATCTTTTAGAGGCTACCGACCCTCATCAGAAATTTTAAGGCAGCTATAGATACATGCTCATGTATAAAGGCCCAATTTTCAATTGTATACTATACCAATTGACCCTTCGCAAAGACCCGCCCTCCTTAGTTACTGTCGCTATGCCCGACAAGCTACGCCGCTCTCACCATGTTCTCACACAGTGAAAAATACATCGCGGAGCAGAGAGGAGACTGACAACACGCGGACAGACAGGACAGACCAGGTTACTTTTCGGTTACTTTTGATATTAAGCATATTAAACAAAGTCTCACCTTTCAAATATGGTCATTTTTTGAAAGAAATTTAAACAATAAATACCGTTTTGGGGCTCTTTAATGTGCCGTGACAGATCGCTGTAGAGCATCAGTTAAAGCAGCTCGTGATCCGATCATCTCTTCCTTCTAGTTCATTTATAGCATCAAATAAACATGAATTAACATAAGGAATGTTGTTTTAACCGCGGAAACGCGTCAGTATATTCATTTTACCAAGTTCAAATCATCCCATGTTAATCTACTAACTCTACTGGCTGCTTTTTCGGACAAAATGGCGATGGCGAAGTATGATTGGTTAGAACACCTGTCAATCAAGCTCCACGCGAAGGGTCAATTGAAAGAATTATTTGGAAAATATATGTTTTAAGCTTTATACTCACTACAGTTCTTTGAAAAAAAAATTCTATTATTTATTTAAATTCAAACTTTATAGTTCACTCATTTATTTTAATCAAATTTATAATATTTATTTATTTTAAACACATTGTTATTGTTTACTTAAAAATTGAATTATAAAAATTAAATTTGTAACAATTAATTTATTTTAATTTTTAATTGAACTATTTATTAAAGTTATCATTTGAACCCTTTTTATTTATTTTAAAAGATTTAGAACAATATATTTCTCTAAACTCTTCCACAGACCTCCTTGGACCCCCCTTCATTAATGAGACCATATTATGCCCTCTTACAAAGTCTTGATATTGTTTTTGGTCTGTACTAGAATAGATTTTCATTCATAAATGTTAAAAAAAAAAACACATTATTTTCCCCATATTCTCCATTGTTGCAGCTCCTCTCTTCCCAGTCTGTCAGTAACGCTCTGTTTAGTTCCTGTCTCTATGAAGCCCCTCCTTCTGGAAAGCACACTGTGCTCTGATTGGTCAGCTAGAGTAGTGTGTCGTGATTAGCCGATCGCTTCGAGTGTGTTTGGGAAATGTCACGCCTCTTACCTTAACCTCCAGTTTAACACACTACTAACTCAACCAGGCCCCGCCCCTTTATTCTGCGTATGAATTATTAAAATGAGGAATATTGTGACATGTCCTCTTTAACACGTGCGAGAGTGTCGTTCTGATGAAGGTGGATTGGATTTGTCTTCTCAGGGATGCCGCATCTCGGCGAGCTTTGCTCTCGGTCATCGAAGTGCTCATCCAATCACAGCCTGATGCCATTGCGAGCAACCTCCCCCCCGGTCTGCTCAGCTGCGGGGTGGTCAGCAGGGCCGTGATGCCTGGGTGAGTGACTGCACAAATCTTATCGTTATCAGATGCAAATTTACCCAAGCTACGATCTATATATATGATATAATGTAAAAAAATCCCCCAGGAAGAGCACAGCGTCAGGAGCCTGCTGCGCCCTGCCATGGACCTGTTTGATCGTTCGGACTGTGTTTCCCACCGCAGACAAGAGAGAAGGTGCCAACTGGAAGAAACTGGTCAGTTGCATTTATGTCTTTATTAATCCAGTCCCTCCAGAAAAACGCAATTATGCGTCCTAATACAATGCATAATCAGCCAAAGTCTGCATATTTATGTGGGGGCCAAATTTTTCAAATACGCCGCATTTTCGCGCTTAAATTGCCGATTTCCGCGCAAAATATGCAGGGCTTGCATGATTTCATAATCCCTGCATTTTCATTGCTAAAAAGTCACATATATCTCAGCAGAAAGTTGAAAAATGTTGCGTTTACTTCACACAAGAGCCGACGCCGTTTCCCCTGTTGCCATGGGAACGTTATGAAGTGACGTAATTACGTGACGTGAACATCATCGAAAAGCTGTAAAACAAGAATCACACATTTTTTTTATATTTTATTTTTTCATTTTTACAGAAGTTGTAGCATATTCCTTTTGTAAAGCTCCAGAACGTGTTTGACTCATCAATGTTTTGTAAGTTTGATGTTTATTAAAGTCTGAAATTAAACAAGATGAACTGAAATATTCCAGCACTTTCTGTGATGTAGTGTGCTTGCTTATCATAGGAAGTAATAAGAAATGACTCTTTACATTAAGGTAGTAGCCTAGTGAGAACAGGGTGTTGGGGAATCACTTTTCTTTCTCTTTTTCATCAAACCGCAATTTTTGCAAGGTCTCGCAATTTCATCGCATAGTCAAGGATTTTTGCCCGCAACAATCACAAAAAACTTAGTTTTTCTGGAAGGACTGTTAATCATAGCTTAGTTTAGCCATAGTTCTAAACCTGGATGACTTTCTTTTTATTTAATGTTTTTGAGATCTCTACAATCTATCCAATCATATTCTCTCTTTCCAATCAGGTTGAGGTTCAGAGTTTGCTGCTGGCTGAGGCAGTGGGCGGAGCTTCTGGGAACGCACTCAAATCTATCAGCAAACGCTTTAACAAGCTGTGGAAGGAGGTAACGCTAAATTAATTCAGTCTGATGTCTCATACAGTGTCGTTTAAAAAATGTAGGCTCTGTAAGATATATTTGATAAAAATACTGTAATCTTGTGAAATATTATTGCAGTTTAAAATAACTGTTTCCTATTTGAATACTTGTAAATGTAATTTATTCCTGTGATCAAAGCTGAATTTTCAGCATCATTACTCCAGTCTTCAGTGTCACATGATCCTCCAGAAATCATTCTAATATGATGATTTGATGCTCAAGAAACATTTCTGATTATTTTCAATGTTTGAAACAGTTGTGCTTCACAGCCTTTAGTTTTATGTTTCTAAAGGTCGTCTTTGTGTCTGCAGAGCCCGGGTCTGGTGGATCAGTACATGAGCACTCTGCTGAGTCTGGATCAG
This sequence comes from Chrosomus eos, assembly GCA_036326025.1. Classification (NCBI taxonomy): domain Eukaryota; kingdom Metazoa; phylum Chordata; class Actinopteri; order Cypriniformes; family Leuciscidae; genus Chrosomus; species Chrosomus eos. The sequence continues at coordinate 35,414,619 of CM070836.1, read as the reverse complement.
AGCTGTGTGTCTGTGCCTCTGCTGGGCTTGTGTGTGGACTTCTGCACTGCGCAGAAAGACATCGCCACCATCAACAAACACAAGGTGATAAACTCAACCTCTGCGGCGCTTCACATGCGTGAGACTGTAGTGGTGCTTCTGTTTCAATGTTGTTTTAGTATTTATGTAGGTTTCAGTATTTATTCATATTTTGATTTAGCTTTTATTGTTATGTTTTTTAATTTTAGTTTAATTTTTAATTTAGTTTAGTTTTTAGTTATTTTGATGTGCTTTTGTCATTTTTTTTATTTTTAAATTTGGCTTTGATTTCCACTTCAATCATGACAACTCACAAAATAGTTTTAGAATGTTATTGAATATGGCAATGTTGATATATTTGGTCTTGGCGATCAGATCTACTGCTGTTGATTCCTGCTGCAGGGCAAGTGTGGTCTTGCTACTACTAAAAGATGCACTGTTGCTGCGTAAATAGAAGGGCGTCACCCCCTAATAGTCGACTAAATGTTAGTTGACTAGAAGAGACTTAGGCCCCATTTACACTGCATGGTTCAAGTGACCTAAATCCGATTTTTTCCTCTCATGTGGATATGACCGAGGACATCGGATATGACCCATGAACGTGTAAGCAGGAAAAAAACGCATGGATTCCGATTTTCTCTGATCGGATTCAGGCCTCACTCATATGTGGTAATAAATCGGATATGAATCGGATACGTGCATTTGCGTGTGCCATGTAAGCAGACAAATCGGATATTCCCCAGTAAATGCGAGTCGTACGTCATTAAAAAAGTGTCGTCAACTTACTCAGGTGGACACCACCAACTGCGCGATCACATTCTTATGGATACACACAGTGGAGCAATGCGGAGGCTTCATGTGTTTTGAGTGTTTGGGGCGAAGAGACAGTGCAGGCAAAAATGCGGGGTTATTACAGAAATAAATCCGAGTTTGAAGACATTTCACGAGATATGGGGAGGCACGGTTTTAAGCGCTCGTGGCTACAGAGCCAACGTAAGATAAAAAGCTTTAAAAACAAATACAAAGTGAAAGCAAAACACTGGATAATTTTATTCGCATCTGCATCCATTGCATTTCGTGCTGTTTTACTTCCTTTTCCGGGTCAGAACGTCTACATTTTGGTAGTTTCAGCAGTGTATAGTGTAAATGCAAAAATCGGATACGGGTTACTTTTAAAAGATGATGTAAGCAGGTCGTCAAAAAAATCGGATATAGTCAGAAAATCGGATTTGGGCATCAAGACCTGCAGTGTAAATGCAGCCTAAGTCGACCAAATTTTAATTATTTGGTTAGTCACAGAAAAAAAAAATTCCACACATAAATCGACACATGGCTGGTCCATGTGTCGGGCAGGAGATACAAATATTCGTTTATCATTCATTGACCTCAAATCTGACTTATCATTTGAAATGTTAGTAGTAGCCTATAGTTAACCTCTTTACAATAAAATACTCTGTAATTTTTGGTCCTACAGATAAGAGTAATACATACATTCATAAAACTGTAAAGGGTTTTATTTGTAAACTGTAAACTTTTATTTGTTGTTACAACAACAAAACTTCTGCTTTTGTAAATAAACGCAATCTGCACCTCGGTCTCGGAGAACAACTTTAATGAATCATTTCACAAAAATGAACCAAAACACATACTCATACAAGCATATAATTGCCCCACAGGCATACTCTATATGTCTATAGAAAGCTTGAAGTGTGTACTTCTAAATGAATCAATTCAAATTCGAAAATAAATATTCTCTGATTATGTAATCTGTATGAAACGTGCATATCTCACATCCCCTACACTGCGGAGATGGCCAGTCAGCAGCCGAAACTGACTCAGAAAATACTAGTTCACAAATAATTATTTTTAGCGTTCAGTGAGTCTCTTTGCTGTTTTTTGGACTCGTTCATAATTATTACTTTTTACCGGTACCCCCTTCCCCCTGGTATACATGTAAGTAATTTAATTACAATGTAAATGTGCGATTAGGCGAATTTTCACTTAAATGAACGACTACTAGTTGAAGAATCTTTAGTTGGGGGCAGCCCTGATAATAATACATAAATCCCATAGCAGATCTAGGCAGGTGGAGCTGGGGGAGGTGGAGGGTTTCAGAGGAATTCTAGTCTACAGCAAACAATGAACCAGACTATTTAAATGTGAGCAGCAAGCTCATTGGCTGCATGTGGTAATGATGCGATTGCTCTCAGATTACATGTAAACCTGCGCCCTCTAGAGTTTCATGACGGAACTAGATTTTATTTCAGTTAGTTGCCAAGGCATCATTTTAAAAGTGTGAAGTTTTCTTTTTTTGTTTATTTAATTAGTTTATTTTTAATAATTTAACTTTTATTTAACAATATCAAACTGTTCTGTTTTAGGCGGCTCTCTTGGACCTGTACATGAAGACGGTCCTCATGAGTAAGACCAGACCGCATCCGCACATACTGGTGAGAATCTGTGTCGTGACTGTTGACCCAATACTCCCCGCAGTGTTGAGATCATAAAACCTAAAGCTGAATGTGTTTGCAGGAAAAGAGCGCCTCAATGCTTCGTCACATGTCTCACTCTGAGTTTAAGGAGCAACTGCTGCCCACGTTACAGAAAGCTCTGCTGCGCAGCCCGGAGAACTCCATTCAGAGTGAGTGAGACACTACGGCTATCACACACTACCTCACATTATCACACAGATGCATCATTATATCATCATTACTGCTCAGAACAAATGATTATGATGTAATGTGACTGTCAGTGCCGTTTTAGTACAATTGAAATACTATTATAGTTTTTATTAATATTTTTAATTAGAATTTATTTTAATATTTATTAATATGTTAAAGCAACACCAAGTAACTTTTCCTCTTCGGTCGCCCTACTGGTTGGAAACGAAATTGTCCATTACCGCAGTCGTAAATAATTTAGCCTACCGTCGCACGCACGCTCGCTGTTTACCCAGCACCGGCTTTAGAATGAACGATGTCCACAGACAAGGTAGAGTATGTTACATGATTTCATGAAAGGATGATGTATTGCGACATCAGAAATGAAGAAAAACGAAATAATGACTATTGTAGCGCTTGACGTAAAGCAGTCGAATTTTGTAGTTCTTTTTGTGGTCTGGTTACTACCGAAACCCGAAGTTACATAGTGCCAGTAAAAGCGATACAGACCCCGTCAGGCGATGGCAGACGTGTCATTTAACTTATTTTAAGTCGATGTACCATCACAAGGGTCTTGGAAATATATTATGAAGGTTGAAAAACTACATAGTGTTACTTTAATGCATAAAATAGAACTGTTCATTGTTAGTTCATGTTCTTTAACCCTTGTGCTGCATTAGATTTTTTTACGCCGTTGAGTGCATTAAGGGACAAAAATGGCCACATATTAAACATTGCCTAAAATATTATATATTATTATTATTTTCCACTTTTACCAAGTTAAATCTTTTAACCAGCATCAGTCCTCATCATAACTACCAAATAATTATTTTATTTCAGGATTTTAACCCTTTAAATACCAGTTTTGGTGGCGATAATATCAATTTGTATAAGAGGAAAAAACACAAAAATGTAATTATTTTCCATATACTAAATGCAAATAGAAAACTTTAGCTTTGGATTATCACAGTCTTGAATATGTCAAAGATTAGCGGCAACATTATTTCTGGTGCATTTAAAGATTTTGTGTTATGTCAGATTTTAAAAAAAAATGTCTCTTAGCGCGTTAAGGGACAAAAATGGCCACATATTAAACACATGCCTAAAATATTATATATTATTATTATTTTCCACTTTTACCAAGTTAAATCTTTTAACCAGCATCAGTTCTCATCATAACTACCAAATATTTATTTTATTTCAGGATTTTAACCCTTTAAATACCAGTTTTGGTGGCGATACCATCAATTTGTATAAGAGGAAAAAACACAAAAATGTAATTATTTTCCATATACTAAATGCAAAGAGAAAACTTTAGCTTTGGATTATCACAGTCTTGAATATGTAAAAGATAAGAGGCAACATTATTTCTGGTGCATTTAAAGATTTTGTGTTATGTCAGATTTTTAAAAAAAAATCCCTCTTAGCGCGTTAAGGGACAAAAATGGCCACATATTAAACACATGCCTAAAATATTATATATTATTATTATTTTCCACTTTTACCAAGTTAAATCTTTTAACCAGCATCAGTCCTCATCATAACTACCAAACATTTATTTTATTTCAGGATTTTAACCCTTTAAATACCAGTTTTGGTGGCGATACCATCAATTTGTATAAGAGGAAAAAACACAAAAATGTAATTATTTTCCATATACTAAATGCAAAGAGAAAACTTTAGCTTTGGATTATCACAGTCTTGAATATGTAAAAGATAAGAGGCAACATTATTTCTGGTGGATTTAAAGATTTTGTGTTATGTCAGATTTAAAAAAAAAATCCCTCTTAGCACGTTAAGGGACAAAAATGGCCACATATTAAACACATGCCTAAAATATTATATATTATTATTATTTTCCACTTTTACCAAGTTAAATCTTTTAACCAGCATCAGTCCTCATCATAACTACCAAACATTTATTTTATTTCAGGATTTTAACCCTTTAAATACCAGTTTTGGTGGCGATACCATCAATTTGTATAAGAGGAAAAAACACAAAAATTTAATTATTTTCCATATACTAAATGCAAAGTCAAACCCTTGGCTTTGGATTATCACAGTCTTGAATATGCCAAAGATTAGCAGCAACATTATTTTTTGTGCATTTTTATTTTTTGTGCTATGTCAGATTTTTTTTTTAAATCACACATGGCGCAAGTACAAATTTGGTCCTATTTGAACCCATTAAAATATCCATTTTTTAACCCACTGTCATAATATCATAAAATCATCATTTCTATTCAAATACCCTGTCATTACCAAGCCTTGGGGTAAAATATTTACTTTTTACTGTTTTCCACCAGTTGGTACCATTTTTCATATAATTGACATACTGCAAACATCTGTAGTACTGCAAACATTTTCCTGAATTCTACTAGGAGATTATAACCTGTGCCTGTCTCACTACACATGTAATTTGCTAAAGCAAAACTACAAGATCACCATCAACATGAATTTTTATTTTTTTCTATAAACAATTTAAATCTATGAACATATAAAACATATCAAAACTTCAAAACAAAATGGGGTCATTCTTCAGCTCATTTGCAGTAGCTGCAGAATTGCAATGCATGCTCCTTACCGATGTAAATGCCACATTTTGAGCAGGTGGTAGAGATTTTTCTTTTTTTGTTAGGGCAGAAACTGCACCCCCTCCTCCTCTTGTCATGGGTGTCTGCAGACCCACTAGCTTTTCTTCATCTTGTCGAGTTTAAAATTGCCGCACCAAAGATGTGCAGAGCTTTATAACTTCTGCATCAACCACACTTGTATGAAAGGCAGACTTTGTTTTAGATCCCTCGCAGCTACTTCTTTGTGTTGCCGCAAGATGAAAGGTGTTATTATTGTCTAAGGAATGACTGCATGGTTGTGTTTGTGCCTCTAAAATTATCAATTTGAAACATAGACTGCTAAAAAAAAAAAAAAACGAAGCTGTGTCAAAGATGCGTAAAATTCAAAAGATTCATGTTTGTGCGTAAAATACCGAAAGAAAACAATGCAGTGAGAAGCGCGTTCTCTTGCTAAATGCACGCACACGCACACGCACACACACACACACACACACACACACACACACACACACACACACAAAGAGAGAGAGAGTAGACAGAAAGGGTAAAATATGACCTTTAGGATATTGTGATTTGTCACTCGCCTAAACACCATGTATTATATTTAGGCCCTACACACACACACTTGTCAACACAGACACACATTGCTCTCAGACATCCACACATACTCAGAAACATCATTTTAGATCATTGAGCCATTAAAATGCTTCATAAAACACTCCATAGTGCCCCTAGTGGAAACCAGGAAAATAACGTGCATTTCCACCCATAGGGAATACATATGTAGTGACGTCATCTGTTGGAACACACTATATTATGCAAATATAATGCTTTTGCTTCAAAATGAAAGGATGTTTCAACATAAATCATGATTTGTGTATTAACCCCTTAAAATCCGCTATCCCGGTACCGGGATAAAAAATCTTTGTTATGATTTTCGTACGTTGTTTTATTGGTCTTCCATATAAGGTATCAAGTAATTCTTGGTATCATTTGAAAGCTTAGAATCTATACTTTACACAGAATACCATCACTTTCGGTTTTATGATACATAGCAAATGGAATATTAGCTTAAATAGGCATTGGTCCCAGGCAAATATTTCCGCTTTATGATTGCGAAGAAATCTTTCTACAAATATTTATTTTTTATTTATTTCACAAATAAGTCAAACCATACATTACAATAAAGCTCTCATTCTAAGGAATCTGTCGATGTATGTTATTACATTGTGAGACAATCATAGATCGAAATATCTTCAAAACAATCACACAGTGAAATACATTCAAAAAGAGGTGACAGATAAAAGTATCACATTCCTGCTCCGATGTCGGCTTCAGTGAGCCGCAAACAGCCACATAATCTACATCACCGTTTAGCTTAGGATGTTATCTTTCAAATGAGACCATTTTCACGTTTCTGTGAGCTTTTGTTGGTGAGAAAATCCTTTTCGAACGAACTGAAAGCAGATGCGCAATGAGCGCGTGAGCGACGCACTTCACCAGATCTCCAAGTAATGTGTTTACTGTGATCCTGTGCTTACTCTAGCTATTGCTAAAGGCTTTTATTATGGTATAGAGATCTTTATAGGAACTCAGCACGCGTCACGTCTGACGCGGCCAGTCAACAGACCGGAGTGTCGGACGCGCTCGCGGTCACTTCCGGGTCAAGCCTTACGGTCTGTTTACAGGAATATCTGCGATGCGCGTGTTTATATATTATACTTTTGAACTGTTTTGATAATTATAAATGCATCTAGAAATATAAAAGCATCAATTACATTTATAAACGCGAGCTTTGAGGTGCAACTGTTCGAGCTAAATGGACGTTTGGACGTTTGGAGTGCGCATTCTGAGGACTATTGTTTGGGTAAGTTACAGAATCCTTTGAGTTTTCAGCAATGTATATTCATTTTTTGATAAAGTTATTGTTAGTTTGAAATGTGAAAGCACAGCAACCAATCTGATAAGCTATTATTTGAAAATAAATGTCTAATGTTTCTGCTATTACGCAATAGCGTCTATTATTGCCCAATACTTAGTTTCACTTTGCATAAGTGTAATCAAATGACAATTTCAGTAAATCTACATTTTGATATTGTGAAAGTGATATTATTACAATGCAGAAACTATGTATAAACAGTGATTTCTTTGTTTCAGGTTCTATTGAAGATGTGTGGCACTGTTGGCACAGAGTTGGCACAGCTGGCATCAGATCTCCAGGCTGGCCGGTGATGTTGAGGTGATACACAACACAGATGACAAAACTGATGCCCATATAATGAATGAAATACATCTGGAGGATTATGATGCTTTTATAGATGCTAATAGACCACAGATTTTAGTGAAATCATTTGTCAAATGATAAGACTTGCATCATCTGAAAGAATAAAATGATCAAAATCATAAAAGCGCCTATTTTTTTCTTTTTGTTTACTATAGCACAGACAACATATACTATAATATTTATCACATTCAGCAGTGTTTTATACAATTTTAAAGGGTTTTCTTTAAAATTACACTGGAATATTGCATATGTACCAATTGGTTTGGCTATAAGCAGAGTTTAGATTTGGGTAGGTAGAAATTACATAAAAAAAAGGTAATGTTCCTCCCTTCAGATTTGCTTGAATATCTTTTTCATTTTTTATTATAGAGAAATAATTCTTTTTTTCAGTGTTTGTTGCCATATAGAGGAAATAGCCATACTTGTCTGCATATCCCTATGCCCTACATGGCCTGAGTTAAACACTTTCAAAAATTAATTTAAAATAAAAAAATCAAAAAGCGCCTTTTTTTTTTTGTGTTCATTAAAGCTCAGACAACATATGCTTAAATGTTTATCAATTTTAGCACTGTTTTATGAAACTGCAAAGGGTTTCCTGTAAAATGACACAAAAATTGTGAGTTTAGCCCAAAGTATGTGGGAACAATATGCTTTTTAATTTGGGTTGGCTAAATCCAGGCGGAAATCCCCAAAAATGGCTTGGATCTTAGTAATGACGGCCCCGGCTTTAAACGAGGTTTTAATGGGTTTCAATGGGACATTTTTGTCCATTATGGTGCTGAGTGTTACTATTTGTTCTACACAAAGTGTGTTATACATATTTTGCAAAATGGGATAATTTTTTTTACATTTATCCCAAAAGTCACAATTTTGCCAAATTACATATCATTTGCATTAAAACAGCCAAAATGGTCAAAGAAATGAAACTGCAAAAGACCAAAAATGTCCCTAATGCAGCATAAGGGTTAAATAATATGAACAGAAACAACTTTTGTTTTTAATTATGAATTAGTATTTGTTCAAATTAGAAGTATTTTTTATAATAACGTAGTTAACTAAATGTTAAGTAAAAAAAAAGTATGTCTATATGTGTTTTTTATTAATATTTATTTCAGCTTTAGTTATTTTAGTGTATATATGAAATATTATTTCAGTTAATGTTTATTTTATTTAAACAACACAAATGTTTTGTATGGTTTTAGTTAAATATGATAACCCTGGTTACTTTATTATGGTTAACTATTAAAAGGACAAATAACAATTATATAGTTTAAAAAAAAGTTTTTCTGCCAGTCCATTGATAATTGCTTTTGTTTACAGAAATGCTCTCATGAAACATATATAAACATTAGGGATGCTCATTTCGGTTAATTTTCCTGACCGACAACCGCCACTCGTTAATCGATTATTAACCGTTAACTGATAAGATTATATTGGCATTAAATAAAAATAAAATTTACGCGTATCTGTGACCCATTAAAAATACCAAAAAAATATGTTTTTATCAAAGGGTTTATTTTAACGTGCAAAGTGCAAACAGCAGCATACAGAACAGATCAACAACAGAACAGCTTCAAAAACAGGATTCAAATCAAATTTCCACGCACCAGCCGCATTTCTGACAGTGACAACAGAGAAAAACAGAATAAAATAATATAAATAAAAAACATACAATAAGCCTACAATAAATATATATATTTAGCTTAAATAATTAACAAATTACGATGCCAAAAAGAAAACACTAAATCAGTTTGAAGTGTTGAAAAACCAGCTTTTGTTGTCAAATAAAAATAGCAGGCCTACCTCAATCCACAGCTTGTCTAGTTTTTATTTTAAAAAGTAGCATTACAGTCTACATGCTGTTGTTGTGTAAGTCTGGAGCGCAGCCTGTGGACTGTTAGACCCGTGACAGAAAACACCGTCTCCGATGGCACAGATGTTCGGGAACACAGAGATAACGTCTCGCTGGAATGGCCAGCTTCGGGAAGCGCCTTTCATTTGCTTGTGGGTGTTTGCTAAGCAAGTGATATTGCATTGTAGGCTACTAGCACTATTGCTTTATTTTAAAACCCGTAGCATATTTTGCAAGTAACTTTGTCGCCCTTTCTGTCCACATAGTAGCTACTACTTTTCGCTCGCTTCATTTTGCTTGCTCAGGGAGAATATGTCTGTTCGCGCGTGTGGTTACGCAACCCGCATATCGACGCGCCCGCAGTGAGTTAACAAATATTGGCTAAATATAGTATGTTTTTTATTTAACCATGAAGCAAAAATATATATATAAAAAGCTTTAAAGTCGGCATGAAATCAAATTTGACAAATCTTCTTTTTGTATGTAATATTGTAGTGTTTATTATAAATGATTTATCTGTGCACTTCATTATTTTTTTTAAATTCATGTACCCTTATAATCTTTAATCAAATACATTACCCTTCCCTCCCCCCTCGAAACGACCTCTCTTTTCTTCCGGTCACATGCAATGGCGAAAGGGTGCGGCCAGAGCCGATGAGGGTGCGGCTATCGGAGCACAGCCTCTCAGAGAACCTGTCAGTGTCAGTGTCCTCCAACAATCCAATCAATTCCCGAAGGATGGAATCAAGCCCCGCCCTACATTTTTTCAAATTTCAGGAGCCGTTTCACTCGAATATACGTCACAACAAGAAAAAAAATGACAATCTCAACTTCCGTTTCATGCCGACTTTAAAAAAAAAAAAAAAAAAAAACGTTTAACTGATAGTATTAATCGGTCAAAAATTTTACTTTCGGTTAACGGTTAAACGGTCAATATGAGCATCCCTAATAAACATATATATATATATATAAAGCATAAGTGTATTAGTTTTAATTCCAGGATTTTTTTTCTTTCTTTTTTTTCATTTTTTGGAAACCTCTTGTCTACCAAGCATGAACAAGATATTACTTGTTACTATACTGATTGTTAATTTCTGAATAATTCTGAATATGTCCGTCTCTGTTATTGGTCTTTCCTGCAGCGATCTCCTCCATGTTGGCGTCTCTCACCCTTGACCTGAGTCAGTATGCGCTGGACATCGGGAAGGGCATCTCCAGTGAGTCGTCGTCAGTGTGATTGAGAGGTTGGTCTGAGGTGTCACATGCAGGTTTAATGTGATGAGTGTGTGTGTGTGTTTCAGGTCAGCTGAAGGCCAATAACCCAGAGCTCATGGACCAGGGCGGTGGCGGCCCTTCAGAATCTGGCCCAACAGTGCAGCGACCCAAGCGCCGTCCAGGACCTCGTCAAACACCTCTTCGCCATCCTCGGAGGTCAGTGACGACTTTCAAGGGTCAACGCTCATGTAGAAATGATTATTTCTATTAATGGAAAATTCATAGAAATAATATTAAAAATCATTCACATTTTAATAGTGAATGTATACACAACCAGTCAAAAGCTTTTACATAATTAAGATCTTTTTCATGTTTTTGAGCTGAATTTTCAGCATTACAGTCTTCAAGTGTCACATGATCTTTCAGAAATTATTCTAATATGCTTATTTGATGCTCATGAAACATTTCTGATTATTAATGTTGAAAACATGCTTCATATTTTTGGGGAAACTTTACAAAAATACACAACAAATCAAAAGTTACGGTTAAGTAAAATAATACTATATACTAAAAAAAAGTAATAATACTTTAATTAGGCAAGGATGCATTAAATTGATCAAAAGTGACAGTAAAGATTAACATTATCATGTTACAAAAGATTATATACCGAAGTTTAAAGTTCAGCACACAAATATAATGTTCATTTTGAACTTTCTATTCATCAAAGAATCCTGAAAATAATGTATTAGTTTCCACAAAAATATCAAGCAGCAAAAACTGCTTTTAACATGATGATAAAAATAATAGGAACCATTATTAATAATTATTTAAAAATAACATGGAAAACCACACCAGTAATCTCAGTAAAATTAATATATGAAGCTCATTATCCAAAAATCATTACACATCATCTCACACACATCTCCAGATCCTGCTCACTTTTAAAAGCAGGATTTTGCTAATCATTGATGTATTGATGTTGTTCTGCTCAGGCTCGGAGGGGAAGCTGACTGTTGTGGCCCAGAAGATGAGCGTTCTCTCGGGTGAATATCTCAGATGCTCATTACGCCTGTTTGGACAGCAGTGGTTTTACACACTCTTTTTCTTTTCTACTAGCTAATCTTGAAATAAAGTGTCTTTTGATCACTGCTAATTTCCATCAGGAAATGTGTTTTTTTTTTATCTTTTTCCATTCTGTTGCACTGCTCTTTCAGTGGTTTTCTGTGTAACATGCACTAGACAGACATCTTTGACCCCTGAGCTTGTGTCTAACGTCTTTTGCAGCATTTTTGTGTCAAGTTAAAGGAAGTTCAACTTTTAAAAAACATGTTTTGAGACCCCATTCCACTACCATACGTCTTGCGTTTTTAAAACGTATGCTTTGTATAAAAAATCGCCCTTTACGGTTTATCCCCCAAATCTCATTCTCACTTCTGCATGAATGTGTGAGTCTTTAAGTGACACATTAAGCTTCATTTATGTGTGTTTTTGAAACAGGAATCAGAAGTTGCAGTCATCACGCCGTCTCCGGCACTTCCTCTCAGTCTCTGAGCTCCAGTGTGGCTGTGATGTTCATTCCATTCCTGCAACAGGAAGGTGAGAAACCGACTGCTTTTTAATTACATTAAAAAGTGACTTTTTTCATACTGGTTTAAACACTGAACATCCACATTAGTATGAGAGCATTTAGAGACTACTTTCATAAACTGGGGTTTTTGAGGGGACTGGGGTTCGTGAGTTGATGTTATGCTAATAATGAATTAAATTATATCACATATTATTTTAAATTAAAAATTAATTATTTTAAAATCAAAATAAATCACAAAGTTTTGTTTACTTGTCATGACCGTTAACTGATGCTTGAGAACTGTAAACTTTGAACAGTGTTGTTTTAGTATCACTGAAATACTATTAGATTTTTTATTAACAGTTTAAATTAGTTATTTAATTTTATATTTTCCATTTTCGTTTTAAACGTGTTTTTGTAAGTTGTATTAGTTTTTTTTTAAATGCCTATTTAGTTTTTATACATTTTGTATTAATTTTATTACATAATTCTTATTTAAGTTTTTTTAACTACATCAAGTTAAACTAAATGAAATGAGAAATGTTTCAAATAGCTGAAATAAAATAAGTTTAAGTTTTTTACCCCTTATTTTATTTGTTAAAGTTTATTTTATCTTAAGTAGCCAATTATATATATATATTTTTGTTTTCAGTTTTAGTTAACTATTATAACCCTGTCATAACCCTTATCTTAAAATCTCAGTGTGACTTCAAATAAATATTTTAAATGAAAAATTGATAAAAATTTGTGAATCCCTGAAATCCCTTAAAATATCAAGATTTTATTTCTACCCAGTTTGCTATTTAAAGGTTTAAAATGAATTTTGTTTTGTTGCAAAATTGGTTTTTAATTCATAATTTAATTTAGATTAAACAATGTTAAAAGGTCTTGCATTTCATAATTATTATTTTTATTCATTTTTATCTAATATGTAAGTACATCAAGTTAAAATAAATTAAATGAGAAATGTTTCCATGCAACTAGCTAAAGTAAAATATCAAGATTAATTTTTTTTTGCTATTTATTTGCTATTTAAATTAGCGATGCACCGATACCACTTTTTCCAGAACGAGTCCGATACTGATGCTTTAATTTTTGGTACTCGCCGATACCGTATAACTGATACCTGTATTTTCACTGCATTTCTAATTTTTAAATGAATTTGTAGAGAAACCAAAATAATAAAAATCATATTAGTTGGCTTAATTTGTTCATCAAATAAATATTTCCTTCAGTTATTTCATGCTTAATTAAGACTGCTAAAATGCATTGTATGAGCTTCTGTTACTTTCACTCTTCCTTCTATTGCTCTATCATATTTTATCTTTCATTTAATAGCACAGCACATATTTAGATCAGCTCCAGCGGGGCTCAGTGCTGAGGATTGGGTCCGTGGTACAAATGTTTAGACGCCAGTGAAATATTAATTCTTTATTGCAATTTTGATATTACAATAAAAACTACAGTAATCAATCAAATGTGAAAAAACTCTGCATATTCATTACATATGCATATAAATGAAATATAGATGGATCTTTTTGTAAAGTTACAAAGGGTAGCCTATTTAGTCAAGAGCAGTGAGTAATTTATTTGTCCTTTGTTTGATTAACATTAAAACACAGCAGCATGTTTATTAGACTGCTGCCCCTTTAAGACCGAACGCACATACCCCATTTGAACACTGTATACGTTCACTTGAATTCATCAGTACAAGCAACAGACATGAAAGACAAATCAATTCAGTATTTGCATTAATGGAACTTCTTGACCTGCAAACGTCCTGTAATAATGTAGGGAATCACTCGTTATTCATAAATCAGATAACGGTTCATTCTCTCTCGCTCACTCTCTCTCTCTCTCTCTCTCTCTCTCTCACTCTCTGTTAACGTTAACGTTAACAATAACAACAAGCTACATGCCTCGTTTTACTTTCTTTGCCATTGACTTCCGTCTGAACTACAAACTTTCCACTGACGAGTTTTTACGAGTACATGAACTCAGTATCGGTGCATCCCTACTTAATATGAAAACTTTATTTTGTTGCAAAATTGGTCTTAAACTTGTAATTTAATTTACACTAAACAATCTTAAAAGGTCTTATATTTCGTAAACATGCATAAAAGCCTAATATCTGCTGATTGTTGTATTTGTGTGTTTATAGTCCATGAGGGGACACTGGTACACGCGGTGTCTGTGTTATCTCAGTGGACGGGCCGTTTGACGGTGAACGTACCCTCAGAGTTGAGGGAATGGTTTAAAAAAGCCTTCGGCCTCAAGACGTCCACGTCCCTCGTGCGTCAGGCGTATCTCCAGGCCATGATCGGGGCTTTCAAAGGTCAGTCGAGCTGCTGGGATGGTTCACATGGGCTTATACCTGTGCTGGTGATGTTTTGTCAAAATAAACAGTGTTTGTGTGTCTTCATTCTGTTCAGGTGACACTCTCAGTCAGGCTGTTGACTTCCTACCTCTCCTCATCCAGACTGTGGAGAAAGCTGCTGCCCAGAATACCCAGCATGCACTGCTGGCTGAGGGCGTGAGCGCCTCTGTGCTGCTCTGTCGGCTGTCTGTGCTGGACTCTGTGTCTGGTGAGCGTTCACACTGGCTATTTTTCAATCCACCTATTTTTTTTTTTACACATTTTGGAATATTGCATATAAACACTGGATTGAAACGCCAGGATGCACATACATTTTAAAAATCCACTTAAAAAACGAATGCACTCAATTGAGGCGAATACATTTTTTATCCTATAAGAAGACATAAGCTTAAACTATGATGGAAACACAATTACTAAATTTACTTTGATGCGAAACGAAGAACTTTTGTGACTTTGCCTCAAAAGAGGATTGATTGGATAACTGGACTTTACTAGCAGACCAATCGCATCACAGCATTTTAAATGTTTGTTTTGTGTTTCTAAAACCACTTTGAGTCAAAGTCTGTCATCAGAATGATTTGGTTTAATTCCCTCCAAAAGCGTCTCACACGATTGTGTTCCCAATCACCATTATCCGAACGCAAGAGAACGACAGCGTTTATAATGAAGGAAAAAAGATCTACAGTGGCTTCCCCGGTTCCAGCAACTTCCATTTTTATTACATATATTTTGCACCAACTTCCCAGGAAGTTATGATTATGTTCTCTTGAACGCATGGTATGGAAATGCTGTTTTATTCGCAAATATCCTTTGCGATATTCCAATTTTCCAATGGAAACATCTACTGAAACTCTGCTGACATCCTCCTGTCTCATGCTGGCGATCTTCATGTTGTTCTGTGTCTTTAGAAGCGAAGCTGGTGTCTTTCTGGACCCTGATCCTGGATGAAAAGAAGCCTCTGTTCACCACGGAGAAGTTCCTCTCTCAGGCCAGTGAAGAAGGTCAGAAACGCTCCATTTATCAAACTTATCCAGAGGCTATTTTAGGATTTCATTGATGTGGCTCAGAGGAATATTCTTTGCCTTAAGCGATTAGACGAAGAATGCCATATTATGCTTTTTTACAAAGTCTTGAATTTATTTTTGAGCTCTACTAGAATAGATTTTCATGCTTGAATGTTCAAAAAACACATTTTCCCCATATTCTCCATTGTTGCAGCTCCTCTTTTCCCGGTCTGTCAGTAACACTCAGAGCTGTTTCTCCCAAAAGCATCGCTTAAGTTGATCATAGACACCATTGGTGGCAACTGTTCTACGATCAATTTAGGTTTACAATGTTTTTGGGAAAGGTAGCCCTGTTTAGTTTCTGTCTTTATGAAGCCCCTTTTTTTTTTGAGTATGCCGTGGGTATAGGAGGCGTTTCATGGAGTTCAGAAACAGAGACACTGATGTAGAGAATAACTCCCGCTGGAGTGACTTTGTGCTTTGTAACTTTGCAGAGCTTGTCATGTTCAAACAGCAACATTACACACTAAAGAAAGCTGAACATGTCAAAATAAGTGTACTAGGTCCTCTTTAAAGATTTTTTCCTGCGTGAATAAAGGGAGATAAAAGGATGATTGTTTTTTATACTTCTGTTTAGCTTAATTTAATATTTTTGTAATTTTAGTATTTCAAATTATTTTATTTCAGTTATGTTTAAAGTTGTTTTTCATCTAATGTTTGTATTTGATTCTATTTCAGCTTCATTTCTTTTAATGAAAATAATTTTTTAACTGTTTTTGTTACTGATCAGTAAATCTGATGATCACACACACACACACACACACACACACACACACACACACACACACACACACACACACACACAACACACACACACACACACACCTGTGTTCTGTACCCACAGCTCTGTGCACCATCCTGCTGCTGTGTGAAAGACTGTTCCTGGATCAGCCACAAAGACTCAATGACAGCAAGTCTCAGTGAGTCACTATTAACCCTGAAATGTTTTGTGTAGAATTTAATTATTCGTTAAATTGGCTGAGGGAATTCTATTTCCTGTGTTCGATTTTACGTTTTTTTTATTTTTGTTGCTAAAAATGTAAACAAACATCTAAACTAAGCATTTGTAAATCATTTCAATTTCTTAATGATAAAGAATATTCAGTCAGAAAACTTTAATGCCAAGTTCACACTACATGATTTTAAGCCCGATTTAAGCCCGATTTGCAAATCGTTGAGCTCGCCGACAGGTCAGGGTGTTATCGCGTGCAAATCGCGGGGGATTAGCGGACGATGAACCCTCGCCAATCTGTTAGTGTGAAAGAGCCAACAACGCATCAAAGACGCTCGCAGACGCCTCGCAGACGCGTCGCCGAGCCCAGAAAAATATCTAGCGTGCTAGATATCCAGAGCTGTCGCGCGACTCAATCTCAGTGATGTCATAAGCTAGAGCCAATCAGAGCAAGGCATGGGTTGAGGTCAACGCAAATACCATGGTAAATACCGGTAAATACGCGAAATGCGCGATTTTCAAACAAACACGACCAAGACGAGTTTACAGAAAGATGAGCAACATGTCGTCAAGAAAGCAATGGACTCAACAGCAAATTTTAGGAGCAAAGTTTAATCGAACTGTGGCAGGAGCATGCATGCCTTTATGATGTTGGACATGAGATGTGAGAAAGAGAAAAGGTGGACGGAAATTACAAACGCCCTCAAACACCCAGGTAAGCAAAATGTTATAGGTTGAAATGTACATTAAATCTTACTGTAATTCTGTTTATTGTCATTCCCGGTTCGTTTTATCACGTGATTTTTCGTGACAAAACGTGGTTTGTAGAATCGTTGGGTGACAGAGTTGTTGTCAACTCCTGTAGTGCGTTACCTCCTGTTGTGGATCAATCACGTTGTGTCGTGTGGTGTGAACAGCTCAACAACTTGAACACTCCTGATTTCACAGAGAGCAAGTCATGTAGTGTGAACTGCACAGTTCAGCCCAACGTTTTAAAATCATGTAGTGTGAACAAGGCTTAAGGCAACTCTAGGATCATTAAAAGTGGGCTATGATATGCAAAATAAAGCCTGATGGGATCTTGTATCACCCTAAAAGTGTTTGTTTAGGTTATTCTAAACAAATTAATAAGCACAAATGCATGTGAAATTTTCATTTGCTTGATTTGTTTTACCTCATTACGTAAACAATATTGACTGTTCATTTCCAAATTATTTTGTATTATATTAATATACTCTTACAGGATTTATTAATATTTTAAATTCGTTTTTAATTATCATATAATTTTTAGTTTTAGTAAAGCCCCTTTCACACAGAGATTCCGGAAAATACACGGATAATGTGACCCGGCATTTGTCCCGGGATTGTTTGATTTCGGTTCATTCACACTGCCAGTGATTTGCCGGGATCTGTGAGTGCGTTCACACACAACCCGTTAATGTCCCGGAAAGCCGTGTGACGTCAGGATGAGAGGTGTAAAGTACGCGTCGAAAACATGTGCACGCGCGCACCTTTCCACAGAGCTGGCGAACGATCGCAGCTTCAGCGCGGATTGTGAGGAGCTCCTGTATCTGCTTCTTTCCAGTTTGCAGACATTTTTTCGTTCTTTCTTTGTAGATGACGAACACAAACTTTCTTCTAAGAGCAACAGAGTCGCGCGATGGCACACGCGTCATCACTATTACACAGCCCTTACGGCATTAGTTCTGGCTTTTGTTCACACAGCGCGCGTTCCGGGTCTGAACACGGCAATGTTACTAGGTCCTCAACCCGGGATCGATCCCAACATCAATCCCGGGGCGTGTTTGCGTTCACACAGAAGGCGTTCTGGCAATTTGCCGGCAATTTGCCGGGTCCAAAGTGCTGTGTGAAAGGGGCTTAATTGACCCCAAAGCAACTTTGACATCTCTGAAATTATGCTAATTGTATTTATTAGAATAATTCATAAACATGCATATCTTGTGTTACAGAGTACACATTTTGACCCACTCTGTGTTGTCTCTCTTGTCTCTATTTTGACCCCACTGAAGTAAATTTGCTGATAACAGGGTTAATAAAGTAAATGGGGTGAATTTTGGCATTCAACAATAGTGCATCTGTGAGTGATCATGTGACTCGAACCCCTGTTTGCCGTCCTCAGGATGTATCATCAGGCCACAGTTATGGCGCTGCTGTCCCGACAGTGGTGTGTGCGTAAACATGCTAAGCAGACCGTGAAGAAGCTCCTGTCCTCGCTGGGCGGATCCAGCCTGGCCCACGGCCTTCTGGGAGAACTGCGTGTCATTATTAACAAACACAAGGTGAGGGATGATGAGGAGTTGAACGATTACCCTACTTTACACTAACGTGTTTTGAATGTGTTAATTTTTACGTCTCTTGAATCAGATTCTGCCGTCAGATGCTCTGTATACGGAGACGGGTGAGCTGACTGAGATGGGGCGCTCGTATGTTGCGCCGCGGATCCTGCTGGACGCTCTGAGGGTTATCTGCTCGGCGGCGGCCCAGTGGAACGACATGGCAGAGACTGAGAAACTGGCCCTGGAGATCCTCATCGTTACCCATCATCCCTCCATCGGTCCGTCTCTCTCCCAGTGGATTTGATCGCATCCGTACAGGAATATGTCAATAGCTGTTAATCACACTCTTTCTTTTTCAGTGGCCATCAGGTCTGAGTTGTGGCCTTCTCTGCTGTCCACTATGAAGATGGACGCTGCTGATTTCATCGATAAACACCTGGAGAAGATTCTGCCTCGCTTGCTAGAAGCCAACACAGACAACCAGGTGCGTTTAAAGTCGGCATGAGAAGTTGCGATAGTCTTTTTTTCCCTATTGGGACGTATATTCAAGTGAAACGGATTCTGGAACAAGAACAAATGTAGGGCGGGGCTTGATTTTGTCCTTGTGGTTTTCTGTTGGTGGATCTCATGTGAGTGACAGGTTGCCCCGCCCTCGTCATCAGAGAAGAGATGAGAAGAGATGTCACTGCAAGAGGGAGGGGAAGTTTTTCTGATTCAAGATTACGAGGCACATGAACTTAAAAAAAGAAGGATTTGCACGGACAAATATTTTATAATAAATGCTGCAAAAAATAGTATCTATTTTGATTTCATTGTGACTTTAATGTTGCATTGATATAGTATGACACACACATTGTTATAGTAGGGCATGCATTTAAGAATTATCAGTTGACAGACTTATAAATAGATAATGCCCATTTTCTGATTTTCATAAAAAAAATATAGTGTAAAATTTATAATGAGTATAATTTAATTGCAGCCTTTTTATACACATCTTATTTGATATATATATTGTATATACTGTATTTTCGATCAAATGCAGTTTTAAGAGACTTCATCAAGAACATAAAACTATCTTACAGCAACACTATGTAACATTGTTTACCTTAAAATAATGTTTCCAAAATCTTATCAGTGGTTCATCAAGTCGTAACAGGGTGAAAGGCACTTCTGCCATCGCCTGACGGGGTCTGTATCGCTTTTACTGGCACTATGTAACTTCGGGGTTCGAGTAGTAAACCGACCACAAAAAGAACTACAAAATTCGACTGCTTTACGTCAAGCGCTACAATAGTCATTATTTCGTTTTTCTTCGTTTCTGATGTCGCAATACATCATACTTTCATGAAATCATGTAACATACTCTACCTTGTCTGTGGACATCGTTCATTCTAAAGCCGGTGCTGGGTAAACAGCGAGCGTGCGTGCGACGGTAGGCTAAATTATTTACGACAGCGGCAATGGACAATTTCGTTTCCAACCAGTAGGGCGACCGAAGAGGAAAAGTTACTTGGTGTTACTTTAATTATTGCATTGAAATTATAGGACACACATTTAAGATTCAGGTCAGATTTTTCCTGGATTTATGGTTGTTGTTGTGTCTCTCTCGCTGTAGGCTGTTCAGAATGCTGTCGGTTCTCTATCACTTCTGTCTCCAACGAAACTGCTGCCACGTGTCATGGATCACGTGACCCAGCGCTTGTCCAATCATGCGATGATCCAGGTGACGCGTCAGGAATATGCAATCATGCGAACGCCAGAGGGAGAACTTTATGATAAGAGCATCATTATGAGGTAAAGTGAACTCAATCAGTCCAGATGGAATGAATGAACTTCATTTTTTGAGGTATTGGATGAATGAGAATCACATGGTTCTGCTGTAAACACTGCTGTTGTTTTTGGCAGTGCGCAGCAGGAGAGCACAAAGAAAGGCAACATGAAAAGAGAGAACAAGGCTTATTCCTTCAAAGAGCAGATCATTGAAATGGAGCTTCAAGAGGTGAGAGAGAAATACTGCAAACTATCCGCTGGAATGTTAAAGGGAACAAGTTGTTTTGGACTGTGTGTTCTAGTGTGCAAGTTACTGTACACTGTTTAGTCAAATATTATTTACAGTATGCAACAATAAATATTCCAACTGAAATGCACAACATTCTCATCTCATTGCATTACTTGTTTAATTTAGTTGCCATGTTGAAGATAAACAATTATTTGGCAATTTTTTAACAGTGTTTTGCATAAAAAAATATTTATAAATAGATTTATAAGTGCCCTAGTAAAAATGTGGGCACGTAGTGTCAATCTGTTGACTGCCCTATTACATATTGTGCAAAATATATATTTCAAAATAAAATTTCAGTGATGGTGATAATTTTATGTACATCTTATTTCCTGTTAAATGATTTATTATATATTGGCTATTCTTTTATATCAGCATTATCCATTACCATTAAAATGTTTTAACTTTTGTTAGACCAAATAATGAAGTCTAGACATTAAAAATGATGGCCAATATAGCATCCTTTCATCCACCACACTGACAAATAAAACAAAGTTAAGCGCATTGCATTGTAGGACACAGTGTCTGGTGTAGTGTGTTCTGTTTTATACCGCACCCCTTGTGTTTGTCCTTCAGGAGATCAAGAAGAAGAAGGGCATCAAAGAGGAGATCCAGCTGTCCAGCAAACAGAAGGAGATGATGCAGAACCAGCTGGAGAAAGAGTCCAGCATTCGCAAGAGATTGCAGGAGGTGAGAGGTCATACCCTGCCAAAATCCACCCGAGACACATCATCAGCGTGAACAAACCACTTGTTAAGCTTAAGACATTAAAAAATGTGTTTTAGCACCTCTGCGCTAAATATTGTTTAAGATTACACATGACTGTTTACCGAAAGGAAAAAGGGGACTCTTTTTATGATGTTCCTGGAAGTGCGGTTGTTGTTTGAGCACGAACGATGTAGAGTTAAAGGTGCTATAAGAAATTATAGTCTGCTCCGATCCAACTCCCACTCCAATATATATATATTGAAATGTTCCTTCACTTAAAAGAGCTTATTTATCATAGAAACAATTCCTTATAATCTCAATAATATGTAAACAGTATCACAGAGTCACGGTTATCACCTATAGCGTGGGAGTGACAGCGGGTATTCGAGAACCATCTTGATTAGGGGGCTTCAAATTAGAAGTTCAGAAAACAGCTGTTACAACAAGAGCAACTTCATTTACCTTAAGAGTGGTAAACAGTAACAGGATAAAAGGTTTAAGATTTGAATGTTCTGGGTTCATTCTGACGCCGGTGAACCCAAGGTGCCTTGTGTACCTTGCCACTGCTATGCTGTAATAAACTTCATTTTTGAGATCTTCGACGTCCACATCATTTTTTCTTACAGTGGTCTAAGCGATGTCAGGTGACGTCACTTCTTGTTGACACCCCCCACCCCCCAAATCCTTCTTGTCGGTTAATGGCTGGAACAGTTTGTTTCGTGGTGCGGGTTATTAGCTCAGTTTGCTTTTTTTGCCGTTTGTGGAGGCTGGGGTTTCTGCAGAGACCGCGTCTGTTTACAGTGTGTTCAGGGGACGGGCAGCTAGCGGATAGTGAGGAGATGTTTGCTGTATGTGACAAAAAATGTTTTGGCCTAAAAAACGCGTGACATCGCTTAGAGCACCTTTAAATATGCTGTACATGAATAAACGGGTGATGGATTAACTTTTGAAGTGTCTTTAAGTGTAACACCAATGAGCCTCTCTTGTTCTCTGTCAGTTGGACGTGGAGCTGCAGTGTGCGATGGGTCTGTTAGATGCGACTCTGGCCCGTCGTCCTCCTCTGATCTGGGTTCATCTTCCTGCAGTCGTGCAGGCTCTTCTTCCCCTCCTGCAGTCTCCTGTGGCGGCTCCCCGCGTCAAACCGGTGTTCCTGCGCATCGGCGTCACTCTGATGCCTAAACACCTGCGCTACTTGGGTAACCCTTCCTTTTCATATTCTCTTTCTTTTCATATACAGGTGAAACTCAAAAAATTTGAATATCGTGCAACAGTTCATGTATTTCCGTAATTCAAATTAAAAGGTGAAACTAATATATTTAGTATATATATATCTATATACATATGCATGATTATACTTTTCAAAGGGATGACATTTCTGTATTTAAAATTCTTTTTTTTAAATTCTTTTTAATTGATTTCATGTAATCAAATTTTTGAGATTTTGAATTTGGGGTTTTCATAAGCTGTAAGCCATAATCATCAAAATTATAACTTTTGCACGATATTCTAATTTTTCGAGTTTCACCTGTATAAATGATTTATGTATGTGTTTTGTGAATGCAAATGCATGTTTAACCCTATAAAACTACTGTTATCATGTTTGATGTGCAAATTTATAAGGCCTGAAAACTGCTGAAAAACCTGTTGCTGCTACTATATGCCTTCTGTCGTCTGATTGATAGTTCATACTTTATTAGCAAGTAAAAGGCCTTTTAGTATAATGGTGGTTCACGTTTCTTTTGCTGTGAAATCTCTAAAGATTTTTGTTTAGTAGACATAAGATTATCTTTAATATTGTTAGTAATATGATTTTCTTGATTATCCATGCATCAATGTTTTTTTTTTTTTTTTTTTTTTTAGAAAAATCATGTTCAAATGTGAGTGTGAAATATGATCAGACTTTTGAGGAAGATTTATTTGTTCATCTCTCAATCACCATTGTATTGCATTATATGTTTTAAAACTACAGAGACGGATCATAAAACATTTGATCTTAGTAAACATCTTACTAAGATATATTATTGGCAGGTATAGATTGACAGCTGATATTAATATGCATTTTATGCAAGTATCTTCTATACTGTTATAAAGATCTCACTGATCTACAAGCTATCAGAATTTCATCTTGTGTTTTGGCCAAATAAATATCAGCATTTGCACCAAATTGCATATTTTTGCTTAGTTTGGGCCTCTTAATAAAATAGTTGTTTTTCCGAGTTTGAGCTACACATTCTCACTATATCAGACTATTTGAGTCATAAAAGCCTGATGCTTTAAATATAATACGCAAAAAACACGTATGCAAACTTGTATTGTTTTTTAATTTTGTCTGAAGGTTTGATAAACTTTTCCATTAAAAAAAAAAAAAAATTGTTAATGCTGTTCGTTCTGATTGTTTTAGCATGTGTGAATAACAGATGTTTGTCTAGTACTTTTGCTTTCATGTGAATGTGGCTCAAATTATTTTTTCTCTCTTTGTTTAGCGGTTCTCGTGGGTCATGTGACCTTGCGTCAGCTGAAGCCAGAGTGTGATTTGGATCCGGCTTGGGCACAAGAAGATCTGAACACAGCGACGCAGCGAACCATCTTACTGCTGCACACACACACGACACCTCAGAGAGACGCCAAAACCGGTGAATAACACACACCCACATGCAGCAGAGCGGAGGAAATAGACATGAAAACTAAATTACAACAGGTCTTTTGGTGCAGGAAAGTGGACCTCATGGTCCAAAATAATAATAAAGAGCTTCTGTAACTTGGCAAACCTCTCAATGATTGCAGGGTCAGAAGCGCTTGCCCTGCCGGCGCCGGCGTTCTCCTTCTGTTTCCCGCTTCTTCAGGCTGTGTTGAGTCAGAGCAGCGGATCCTCAGAGGACACGGAGCTCACCATGACCCGCGCGCTACAGGTCATCAACACACACGCACAGCTGCGGGCGCATTCGGACGACTCGGTCATAGACGAGGTACGGCTGGGTTCTCAACGTGTTGCTTCGTCATTGATCTGTGGTTTTGATTTATTAATCCATCAACTTTGCATTAACTCAAGCCATTCAGGATTTTTTTTTAGATTTCAGATTTGATATCGATCCCAAGTTCTGTGGGTTTGGTCAGATATTAAAAATGAGGAACAAATCGTGCCAGAAACTGACATGTTCTTATACATAACTTATTAGCATGCAAGTGAATGCCATTCTTAAGGACCAAGGATGATAACTATAGTGATAAAGATGTAGTTCTAAAAATCCATTCTGATTATATAATGAATAGGCCTATCAGAGTCCACACCAATCAGAATTCTTCCTGCTTTAAGAGCCTGAGCATTAAAGCGGCAGACAACAAAACTGCAGCGGGCTTGTAAAAAAAAAAGGACACTATCGTCCACTGGTGTTGGCGCTAATATAGTTATCGTTATAATTCTTGATTTGAACAGAGCTTTAAAATCTTTGTCTTTTTTCCCCTTTTGTGACATATCCAATTGAAACGGCTTCTGGAACATTTGTCTGAATCTCATGTGATTTTCTGATGACTTTTTGTTTTTGATTAAAGGAATTAATAAATGGTTGACCACAATTAGGTGCGCTAGGATATGATGATTTGAATTTTGTTGTTGCAGGGCTCCAGACTGCGACCAAATGGTCGCATTTTGCGACCAAAATTTGAGAGTGTGCGACTGAATTTTACATCCAGTCGCACATGTGCGACCAGTAAATTTGTCCCCCTTTTTTTTTTTTTTTTTTACACACGTTACAAACGTGGAAGAGGCTTATCAATGAATCCGGAATGTGTACTAATGAGTGTGAGAAGAATAGGATGCAAGTGTAAGTGGCTAATGTGTGGAGAGGGAGGGTTCTAGAGATATTTGAGCACGCGTTTGTTTTAAACGTCTGTGGGAAGGAGACGGAGACAAATATCACAACATCTGCGTCTGAGCAATGAGCAAGCAAACAAACTATTCTTCCGACCTGCGGCTAGTGTGCCAGTTTAATTCACTTGCTGGCTTCCAAAATAATACATCACAACAGCGATAATCAAAAAAACATGAACAAAATGACTAAACACTGTTCACGTGAGTGCCAAATGCTCGAACACGACCTGTCATTTACGCCGTCATCACCCGGGAGTTGTTGCGCGCGAGCGCAGGTGAGACCTGAACTGCAGACGTTACCATCGGTATTTAAACTAAACTCATTTAAGCTTTGCCAATGTAAACATTCAAGAGCAAGACGCGAAAGAGAACTCGCGTATAGAAGATTTGAGTGCGTGTGTGTGTGCGCGCGCGCACGCGATCGCGTGTGTATGCGTGTATGTGTAGGCTACTCATCTCAGACAGCCATAGATATGACAGCGCGCAAATATTGAGTTCTCTTTCAAGTTTTGCACTTGAATGGACAAATTCACATCAAAAAGTAAACATGTCCGTCTTGATGAGTATCCTAGCAGACATAGTCTGTTTATGCCTTAAGTGAACTTATCTACTGAATCAGCTCTGAATTGAATAGCTTTTGTAACTTTAATAAGGATTATTCTTTAATTTATACAGTCAAATATGCAATGTTATTTTACATTTGATTATTTTATTCAACTTCTGTACCTGAAAACTAATGTTAGATCTACCTGAAAAGCATAAAGTCATAGTTTATTTTATTAGTATCTTTGCTCTATTGTATTTATTTGTGCTTTCGCTTGTTGTTAGATTATTTGTTTCTTTATTTTATTTGACAGCAGTCTTTTTTCCCCTGAACATACCACATACCGAATCATACCTAAACCGTGAACCTAAAACCGAGATACAAACTGAACCGTGAGCTATATTTGAAACGTTGCAGCCCTAGTACAGTGTCACAGTTGGAAGATGATTCAGAGTGAGAAGTTTGTGTGGCGAAAAGGCCACTGCAAAGGCATTGTAATTTCTGCATCTATTATCAAAGTATTTATTAGTAAATAGTAATATACTGGAAATTAGTTGAAATCTGAATATTTGGTTAGTATGTTGATTTACGGTGTGTGCTCCTAAATTTTCTGGTTGTGCCCCTAAAAATTTCAGTTGGGGGCGCGCGTGCTCCTAGTGAAAACAGTTAGTCTGGAGCCCTGTGTTGTGATATGAAATATTATTATATACATTTTGTTTTGATTATGAATGTTTCATTTCAGTGGCTTAATCAGAATCTCCAATTGCATCTTAAAAAAATCTAAAATCTCTTTTGAAAAAAAAAATCAATATTTTTTTTTACGTTTAATTGAATAAAAAAACCTTAAGATTACATTATTAAATTAAAATATTTTTTCTATATATATATATATATATATATATATATATTATATATATATATATATATTTTTTTTTTTACTTATTTAAAAATATATAAATATGTATATTTTTTATATTTAATTATAAAACAAAATCCAGTAATATCTGTGCATGTTTATAAAGTAAAATCTCATTCATGTGCCCTTGAATTTAAGATGATTTGTAATTAATAAATTGTCATGCTATTTTGAGTCTATCAATGTCTGTATAACTGAAACGGCATGAGTTTATAGTGAATGTGTTTTGCTGTTTGTCCAGACTGGTCCAGAGCTGCTGCCCAGAGTCAGCATGCTGCTACTTTTGACCAAAGTGATCGGCACGTCCACCATTCGCCTTCAGGTAGAGCCTCGAATCAAGACACACACACACACAGTGTTTGAGTAGAGTTGTGTTGTGACCGTGTGTTTGTTGCAGGTGCTGGCATCAGACTGTCTGACGGCTCTGTGTACCAGCGCTGGAGGGCAGGAGGGATGTGCGCTCGCCGAACAGCCTGAGATCGACGTTCTGCTGGACGCTTTACTGTCCTCCTGCTTCTCTGTCAGAGACGCTGCGCTGAGGGTCAGCACTATTCTGATGGCATCTTGCCTTTAAACACGTTTGACAATAATCGCAATAAAACCGCACTCGATTTGGCAAAAGATGCGATTATTTTATGCACAGTTTGTCAGTGCAGCGCAGCTGATCGGTAGTAAATACTGCTCCATCTGAACCCCAGAGGACATGTCTCACACACACACACACACACACACACACACACACACCACATATCCATCTGAACACTAGAGGGCGTCTCACACACACATGCCAAATATGCCCCGCAGAAGTAGTAGACAACGCACGCATTCCAGGAAATCCCTATCGCTGTATCTGAATAAACAGAAGATTGAAACGCTTTGATTAAACATGATTGATTAAACACATGAATGCTTTATTCTGTGTAAGAAGCACATCATCTCACAGAAGGATGAGCTCAACTGTCGTTGTGAAGTGAGTTTGGAGTAAAAACATGTTATTAAATGTTGTCTTTTGTTGGACAAGAGGTTCATAAATGCTTCTCATGTTTGGAAAGATGTTCTTTGTCAAATGCTCGTTATGACTCAAACTCAGTGCTTTCAGACGGAGCAGCGTTTACAGAGACATTCATCAATGACAAGCTGCGCATGACAAATAATCGCAAATAAGTGAGAAATATCAAAGTCACAATAAGCCAAATCGGTCTAAGTGCGATTACATGGAAATTGCGATGAATCGTGCAGCCCTACTTTCTATTGACAGTATACTATGAAATGTTTTTAATTAAACCTGTGGACTGCCTCTCGTAGGGTCTGCTGGAGATGGAGTTGGCGTTGCCCACCGACAGCGCTGATGCCAGCGGGCTGAAGATGCTGAGGAGACTGTGGGTGGCCAAATTCGATGTGGAGGAGGAGGGCAGAGCTCTGGCAGAGAAGTGAGTCATGCAGTTTTAGCGTAGAATCACTTACACACACTGCAGCCTGTGGTGCTGGTTCTAATCAGTTCCACATCAGAGTTGGGTTCGGGTTAAAGCTGTTTTCCAAACTCACTCCAGGGAATAACACTCAAGCTAATTTGAAAACAGGGCTCTGGGAAATGGTTCGTCATGTGGACTCCTGTGCCGTTCACAGTTGTTAGGAAAGCCATCCTATTCTATTAAATTAACTGCTGATTTTATAGCAAGCATCTCTCATTTGTGTACAAAAAAAAAAGCACAAAAAAACATTAGTTCTCCATCCTTAAATCTAAATTCTAAAGTGAAAATGCATTTGTGTTGAATTAAAATGGAATAAATTGTCACATGAAATCAAAAAAAAAAAAAAATACATGGTCACCAGCTAAAATCATGAACATTCTGAAGTTAAAAGGCATTTGTCTTAAAAAAAAGGATATATATGTATATATAAAGGATATATATATATATATATATCACCAACAATTAATAATTTATGCATTTGTGAAAATAAAATAAAATAAAAATAAAAATGATTCACCAGCATTATATTGTTATATGTTTCTTCAGCTAAAATCATGTAAATTTCTAAAGTGAATGCATTAGTGTCAAAATACAATGAAATGATCAGAAATATACATTATTTCACCTGACTAAATCCAGAAGAACTCTAGCAATGTCTTCAAGACGCTTGAAGAAATCTCTTGAAGATGTTGCTGCAGTTCTTCTGCATTTAGTCTGTCTCAGTTTGGGTGAGATGGTGAGATCAGATCATACCGGCTGTTGTCAGAGTCCTCGTGCATACAAAAATCTCACGGCAAAAGGTATGTTTGGAACTGACATTTCCTGATAATAAGCCTAAAGGCGGGCGAACACGGTGCGAGATCGGACACTCGTGAGGTCGTGAGATATTGCACACGTTACGAGGCAGTTAACCTGATTATCGTGTTAAAGCAGCTGCTACACGGCACGACTGTCTGGCATCACGTAAACATAGGCAACTATAGCTTCAGATAGAAAGATGACAGAAATGTATGTGCAAATAATTTGTTGAAAAGCAGAGAACAGTAGCCATTCCTTTCAACTTAAATAACGTGAAAGAGAGAGAAGTGTGTGTGTGTGTGTATGCGCACGCTGTATGGTTGCTGCCACCGAGGTATAGCCCCATCGATCTAGCCTGTGACGTGGTTGTGTATGATTTGGGAATAGGGGACAGCGTATAAACTGGTGAAAATCGGGCCGACTCCCTGAATTTTTAAAACATGTTTAAATTGTCAGGTGCTCATAACATGCTCGGCTCGGCTCGTAATTCCTCTCACGCTGCGAGCGACCATGCGAGCATCACCGATTTCCACGCGATTTCCCCAGAGTGAAAAAAAATGATCTGTGATCTTGTAAAAACAGCAGAAATGGCACCATGTACACCCGCCTCAAGACTTCTGCACAGCACTGTATATAAAATCCATTATTTCACCAGATATACAATGATTTTTAAACCCCTAATCCAGCAGTGAATCATGATTATTGTTGAAACGCTTTGCAGTGGTGAGTGTTGCTCATGCTGTGTGTGTGTGTGTGTGTGTGTGTGTGTGTGTGTGTGTGTGTGTGTGTGTGTGTGTGTGTGTGTGTGTGTGTGTGTGTGTGTCAGGCTCTGGCAGGCTCTGTGTCTGGATCTCGTGCCTGAACTCTGTCCGCTGCTGATCGAGGATGTGATCCACCACGAGGAGGCGGTGCGGTCAGCGGGTGCCGAGGCTCTGTCCAGCGCCGTCAGCCAGTATC
The DNA here is from genome assembly GCA_036326025.1 of Chrosomus eos. NCBI lineage: Eukaryota > Metazoa > Chordata > Actinopteri > Cypriniformes > Leuciscidae > Chrosomus > Chrosomus eos. The sequence goes on along the minus strand of CM070836.1, from coordinate 35,384,438 downwards.
AGGAGCAGTCGGCCACCGTCCTGGCCCAGCTCACTGAGCTTTACCATCAGAAACTCTACGTGAGTCTCACACTGGAGATTTAGGACCACACATCAATATTTCAGCAAGCCTTGTAGCGCTTAATTGAAATTCATCTGGGAAATTAAAGGCGTTGTGTTAAGTGTCATAAATCACTCAGACAGGCTTTTATAATTCGTGTTTTTTATTCATTGCTCTAATATTTCAAATTGAATGGCCATCATTGTAAAGGCGAATCACTCTGGATTGTCGTTTGAATGGGATGGCTTTGAGTGATGCTCAGGGATCTGTGTGTTTTGTGTTCAGAGACCTCCTCCGGTTCTGGACGCTCTGGGACGCATCATTTCTGAAGCTCCTCCTGACCAATGGGAGGCCAGGTAACAGCATTTACATGACGGCTGTGTGTGGAGTTATTATAGATATTTACTTGGAAAACTTACTTAGAAAAAATGTCTATGTATATTTTTTTCCAGTTTTTTGTTTAGTTTGTATTCATTTATGATGAATTTGAACAACATCTGTGGCAATCTTTTTTTTTGTTAAGTAGTTTTGGTAGGCTATTCATTTTTGATTTCATTCTATAAATCATTACATCAAGAAAAAGTTTACTTGTTTAGCTTTTCAAGGCATGACGTAAATGATTAGATAACTTGAAATAGACAAGGTTGTCATGTCAGTCTCATGCAAAGACATGTAATATTCTGGTTATACCTTCAAAATGTATATTAAACATTCCCAGTGCTTCACGTTTGCCCACAAAACTCCCATTATAATGCATTTCTTGCGTGTTTACAAATTGACAAAGGATTATTTGCAATAATCAACAACATGCAACACAAGCGGTTCACCAGCATTGAGTTGAAAATCAGCCAGTCATATATATCAGTTTCCTCCCTGGGACTGGCTTGTGAGTGATGCGTTTCCTGTGTTCAGGTGTGGCATTGCTCTGGCGCTGAATAAACTGGCTGAGTTCCTGGATGAGAGTCAGGTGTTGCCCCTGTTCCTGTTCTTCGTGCCTGACGCTCTAAACGACAGACACACAGAGGTGCGGCGCTGCATGCTGGAAGCGGCGCTGTCCGCGCTCAACACACACGGCAAGGTAGTGTTCCTCCATCAGATGCCTCGCTCTCGCTCTCCTGAAGCCACGCTCACTCTCTGATGCTGTTTCTGTCTCTCAGGACAACGTGAGCTCTCTGCTGCCCGTGTTTGAGGAGTTTCTGAAGAGCGCGCCGCAGGACGCCAGCTATGACTCTGTGAGGCAGAGTGTGGTCATCCTCATGGGCTCGCTGGCCAAACATCTGGACAAGAGTGACCCTAAGGTCAAACCCATCATGGCCAAGCTGATCACTGCCCTCTCAACCCCGTCACAACAGGTCTGCTGATATTTTTGCTTGTTTGCTTTGTATTAACATCCATCTCAGATGGTCAAGTTTATTTTTATTGCACTTTTCACAATACTCCATTGTTTCAAAGCAATAGGGCTGGGAGAAAAAAAATCAATTCATCTGACTTTCATGATTTTTTTTATTACAGAATCAATATTAATTCAAATTAAATTGCTTTATTTTTGTCCTTGCTTATAGATGAGGTTTACAGAAGTTAGCCACTTTTGTTCCAACAGAAGATAGAATATATCATTATCTATGAGTGTTAATTGTCGTAATGTCCCAAGTGAAAGTGACGTGACACTGAATGCACTGAAAAGCCCTCACTGTGATTTCGATTCAAACACACACGCACACTTCTAATTCGTTTGTCTATTTAAGCTTTGACAAAATCCTATTGCAACATTCAAATCTGTGTTAGCACTGCCGCTGACCCAGAGAGTTGTCCTAAAACAGCTTCACAAACAGTCTTTTCAACCTCATAGTATCATTATTTCTCTGGTGCAATAGTTCATATTATCACAGAGGTACTGGGATAAACGTTTAAATTTCAAATATAAACACTGATGTCTACGGTAGCGATCAAAATAGAGTAAATCAGCTTTTAATAGAAACTTGGCGCTTAAAATAACACATTTATCGATTACATTGTTTCACCACTAGGTGTCGACAAGTGACCTTTTTATTCAAGAGAATGTAGTACTGTATGATGCTTCTGAAATAAAAGTCAGAAAGATGTGATGAATTATTTTTGTAAATATGACTCATCGTATACATTATGTACAGTCTGTATAAGTGTATGATTGATCTTTTCCCCATGGTCTAGTGTAAAAAAAATCGCAATACATTGCAATATCGAATCACCATACTTGTAGGTTCGCAATACATATGGTATCAGCACCCAAGTATCGAGAGAGTTTCGAATCGGGAGATGGGTGTATCGTCCCAGCCCTACAAAGCAGCTTTTCCATGCATGATTAACATGATCTTAATCTTCATAATCGCTTTTAGCAGATAAGAGCTGGGTGATAATACAGTTACATTTTGCGATGTTACAAGCAATCAAGCAGTGGAGATTTGCTAATAGTGTGTGTGTGTGTGTGTGTGTGTGTATTATATATATATATATATATATATATATATATATATATATTTGTAATTACTGTCTGGTTATTTGTCTCATTAAGTGACAGTTTAGTGATGCATATAAATGACAGTGTTAAAATATTCCCATGCACCCCTCTCTCTGTGGTCCTGCTCAGGTCCAGGAGTCGGTGGCGAGTTGTCTCCCTCCTCTGGTTCCTGCTATAAAGGAGGACGCTGGTGGGATGGTGCGGAAGCTCCTGCAGCTCCTGTTGGAGAGCGATAAATACGCCGAGCGGAAGGGAGCCGCTTACGGGCTGGCTGGGCTGGTCAAAGGTCTGGGAATCCTGTCTCTCAAACAGCAGGAGATCATGAGCACTCTGACAGACGCCATCCAGGACAAGAAGAACTCCAGACGCAGAGAAGGTGAGGGAGGCTAAGGCTTACAAAAAATAGTTTTTTTTTTTATTACAATTTTTTTAATCTCTTGCATTGTCAATACAATGCTTCTTGATGGAAATAAATGCATACATTTTTGGTCAAGATGTTGTATTGTCAATGCAAGAGTCCAGCACTCTGTAAAGTCTCCTCCAGCACATCAAAAACACTTTCAGTGAATTTACTGGTATGAAGGAGGTAGGAGCGGAGGTAATAAACTACGGTTGTTTATTAATAATAAATAAATAATACATTAAAACGAAGCAAAACTAAAATTAAAAACAACAATGCAAATGACAGGGTTTCCGCGGGGTCATAAAAAGTCATAAAACGTCTTAAATTTAATAATAAGAATTTTAGGCCATAAAAAGTCATAAAAACGTCCGGCTTTTTCCATACAAGGTCATAAATTACATTTAGCCACGTCTTAAATTGATATGCTCATTCATTCATTATCGCGATATATTTTTTTCTCTATAAAACGATATCAAGAGTTCTATAAATGTTAGATCATGTTTATGCGCCAAAAGCGGAACGAAACTCATTTGAACCGCGCGCGCCTCACGGACTGTTTATCCGCTCGGCTCAAAGTCCAAACGGTAGCGCAGCGCAGCGCGAGCTCACTAGAGCAGACGCGTTCTTTTACTGTCTATGGTTAACTCTGATCAGTCTCGATCACGAGATCCAGTGAGAAGCACTTGAATTCAGCGAAGAACACAAATGTCTCAGTGATTTAAACCAGTTTAACCCCTTTTCAAGCACCGGCCCGAGGGCGGGCCGTCGAGGGCGTGGCTATACTTTTATTACTTTTTAAAGCTTTGTTTTATAACAAATATTCAACTGACCATCATAAACTATGCATCATTTGAAAGCTAAAACACTCAAGAATCATGTTCTAAACTTGTTTTTGCAATCAATACACCAGAGAGGAAAGGGTTAAATGAAATGCAAAAGGACTTTTCATTTGAAAATGACCAAAATGAAACGCAATACTCATCTTTCATCTCGTCTGGTTCATATCAGTTCGGACAAATCCATGAAACAACAGCATGCATTTCAGTGTAAGTGTCCAGTCTTCTAAATGCATCCCACTTTTTAATCCAAAACAACGAAAAAATAGGGAAAAAATGAAATATCCTGCTCTGTTTTTATGAGCGTTTTCGACATAAAGTTCGCATCATGTTCAGTTTCAAAGAAATATCGATTCTAATCCGTATTCCAACACTCAAAAGCCATCTCACCCCCGTAGTTTAGAGTCTTCCGGGTCGAATGGTACATTCCACTTGAGCTGTCCTTCAATCACAGGCTGTATTACAGACCAAAACAGTAAGAGAGTCCCTGACAGGCTGAGCGCGCTGTCCATCGCGCAGCTGGGCTATTGACTGGATAAAGCCTGGATAATGCTATCCAATGTCCTTTGAGCTACGTTTTGATTGATGGCAGTATTAGCCAACTAAAATCGATTGCAGTGATAGACCGTTCATGCAAGCATTTTCGTCAAAATCAGGTGCGTCGAGTTTTCATTCAAATGTGCGCTTTCGCCACGCGCGCAGCATAGGCACACACATAGTGCCAACCAGAATGTAAACAGACACATAAACGCGATGTTTTGACACATGGAGCTTGCATAAATGCACGGATTTACTCTAAGAAATTATGTCGAAAACGCTCATAAAAACAGAGCAGGATATCTGCTACAGAAGAGATTTGAAGGTGTTTTTGCAGAAGATGAAGAGGAGCAATTGACGAAGAGCAACAGAAAGTAATAGGATATTCATTATATCAGTTTATTGCAATGTATTTGAGTAAAAAACACGTTTTTAATTGCAAATGTTCTAAAACATTTATGTTTTTCTTTTTATATATTTTATACATTAGTTGGAAAATGAACACTTCTGCAATGTCTATACATGTAGTGAGAAATCACTGTTTTTGCTATTAGAATTGTTTAAAATAAAGAGAATTTTGTTAAAATGTTCAAATGTCAGCATAATTAAGTAATGATGAAATAAATGGACTGATTTTGAGCCAGTGGTTAGTGCACAAGTTGTGGTGCACATGTGGGTGAAGCAGGTTCGAGTCTTGCTTGTGTGCTCCGGTTCCCTGCTCTCTTCCTTTCCACAGAATGTTATACATTTAATAAAAAAATAAGTAAAGTAGCATGTTATAATTGAGCTAGTGCACAAAGAAAAATATTAAGAGTTAAAGGTAATAACGAAACAAAAATAATATACAATACAATATAGGTGTATATTCACACAGTAGATACACATGCATTAAAATATATCTATATAAATATATTTATATTTTATTTATATAGATATATTTTATAGCATGTGTATCTACTGTGTGAATATACACCTATATTGTATTGTATATTATTTTTGTTTCGTTTGTGTATATGGTATCTGATGTTTACTGTATATTGTTATACGTCCCATCGTGTCATGACTGCTATGTTGTCGGAACTGCACTCAAGAATTTCACCCACTGATGCACTTGTGTATATGGTTGTGTGACAATAAAAGGATTTGATAATAACCCCTAATGTTCTCTCTCACAGGTGCTCTGTTTGCGTTTGAGATGTTGTGTAACATGCTGGGGAAGTTATTTGAGCCGTATGTGGTCCACGTCCTCCCTCACCTGCTGCTCTGTTTTGGTGATGGGAACCAGTACGTCAGAGAGGTACGAGCACTCCTCCTGTCTCACACTGCATCATAACCAGTTTTTTGCCCACACTTGTGGTTTTTGACCACTTGTCAACTTGCATGACGTATTTCCTGTATTTGGCCCAAGTGTTCACATAGGCGTGAAGACTGCAAGTTTTTCCGTTTTCTTGTGACTATCGCGCACATTGCGATATTGATGCTAAAACGATATATTGTGCATCCCTAATCACTACCATTATCACATATGCTATGAGCATAATATAAGATGTTTTTATTGGTTGTGATTGTCAGTTTTTTCCACTTTCTGTAACGATGCAGAAATATTATTTCAGAAGTGAATATTGTGAATGAATGCCTCTGTGCTTTGCTCTCCATGCTGCATCATGAGTTGTTGTTTTGCTGTGTCAGGCTGCGGACGACTGTGCCAAGGCCGTGATGAGGAATCTGAGCGCTCACGGGGTGAAGCTGGTGCTGCCGTCTCTGCTGGTGGCACTGGAGGAGGAGTCCTGGAGAACCAAAGCAGGTCTGCTGATCACTCCCTATCCATTCACACACCCGTATTCATTTCAAAGATTACCATATGAATGTGTAAAAATATTATTTATTTATTTTTTGTGTGTGTGTGAATTCTTGGGAAGCTAAATAGTTTTTAAGTGTAGAGTTAAGCCCTATAATTATTGTTTTTTTTATTTAGTACATTTAAAAAAATTTTTATGATAGTACATTTTATTTTAATTATTATAACGATAGTTTTATTATAATTAATATTGTTTATTTTATGTTATTATTATAATTATAATATTTTTTATTAATCATCAGTCTCACATGGAAATGCAGAGCATTGTCTAATTGTTTTTTTATAGTATTTTAATTATAATTATAGTAGTTTCGTTCATACTTATGTATTTTAGATTTATTATTATTTGTATTTTATAATTAATTATCACTCTCACATGGAAATGCAGAGCATTGTTTATTTTATTTAAATTTTATTACCATATTTTAATTCAATTTATATATATTTTTTATTATAAATCATCACTGACTCGCATGGAAATTATTCAATTATTTTTTTTTTTACTATAGTATAGTTTATTTATTATTTTATATATATAATAATATAGCTATATATTATTGTTTCAGATTTTTTTTTATTAATCGTTATCACTGTCTTACATGGAAATACAGAATGTTTTTAATATATTATTTTATATTTAATTATAAATAATTAGTTTTTTATTTTAATCTTCATAATTATATATTATTATTTATTTCATATATATTTTTTGTTGTTACTCATTATCACTATTGTACATGAAGCACAGTGTTTTAGTGGTCTGTGTAATCCGTGTGTAGGCTCCGTGGAGTTGTTGGGTGCGATGGCGTACTGCGCTCCTAAGCAGTTGTCCTCGTGTCTGCCGAACATCGTCCCCAAGCTGACAGAGGTTCTGACGGACTCTCATGTGAAGGTGCAGAAGGCCGGTCAGCAAGCGCTGCGACAGATCGGCTCTGTTATCCGCAACCCTGAGATCCTGGGTACGAAATATTCATGTTTAAAGAAAGAGCTGGGAGAAGTGTTTAAATCATTATCTGTCAGTCTGGGATGTTGTGTAAATCTGCTTGCTTTGTTTGGGTGGGAGTTGTGGCACTGTAATGTTGTGATGACACTGAACTGATATTGTGAATTGGGCAGCGATCACCCCCATCCTGCTGGACGCTTTGACTGACCCATCTCATAGGACGCATCACTGCCTGCAAACGCTGCTGGACACCAAGTTTGTGCACTTCATCGACGCTCCGTCTCTGGCTCTGATAATGCCCATCGTCCAGAGAGCGTTCCAGGACCGATCCACCGACACGCGCAAGATGGCCGCGCAGATCATCGGAAACATGTACTCACTGACTGACCAGAGGGTAGGACATGATTCACCTGACCGCAACTGCCTCTTTTATATCCTAAATAATGTGTTGATGTTAGAAATGTTGAAAAGTTGAGTCAGTAAAAAAAAAATTGTTGTTGGAAAAATTCAGCAAGGATGCTTTAAAGTGATCAAAAGTGACAGTAAATACATGTATAATGTTAAAAAAAATATTTAAAAGAAATGCTGTTCTTTATAGCTTTTTACACATCAAAGAATTCTGCAAAAATCGTAGCAGTTTCCACAAAAATATGAAGCAGCAAAACTGTTTTCAACATTGATAATAATACAAAATCTTTCTTGAGCAGCAAATCATTGTAGTAGAATGATTTCTGAAGGATATTAAAACAAACAAAAAAATCATAATGATTCCAAACTTCTCACTGTTATTGTATTTTTTTTTTTTATGTACTTTTATATACACTGTTAGTGTATTTTTTTTAAATAAATGTGGCTTGAGCATCCGTATACACCCTGCAGTTTAAAATAGTTCATTCTGATTATTTATTTGAAATTCTATTAGAATGAAATGCTTTTTAAAAAGCTATAAGCCACCTTAGGCCAGTAATTTTAGATAAGAACACCTGTAAATCACTGTAACACACGGCCTTGACTGGCTCATTGCTTTAATATCTTTTTTATGCCGTATTGGTTTGCAGGATCTGTCTCCATACCTACCCAGTGTGATTCCAGGACTCAAAGCGTCTCTGTTGGACCCCGTGCCCGAGGTAATCTAATCTGCACTGATCTGTGAAACTCTTTAAGCCCACTCATAAACTGTTTTTAATGGCGTCTGTCGATCTCTCTCAGGTGCGGACCGTGTCTGCTAAGGCTCTGGGTGCCATGGTGAAGGGCATGGGCGAGGCTTGCTTCGATGATCTGGTGCCGTGGCTCATGGAGACGCTGGCGTCAGAACAGAGCTCTGTGGACCGCTCTGGTGCCGCTCAAGGTGATTCACTGCACCGTTACAGCACACACACACTACCAGGGCTTGAAGTGCACTTTTCTCCATCTTTGGAAAACAAGACTCCTTCCTGTATACGTGAAGTGTAAAGTATCTTCTTATTAAACTGTCTGTACACTTACAAAGTTCTCAGTGCTTGGGTTTGCAGGTAGAGACCCTCATTATGCTACCGTGTTAGTGTTGGGCTATTTTGAGGCTTGTTAGTGGTATTAACTAGCGATTTATTTTTACTTACTTGATGCCCCATATACTAGAGTTATAAGCTAAACAGTTTTAGAGATAAAACTCTTTACATTCGATTATCATGAAAACAAATCTCAGAGATCGGTCGACTCAGTACCAATGTGATATTACACTTTAGGTTCATTTTGCGCCGGAATTGTCCTTTTAGAGAAATGTTTTACCCCTAATAAAGGAAAAATCTATATATTGAGTAATTATGTTCTAAAAAAAATTTCCCTGTGACGGTGAATTAGACGCCGGATAAAGTTTGTTTAATTATAAGCAAGCCCAAAATAAATCGAGAATTGCCAGCTCCTCATTCAGAATCATATGAAAAATATGCACTCTTAAAACAATCTTCAATATAGACACCAAGTAAACGTTATCATACTTCATCAACAGTAGATCATAAACAATCTATTGGCATAAATGTGTAGTGTTCATTGTAAACTGCTCTGAAACCGTGAGCCTGTAGAATATGAAACAGCATCATGTTCCTACTTTTTATTTCTATAATTAAAAAAATAACCTTATGAAATTTAATAATCACATTAGGCTCTATCACGATTCCTGTTTTTCTATCCCTAAATTTAAGACCTCTTAAAATATAATAGATTTGTTTGTAATGCCATTTAAGATCTTATATATAAGATAAGACTTTTTATGACCTTAAATTTCATAAAACTCTATCTGAGCAACACATTTCATAAAACTATATCTGAGCAACACAGTGACTTTTTTTATTTTTAGTTTGCTCATCTATTCTGAGTCTCAAACGTGAGTGAAACACTCTCACCGTGGAGCCCTGATTACACCAGTGTGTTTGTCTGTAATGGATATTAACGTTGCGCTGTATTCCTCGCTCAGGTCTGGCTGAGGTGATGGCAGCGTTAGGTGTGGAGAAGCTGGATAAACTGATGCCAGACGTGGTCCAGACGGCCAGTAAAGTGGACATCGCTTCTCACGTCAGAGACGGATACATCATGATGTTCATCTACCTCCCGCTGACCTTTGGGGACAAATTCACCCCATACGTGGGTCCCATCATTCCCTGCATCCTGAAGGTCAGTCTATATGTTTAAATACTTATTAATCATTTCACAATGTTTCTCTTGTGCATTTTCAAGTTCAAAAGAAGTTCAAAAAGTTAAAATTTCAACACAATTGTTAAAAAAACCAATTGTGATGCTTTATTTTCTCAATAAAATAAATATAGATTTATTATGAGAATGTTTATTTGAATAATTAAACAAATGTTTACATTTTAATATTTAAGAATGTATTTTCTTACTAATAAATTGTTATTAAAGTGTTTAATGTTTATTTTCTTAGTAATAAATTATATGTATTTTCTTAATTAAAATTTTCATTATATTTAACCCTCAGATGGTCTTTGGGGTCCACTGGACCCCAAATGACTTTTGCTTGAATTAAAAAAAATGTTCTCTTTTTCCAAATGGTATGAAACTTCCTACGGCTCTCAACACTTTCTAGATCTACAAAAAAAAAATTAAAATGGAATGTTATCTGTTTTTATGTAGGCGTGACAAAAATAGTCACACTCGTGGTCTTTGGGGTCCATTGGACCCCAAAAAATTAAATTAAATTTTGTAACAGAACAATAGTTTTTTTTTTTTACAAATATATTTTTACTCTGTTTATTAATGTTTTTACTCAACATTTGTGCAGTTTTTGGAGGATTCATGATATCTTTTAAATATCTATAAATAAATAAATAAATAATTATTTATTCTTGATTTATTATTGACTCAAAATAGACAAAATTCATCATCAAAATCAGACAGAACGCAGAACACAGACAGAAATGACAGAAATAAAGTGGCACACTTCCAACAATGCAAAAAACATCCACAATCCAAAATTATCATTCTCACACACGCGCACACACACACAAACACACACATATAGAGGAATACAATATACAGGAATACATACAAACTATAAAAACTGTTCTCTTATCATTTGTAAAATAAAATAATCTAAAATGCAGAACCACCGCAAAAATAAATTGGTAACACTAAGACACATTGAAAATGTGCACACACACAAAAAGGAATACATTTGTAAGGCTATAAAAAAAATAAAAGAAATGAGACCAACTATTGTTCTATTGTTCCAAACTATTTTCTTTTTATTATTTTATTTTACAAATATTTTATTTTTACTGCTTTATTTGCTAATTTGTTATTGCTGTTCAGTTTAAATAAATGATCAAATCTTAAGACTCCAACATTTCTCTTTGTAACATGTTGTTCAGGTTTGATTCTAATCATTATGTAACATTATTGAAAAACTGTTGTTTTTTTCAGTACAAAAAAAATGCTAAACTTTGACAAAAAGTATTTTATTTTTGTTATAATTGTGATTTTATAATATTTAGATATGAATCCAACTGAATTTAACTTTAGAAAAATTATATCTTTCAGTAATTCAAATGTATATAGGCATAGTGGAGCCCTATAGCCATCTAGTGGTTAAAGTGATTTATTACATTATTTTATAAATTTTAACCTGTATTTTCCAAAAAATGGGCAAAAATCTTACATTAAACCTTGTAAAATTATCCATGGTATCCCCTGGAGTGAAAGTTAGAAATCTGGGTCTTTTATAAAGTTTATTTAACATAAAATGCAGTTTTTTTGTAAAAATCCTATTTAAAAAATATTTATTTATTTATTTATAGAAATAAAAAAAAAAATCATAAATCCTCCAAAAACTCCACAAATGTTGAGTAAAAACATTAATAAACAGAGTAAAATTATATTTGTTAAAAAAAAATATATTGTTTTGTTACAAAATTAAATCTTATTGTCTGGGGTCCAATAGACCCCAAAGACCACGAGTGTGACTTTTTTTTGAAGACCATCAGAGGGTTAAGAAAATAAATATTAAGAAATAAATATTTATTTATTTTCTTAATAAATTGTCCTGGTTATAGTGCATTGATGGATCAGTCCATGTTTCTCTAATGAAAAGCTTTCATTATATGTAATAACTCTCATTAACTGTATTTTTCTTTGACTTGAACCAGGCCATGTGGGTGGGAAAAAATATTAACCAATAATATCCTATTCTACTTTTCACAATTCAGTCAGGATGACATTAATTTGTTGTTATTTCCCACTAAATATTGTTTCACTCTCAAATTCATAATTACTTTGCATTACGTTACGTTGTTTATCCAGGAATATTGTTCTCATCTAGTCATAGATCAGGTGGTCTGTTTGAATGACTCTGGGTTGATAAAGATCTGTGTGTGTGTGTGTGTGTGGTTCAGGCTCTGGCCGATGAGAACGAGTACGTGCGAGACACGGCCCTGCGTGCGGGCCAGCGCATCATCAGCATGTACGCCGAGACCGCCATCGCTTTACTGCTGCCCGAGCTGGAGCAGGGCCTGTTTGATGACCTCTGGAGGATCAGGTACCACACACACTCTCCCATCAGCCTTTAATAGTTCACCCAAAAATGAAAATTAGCCCATGATTTACTCAACCTCAAGCCATCCTAGCTGTATATGACATTATTCTGTATATGACAAAAATGTCTTGGATCTTCCAAGCTTTTTTGTGTTAAGGGCCATTTATGTTTTGAAGTCCATAAAAAGTGCATCCATCCATCATAAAAGTGCTCCGCTCCCTGCGGGGGTTAATAAAGGCCTTCTGAAGTGGAGTTATGAGATTGTGTATTGAAAAATATCCATATTTAAAACGTTATCGACTTAAATAACTAGTTTCCAGCAGACGACTTGCGCATCGATTTGCTGTAAAAGAGTAACACTGGACCTGACGCATTAACAAAAGCGGACGTGCAGAGGAGAGAGCAAAACAAAACACCAGTCACGAATTAGAAGTCTAAAACGAGAATTTGTAAAGAGAAATGTGGGAGGAGCTTGAGTTTGTTGCCCAGTGTGTGTGTTTGAACCGCGAGAGGCGTCAGAGCTTACGCTACTCCTACATCTCCGTCACACATCATCCAGTGTTACTCTTGTGGCATAAGTCGACTTCCGTACGACCGTTTGCTGGAAGCTAGTTATTTTAGTCGATAATGTTTTAAATATGGATATTTTTCTATCCATGCTCTTTAATAGCCTGACTCCGCCCTCATTAGTACTTCCGCTCACTTTTCATTTCCCTTCAGTACTGCGTCTGGGATTCTGCTGTAGACTTTTGTTTTTTTCCGATCCATTTTTTACCGGGCCAATCAACGAACAGAGGGAGTGGCTGAGAACTATGACGTTGATGTCGACTCGTGCGTTATTTTGAGTTGTAGTTCAAAATAAGAAAGATGTGAGCGAAGCCATTCGGTCCGTTGTGGCAACGCTGCCGAATATGCTCGCAAGTTAAAGCCGGAGCAAGAACAATCTTTGCTTAGTTTTGTTGGTGGCCATCCTCCCCACGGGGTTCGGGAAAATACATATGTCACGACCAAACGTTAGCGATTGGTTATGGCAGATAGAGTGACTCTGGGCAGATCCAATAGTTTTAAGCCCCTTTCACACAGCACTTTGAACCCAGCAAATTGCCAGAGTGCCTTCTGTGTGAACGCAAACACGACCCGGGATTGATGCCGGGATCGATCCCAGGTTGAGGACCTAGTAACATTGCCGTGTTCAGACCCGGAACGCGCGCTGTGTGAACAAAAGCCAGAACCAATGCCGTAAGGGGTGTGTCATAGTGATGACGCGTGTGCCATCGCGCGACTCTGTTGCTCTTAGAAAGAAAGTTTGTGTTCGTCATCAACAAAGAAAGAACGAAAAAATGTCTGCAAACTGGAATTAAGCAGAGACAGGAGCTCCTCACAATCCGCGCTGAAGCTGCGATCGTTCGCCAGCTCTGTGGAAAGGTGCGCGCGTGCACATGTTTTCGACGTGTACGTTACACGTCTCATCCTGACGTCACGCGGGTTGTGTGTGAACGCACTCACAGATCCCGGCAAATCACTGGCAGTGTGAATGAACCGAAATCAAACAATCCCGGGACAAATGCCGGGTCACATTATCCGTGTATTTTCGGAATCTCTGTGTGAAAGGGGCTAGTTTTAGACTTGAATAGAGTTCCCGCCTACAAGGAAGTTAACGCTTGTCAATGGAGAGGTGCCAGACTCTATGTACAAATGAAATGTACGTGAGTCTGGTGGGACCAAGCTAGCTCTTTAATGGACTTCCAAAAAAAAAAAAACATTCACTGCCATTATCAAACTTAGAAGAGCAAGGACATTTTTGTATATACCGGTAACTCCGATTGAATTCATCTGAAAGAAGAATGTCGTATACACCTAGGATGTTGGGGTGTAGAAAAAATCGATATTGGTATCGCGAATTATTTTGCAACTGTTCATTTTCAAACGGCAATTCCGATTTTTTTTTTTTTTTTTTTTTTAAAGCAAGTATTGCATGGACGTGGTTCCCTTTATGTTGTTTTTAATCTACACTGATGCATTTCTGAGACGCACCTGTGTCATCCTATTTTGATTAATATGCCGGGGAGAAGAGCAGACATAGAATGATGAGCAAGACAGCGCGCGTGTGTTTGAAGATGTGCGCCGGCGCCGGGGCTCTTATCTCTCTGATCTGTTTGCAGCAGCAGTCATTTTATTAACATCACCCACAAAAAGGCTTTGCGGGACACAATTTGCTTTGGCTGTGCCAAAAAGCGGACGATCTGACGGGTTTTAGAAGATTAAATACAACCCGAAACTACAAAACAGACCCGGCCTTATTTGAGACCGGCCTTTATTTACCCAAACCTGTTGCCACACCAGGCGTGTAAAAGAGACATGCGTCTATTTGGGACTCGGCTATTATTTGAAGTTTTACGGTATGTTGTGTTGGATGTACCCTGTGTATTAATAATAGTGCAAGCATTTTTTTTAATGACATTGCACCTCAGTTTGCACCTTATGTGTTATGTATTAGCCTAGATGTCACAGATGTCACAGTCAGGGGCTATGTATTTTCTTTAACTGACTATTTAGCTACATTTGTTCCTCAATGTTTCCTTTAGGAATCGTGTTCGTGTTTTTTGCAACACAAAACGTGTTGGACGTAGCCTACCCTGTGTACTAGGAAAAGTGCAAGCATTTTTTTATTGACACATAATTATAATGATGAATAACATCACACATAATGTGTATGTGTTATGTATTGTGACAGGGGGTATGTATTTTCTTTTATTATGGCCTACTTGAGCATATACAAATTTGCTCACTAAGAACCTGTGAACCACAACCCCAAACTGGCAGTTTGATTTTCTGTGTACTGAATTGTTTACCTAAAGTAAACTTGTTTGACTTTTATGCACATCATGTCTTTTTTTTAAAAAATAATAATTTTTCTAAAATGATAATCCTACTTTAAAAAAAAAAAAAAAATCGCAATATATCGCCTTATGCACAGTATCGAAATATATTGCAATATATTGAATCGTGACCCATGTATCGTGATACGTATCGTATCGCCAGATTCTTGCCAATACACAGCCCTACTAGGATGGCTTGAGGGTGAGTAAATCATGGGCTAATTTAAATTTTTGGGTGAGCTATCCTTTAAATGGTCCTTCCATCAGTTCACAAGTTTGTACTGTTGCTGATGCTGAGGGTTTGTGTTCTCTTAGATTCAGCTCGGTGCAGTTGCTAGGAGACCTGCTGTTCCATATCTCCGGGGTATCGGGAAAGATGACAACAGAGACGGCGTCAGAGGATGACAATTTTGGCACGGCCCAGTCGAATAAGGTAACATGTAATGAGCCGCTGGATTCATGGCATTCAGGACAGCTGTGCTTTTATTAGAATACGAAAATATATTCCTCATTTCCTGTTGTGTCTGTGTTCTAGGAAACGGTGTGTGTGTAAATGTTGTATTTTTACTGACTTTCCCCAGGCCATCATTGGAGCGCTGGGCGCAGAGAGACGTAACCGTGTGCTTTCGGGGCTCTACATGGGCCGCTCAGACACACAGCTGGTGGTGAGACAGGCGTCTCTTCATGTGTGGAAGATCGTGGTGTCCAACACGCCACGCACGCTTCGAGAAATCCTGCCCACCCTGTTCTCGCTTCTGCTGGGCTTCCTGGCCTCCACCTGCCCTGACAAGAGAACGGTACAACAACTGCAGGCCATGAGCAGTCAAACACGAAAAACATGATGTGTGGTGTTTGGAAATTGGGTTCCATTCAAACAATTACATCAGATTTGTTGGAGAGTTGTAGTTTTACATTATTTGGAAAGCAACATGTTTTTAGGATCATACACATTGTGGCGTAATGATATTTATTTATACATAACTTTTTAGATTTTGATTAATAGAATTGTAGCAGGACTTTTGTGTAGTTTGGAAATCAGTGTTTTTTTACCTTCATACACATTGTACTATAATGCTTTTATCATTATTATTATTTAAATTAGGAGGAGGTTTTGGTCTAGATTTTAAATAAATAAAATACCCTAGTTTATTATAGTACTTTAGGACTAAAGGACTTTTATGTACTTTGTAAATCGTTGTGTATTTAGCATTATCCACATTGTGCCGTAAAAATGCAGATTATTATGGCAAATAATAATATATATATATATTAGGGGTGGAACGGTACATGTATTCGTATCGAACCGAAACGGTACGGGCGTCACGGTTCGGTGCACGAATTTGCACGTAGAATACACGGTACAAAAATGCGCGCTCGAGAGAGAGAGGAGAGAGAGAGAGGCGCGATGAAGAGAGAGAGGCGCGATGAACATTGTGTGTGTCTGCGCGCGCGTGTGCGAGAGAGAGGCGCGATGAACAGTCAGTGTGTGTGTGTGTGTGTGTGTGTGTGTGTGTTTGCGCGCGTGCGAGAGATCTCTCGTGCGCAACAGTGGAAACATACTCCGTCATTTTTTCATACAGGACATCATTAAAACTGCAAAGTGTTTACTGTTTACTTTTGTGTACACTTGCAATAAAACACAACATTGTGCTTTTGTCACACTCTAAACTCTTGTCAAACTGTAACCTACAAATGTTAACAAAAGTTTTTAAAGGTAGTATTATTTTATACGGAAATCAATTATTTATAATTCAGATGAGAATAAAGTTAGGGTTAACTAAAATGAAGGAAAACAAATATATTGATCTGAAAGAGCAAATTAATTTTAAATTCATTCAGGTACAATTACCAAACATATCTCAAGGTCTTTTCATCTTTTTAATAATTTAATTAATAAACTAATTATATAAAACTCCTGTCAGTGCACTACAAATAAACTGGTTCTATGCCTTTATTAATAAAACTTATTTAAAAAATACAAGGCTTAAGACATTTATAAAAATGCCTTCTGCATTTTTGTTTTGCTTTTCACTCCATTGTTCCGAAATCGTACCGAACCGTGACGTCTGAACCGAGCTATGAACCGAACCGTGACTTATGTGTACCGTTCCACCCCTAATATATATATTAGGGAGGGGGTCAAGATATATTCTTTTAATAATTTTTTTAAATAAATAAAATACCATAATGGCTTTTATAGTATAACTTTTGTAGTTTGTAAATCAATGTGTATTTACCTTCATACGCATTGTGCTGTAATGTTTTCTTTTTATTATTATTATTTAATAGTTGTTGTTTTTTTGGTCTGGATTTTGATGAAAAAAATACAGTAATGAACTGTAGGAAAGCATTATGCATTTTATAGGATTATCCACATTGTGCCGTAATAATGGAGATTAACAATTAAAAATGGATTTTCTTTTCATCATAGATTTTGATGAGTAACCGACAGTAATGCCATGCTCGTGTTGTTAAAGCTAATGGTCTGTGTTTCCCCTGTCCTGCTCCAGATCGCTGCTCGTACTTTGGGTGACCTGGTGAGGAAACTGGGTGAGAAGATCCTGCCCGAGATCATTCCCATCCTGGAGGAAGGTCTGCGCTCAGATAAGAGTGACGAGAGGCAGGGCGTGTGTATCGGCCTCAGCGAGATCATGAAGTCCACCAGCAAAGATGCAGTGAGTTGCAGCTGATAGAATAATCCTCAGCAGTTTGATTTTGTTCATATCATTAGCCGCGGTTCCACCGAAATTACCTGGAACATTTTGTCCCAGGTTGGTAATAATTTATTGTGCCCTGCGCTTCCACCGTGGTCTAAAGTACCGTGAAGATTATGCAAATTAGTCCGCTGGTGTAGGACTGCGCTCTACAGTCCTGCTGGATTTCATCCTCTGAATTTTTAGCTTAATAAAGCCTGAACCTCGTTGTCAGTCCATTAGTCATAATTTTAAAACTACATTGTTGATTCAAATAGCAAACAACTGTTAATGCACGCACCTCAACAGATTTAAAAAAAAAAATGGTTGTTGAAATAAAATGCTGTGTGGAGTCAACCAATCAAAATGCGGCATGAACTCAACCAATCCGCATGTTCAGCCCCCAAGTCCCACCCCTGAAAGTCCTGAACTTTGAAAATCTTTGAAAATCTCGCATTCGGAGGGGGGAATATTTACCATGACTAGGGATGGGCATTTTTAAAAAATATTGTAATCGAATATTCGGGTTCATAAAAATCGAATAATCGTTTATTTAAATGTCGTTTAACGAGAGACGTTTTTTTTTTAAATGTTTTTGTCACCATTTCTGAACAAGTTTACATTAGGCAATATACACAACAAGCTTACTATATATCTTAAGGTTTTCTTTTAGTTGAAAACATTTAACAATATGTGTAAACAAAAATATAAAGAACAAAAGCATTTAAGCTCAAGCAGTGCGAACGTAGAAAAAAAACGCTAATAAAGCAGACTGTGCAGTTATCGTACAGTACGTACATACACTCGAGTCAGCATTATCTTGTTTATATTGTTTCACGTTCATGTTGAGAAAAACAATAATATCCACAGTATTGCGTTGCAAGACCGTGTGTGTGTGTGTGTGTGTGGTGTGTGGCGCTAAGTGAAGTTACTAACAGCACTTTGTGTTTTCTGTTTTTAAACCTGTCTCCCTGAACAAAACTTAAAGGAAGCATATGTCTCAAAATCAGAACCAGAAGATATCATCTTGGATCACTATTCCATTTTTCCATAATTCCTTTTTTATGTAATTTTCATCCAAGTAATTCTAAACTTCGCGAGGCAGACGACGACATTGTGATCAAATACAATCCACTTGTTAAATGCTTCACAGCGCCACCCAGTACATTTAATTATAACTGGGAAAAAAATTCTGATAAAAGTGGATCAAATTCAAATAGTATTTTATTTTTTGAATAATAATTACATCCCTAACCAGGACCCTTCATTAAAGCTACACTGTGTAACTTTTTTAGTTTATTCTTAGCTAAAAACACTTAGTTCTTTCAAAAATTATATGTGCTCATTAATGTATATTTACTTCGTACTTCGAGTGTATAATATGCCATTGAAAATACATACGGGTAAGGGGTTCTAATGTCGGTCGCCATGTTGCCCCTCCATCTTGAAAGTACATTAGTCAAAGAGGGACATACCCCATTAATTCAAGTTTCGCCTTTCGCGTTTTAACACACATGGGTTAGCACTCGAACTGCCTAACTCGAACTGCCTAACTCGAACTGGAAGCCATGTTAATCTTGGACTACATTGGCCACCGTAGGAGTTAAAACGAAATCGAAATTGAGAGGAACAGAAACTAATATTCACTGGATGGTCATATACCTTTTCACCGCTAGATGGGGGTAAAAATCACACAGTGTAGCTTTAAGACCCTGGAGTACCAGCCCAAAGTCTCCAGCTCCTGGGGAAAGTTCCTGTGGTGGAAACACTCTATTGATCATATGACTGATGTTTGTGTGTCAGGTTCTGGTGTTCTCCGAGTCTCTGGTTCCCACCGTGAGAAAGGCCCTGTGTGATCCTCTGGAGGAGGTTCGTGAAGCGGCTGCCAAGACCTTCGAGCAGCTCCACGCCACCATCGGTCACCAGGCCCTCGACGACATTCTGCCTGCACTGCTCAGACAACTGGTACTGCTTTCTACCCACAATCCTCGCCTTTACCTTGCACTACTGTTCTAAACACTACTGTTCAAAAGTTTGGGGTTGGTAAGATTTCTTAATGTTTTTGAAAGAAGTTTTTCTGCTCACCAAGGCTGCATTTATTTGATCAAAAATACAGTAAAATCTGTAATATTTGCAAATATTATTACATTTTAAGGATTCTTTGATGAATAGAAAGTTCAAAAGAACAGCATTTTTTGTAAGATTTTTTTGATCAGTTTAATGCATCCTTGCTGACTAAAAGTATTGATTTCTTTAAAAAACGTCACACTTTTAACCCTAGTTGCCAGTTTCTATCCCCCAAGCTGCTTTGAAGCATGTATGTTTTGTGAAAAGCACTAAAATGTACATGCTTTTTGTCGCAGGAGGACGAAGAGACGTCAGAGTTTGCGCTGGATGGATTGAAACAGGTCATGGCTGTGAAGAGTCGGTCAGTCCTTCCTTATCTGGTTCCCAAGGTGAGTTCTCTTTACGAGTGGCCTCTTTTAACTAACCTGATTGTAGACGTGTGTATAACAGGCTTTTTTATACAAAAAGTCATTAGAATCGATCATCCGTTATTCGTCAAACACGTTACACCTTCGTTCGTGCTACAACAACCACTTCGGATTCTATATGTCCAATTTCTTCGTAAAACAGATATTACATATTCAGCATAGAGGTATAATTGCATGAACACATTTTTTTAATGTCATAAACTTAACACTTTGACTGTCTTCATAAAAGCAGCTTTTTCTGGCCAAGAACTTCACTGTCATCTCACTGACATTTAAAGTGATCAACCATAGTTTTTATTTTTTAATGTAATTATTTACAACATTTGTTTACTTGTTGCAAAACATCTCAATGTAAACTATGATATTTCAAAGATTTGATCTCACAAACCTCACTAAATTTGTCAAACTCATTACATCCAACCAATACTCCTTAAATCCGACTGTTTCCCTGTGCACACCGATTTAGTATCGGCCACACAATGAAAATTAAAAAATTGATTATATTGAAATATATTCAAATTATTCTATCTTATCTGGATACATACAGTATACTCACAATTAGCAGTATGCACATATATAGTAAATCTCAACTGCTTGATTTGTTAAATCATCAGTATTAGTCAGTGGTATATTAAAAGTTGTAAATATAGTAAATCCTGCTTTATCTGCACACAACAGTAAACTCATGTAAAGCAATATGTTCTCTAGCAAATCTCACCTACCTGATTTTTAGTTTTGTAGCAAAATGTAATGCCCAGCTCTATATTTAAAGTTGCATATATAAGTATGTCGAACTTCATACTCATGTAGGGCAAAATATACTTTATAGAAAATCTCAACTGTTTGATTTCTTATATTTATACTATTTTATCACCCAGCTCTAATTTGCTAAATGCAACTATAAGGCATTAAGATATTATAAACATTTATTATGATTTTCTGTAAAGCTGCTTTGAAACAATGTGTATTGTAAAGAATGCTATATAAATAAATATGACGACTTGATTCTGTGGAACCAGCCAATCAGATTGGAGCTTGCTGCATTGAGAAAGCTCTTGCCATTTTTGTTTCTTCAGTCTGCATGAGATCTAGGCGTTTTGTCTCAGCTTGAGACTAAAATATTCCTTGCACTTGTTTAACTGTTATATTTTTGATCCTTTATAGCTGACGGCTCCTCCTGTAAACACGCGTGTTCTGGCCTTCCTGTCAGCGGTGGCGGGAGACGCTCTGACGCGTCACCTCGGGGTGATTCTTCCCGCGCTGCTCTCCTCTCTCAAACACAAGCTGGGCTCAGACGAGTGCCTGCAGGTGAACACCACAGCTGTCACTCATTCATACTGATACATCAACTCTCACTGAAACGGGAATGAGGAAGAATCAGAATAGGTTGATGGTGTAAACGTGTCTTTTATGGCCTTCGACAGGAGCTGAGCAACTGTCAGACTGTGATCCTCTCGGTGGAGGATGAAGTCGGCCAAAGAATCATCATTGATGATCTCCTGGAGGCCACGCGAGGAGCAGACGCTGGGCTGAGACAGGCGTCCGTCACCATCCTCAACGGATACTTCTCACGAACACGACTGGACTACAGCGTTCACACACGCACACTGCTGTCCGGCCTCATGCGGCTCATGAACGACCCCAACACAGAAGTGCTCAGCCAGAGCTGGGAAACCATCAACTCCATCACAAAGGTAAACGAAGCTTTCAATCCGTGCAGATCTTGTTTAAAGACCCTGGTATTATCATCTCATGTGATCGAGAATAGATTAGTTTCATGATTCTTGACCTCTAGTATGAGACTCTGATTGCAACTTCTGTATCAAAAGATAGTTGGGAAGCTTGATTCATTTCTGTAAATCACTGTGTTTCACTTAATCGATTTAACCTAACTGAAACAGATTCACAGAAGCCCCTGTATTTCTTTGATATAAAAATGTATTAGTGAAGTAAATGTAGGTAAATATTGCAGTTTATTACTATGAATCATTATATTGTTGCTTATGCACTACCGTTCAAAAGTTTGGAGTCAGTATGTTTTTATAACAAAAAAAATACAAATAATTTAAAATAAATACTGTTCTTTTGAACTTTCTATTCATCAAAGAACCTGGAAATGTATGACAGGACGTTTCTTGAGCAGCAAATCATCTATTATACTGATTTCTGAAGGATCATGTGACACTGAAGACTGGAGTAATGATGCTAAAAATTCAGCTTTGATCACAGGAATATATATATATTTTAAGTTATTTGACATTTTTATAATATTTTTGATGTACTGTATTTTTCATCAAATTAATGTGGCCTTGGTGAGCAGAAGATACGTCTTCCTCTCATATGCATTACATAATTTTAAATGGGAAATGTGATGAAATATGAACGGTATCTCGTTGCTACATTTCTCATAGTTTCATTATGTTTGGAGTTGTGAATTATAAAACTGTGTGTTTGTGCAGAAACTGGACGCTGCCAGCCAGCTCTCCATGATCGATGACCTGCACAGGGACATCCGCTCTGCTGCCGCTGAGGTCAAAGGTCAACACTTACCTGGCTTCTGTCTGCCCAAGAAGGTGAGCATAATTTACAAGAGTCAAACTGCAGAGCAAATGTCAGCACATATCATCTCTGATGGCACATAATCCATTTAGAAGCGTTCAGAACAACACTGTCTTTCCTAAGAAAGTACTGGGTAATATAAGACAACTACATGGGTTAGGTGAAGGTTCAGGGTTAGTACCTACTTATTTTAATCACTATAAGTACATAGTATGTGCATGCGGAACATGACTGTAAAATAAAGTGCTACCCAAATTAGATTAAATTACAGCGTACAATTATGTAGTGATGTCATTTGATAAAACTAACAAACCACTACATATTGCACACAATTTTACATACTATTTTTAAAAGTTGTAGTAATACTAACAAACTGCATTAAGTGTAATATGAAAGAGTGCTGTTATTGTTAACTTAAACTATTCTAAATTTTAATTAAAAAAAGCTGAAATATATTAAATCTTAAATATTAGATGAAAAAATTTAAGTAAAAACAAATCTGAAATTGTTTATTTGAAGTACCAAAATATATGGAAGCTTGTTTCCGCTGGGGAATAAAAAGTAAAAAAGCTCATTTTATTCTGCAATTTCGGGTTACATCTCGCAATTCTGCTTTTTTTCTCAGTATTGTGAGAGAAAAAGTCGCAATTACCGTTTATTTTATTTTTTTATAAGGAATTACCAAACCTGAAATAAAAATAAAGCTAAATAGACATATAGGAAAAATAAAATGATAAAAGCACATAACAAAATTACTAAAATTAAAATGAACAACTGAAAACCTTAAATAAAAGCAAATTCTAAATACTATAATAATGTATAAATATGATGTGAAATGCTGTATGCCCTCTACTCAACACATATTTCCTTCAGGGAGTGACGTGCATTCTCCCCGTGCTGAGGGAAGGCGTGCTGACAGGAAGTCCTGAGCAGAAAGAGGAAGCGGCTCGAGCGTTGGGAGGAGTCATTAAACTGACATCAGCGGAGGCGCTCCGGCCCTCTGTGGTCAACATCACTGGACCGCTCATCCGAATCCTAGGAGACCGTTTCACTTGGTCTGTGAAAACCGCTCTGCTCGAGACGCTCACTCTACTCCTGGCCAAAGTCAGTGTCCATCATGCCTCTGTCTTATGTTGATGCAGACCCTTAATTCACACTCATGATTAGTGTTGTCAAAAGTACCAACTTCGGTACTGACATTTTATAAATGTGGAGCTGTTGAGCGGATAAAACGCCTTTGATTGGCCATTGTGTTCACAAGCTCATCGGATATGCCTGTGATTGGCTACAATGATCAACGCATAGGAGCGTGTGTATCTGTGTGAGCGCTCGCTGAAGAGCGTCATTGATGTATATTACAATATGTTTTTGAAGCACTGATCATCATAGCCAATGACATATTTGATGACCGCGTGAGTACAATGGCCATTCCGAGGGATTTACGATTCTGCTCAAAGCGGCGTATTTTTTACACTTCAGTATCGACTTGGTACCTAAATCAGTATTTTTGACAACACTACTCATGATTACTCTCTGTCTGTGACGCGTACAGGTGGGCATCGCTCTGAAACCGTTCCTGCCGCAGCTCCAGACCACCTTCCTCAAGGCTCTTCAGGACTCGAGCCGGGCCGTGAGGCTTCGGGCCGCAGAGGCTCTCGGTCAGCTGGTCGCCATACACACTAAAGTAGATCCACTGTTCACCGAGCAGCTGGCGGCCATACGCAACGCTGAGGACTCTGGAGTCAGGTAGAGTTAAAACAGCCTGTTACGCTTCCTCCTCATTTCAAGGTTTGTGTTCTCGAGCCACCAGGCACTGTTGTGCAAATGAGCAGCCGGAGCGTGTTACGGGTTTTCTGTTAGAACGGTGTCGTGTTAGCGGCCCCTAAGTTAATAAATCTGGCTAGCTTGATTTACGTTAGTTACATGCATTTACTCGTCATGTAAAGTGTTTTTCGTGTAATGTACTTTGTGTTGTACATCGCCATTACGTTCATGTGCGCACGAAACTACTACAATGGTACCTGAATGTTTGTAGTTGGACACAACAAATGTGTTCCCTTCCCACATTAAAGGATAATTCCGGTATTTAACACTTTGAGTCTATTTGCTATTTTGTTTTGGATGAACTAGAGTGGTAGCCTGGTAATACCAGACTCTGCTACTTCACTTTGCTTCGTAGACAGAGTCTGGCATAGCATAATAGAGAAGTGTTTTCTCTCTCGCTAGGGGGCGATTTCTGAAGTTTAAAATCATTGGTTACCCGTAAGCCAATCAGATAAGTTTATTTATGACGTATGTTATGCGCTGACACAGCTGCATCGAACCACAGACATCATGCATCGAACTCAAATCTATGATCGAACTTCCACTGTAACCTGCTGTAAACATTTGATGATGCGAGCGAAATACCAGAGTGAACACGGCTGTAAACGACTTTTTTGATCGGTGAGTGATGTAATAGAATGACTGCTGCGCTTGACAGGCGAAAGAGACGAAGAGAGACGAAAGAGAGAGAGAGAGAGAGAGAGAGAGAGAGAGAGAGAGAGAGAGAGAGGAGAGAGAGAGAGAAGAAGAGAGAGAGAGAGAGAGAGAGAGAGAGAGAGAGAGAGAGAGAGAGAGAGAGAGAGGAGAGAGAGAGAGAGCCGCGCGCGCACTCTCAGGTCTTCAAACAACACGAGCGCGGTCTTGCTCTCTCCCTCGCAAATATTAATCAAAATCAATCGACAACATAGTAAAAGATCGGAAGACCGCAGTTTCACGTGGAGCATTTGGAGATTTTTAGAGATTAGAGACTCTAGGAACAACATCTCAATGAACAACATCTCAACACTAAATTATAAAGGCCTGTCTCATATAGACGCCTGTCTCAAATACAAGCCGGTGCAGTTAGACGATTTGGGCAAATAAAAGCCTGGGCTATTATTTGAAGTTTTACGGTATTTAAGACCTGGAAAAGAAAGGAGACACTGACCTGTCAAAAGGCTCCCCAGTTTCTCGCTGACGATCGGCAATAGTTGATAAATTAAACTTTTCCCAAAGGGAGTAGGGCCACAACATCACCTCCATTCAAACTGTTTAATACACACTCTTCTTCTTCGGGCTTCAGTTTGCTAATGCCGGGAATATTCTCCACAACAGAGCGAATTGCATCCGCGTCTCCCTATCCGCGGTCGCTTAGCGACTACGTCACGGCTCTCAGCCCGCCTTCTTTTCAGTAATTGGCCCGGCTGTTTTCAGGCCGGTGGAAAACAGAAAGATAGGCTGCTATCTCAGACTGACTACAGGAGCGAAATGAAATTAGCGGAAGTAAGAAGTCTGACGTAGTCAGGCTACTAGAGTGGTGGACTTAGAAATTTTGACAATGGGTCCTGTCTCGACTTTTTGACAATTTTAGAATCGCCTCTGATCGCTTCAGAGTGGCTGTCTATGGGCATACTGAAACATGTCCTTAAAACAACCCTTAACGTTAGTTTTCAAGACTGTGCAACTCACCGAGTGGTTAGTGGTGTTTGTTGATGATTAAAAACAAATATATCGGCGCAATGTATGTTTTCAATCCATGTTACTTACTATAGTAGAACTATATTTTCAGATACCTCACAACTGCGTATAAATCTCCGCTGGATATTTGAGTCTGAAGCGTTAGCACACTCCCGACCACTTGATGGCGACAACCACTTTGGCGCAGTTGCTCTGCTCACGCGAGCCTTCTGAGAGACGGAGAACCGAGCGCCGAAAATACTACAACCAAATGTAAACAGACCCCTTTCGGTATCCGGTAGCGCAGTAATATCAACGAGCACTGAGTCCTCCAACAGACATCAATGGAATTTAAAAAAATGCCAAATAAAACATGACAGAAACTGTATTTCGCTACGCTACTTGTTTTGGAACATCAACGAACACCACTAACCACTCGGTGAGTTGCACAGTTTTGAAAACGAGCATTAAGGGTTGTTTTAAGCACATGTTTGTGCATGCCCATAAACAGCCACTCTGAAGCGCTCAGAGGCGATTCTAAAAGAGTCAAAAAGTCGAGACAGGACCCATCGTCAACATTTCTGTGTCCACCACTCTAGTTCATCCAAAACACACTAGAAAATAGACTTAATGTGTTAAATACCGGAATTATCCTTTAAGTCCTTGAATTTGAGGGTATTGGACCTTGAAAGTTTTTTAAAGGCCCTTGATTTTGAAGTTAACCAAGGTGTGGGAACCCTGTTAATAACTAATGATCTTTGCAACGGAAGTGAATCAATCAAAACTAACTTTAGCAGGACAAAAGGGGTGGAACGGTACACAGAAGATGTCCCTAAAGAACCCGTGTATCTAACAGTAGTTCCACATTACATTAATTAATTTGCACGCAAGTTTTATTTATTTTTATACCGTGTAAATTCATGCACCAAACCGTGACACCCTTTTGTTTCAATATGAATACATGTACCATTCCACCCCTACTGGACAATAACTTTATTCTAGAGCTGCTGTAAAGCCACAATATCTGTTACTTTACCTTCCTATTATCACTGTAAAGCTGCTGTGGCAAAATCTATATTGTTAAAAGCGCTAAATAAATGAAGGTTACTTGACTTGACTAGAACACTATTCAAATACACTATTCTTTATTATATCATAAGTTTGTCAAAAATAAAGCTAGTTTGTGCTTGTCAGTCACTGTGTTGTTGTTTGTGCTGCAGAGAGACCATGCTACAGGCCCTGCGCTTCGTCATCCAGGGTGCAGGGGCAAAGGTCGACCCCAGTATCAGGAAGAACATCACCACCACACTGCTGGGCATGCTGGGACATGATGAGGTACAGCAAGTGTTTTGGTTTTTGTTTAATTGAGAGATTATGAATCATTCAAAATTAAAGACTAAAGTCTCTGTTAAAGGGATAGTTCACCCAAAAATAAAAATGTTTCCCATAATTCACTCACCCTCAAGCCATCCTAGGTGTATATGACTCTCTGCTTTCAGCCGAACACAGAGTTATCTTAAATAATATCCTGGCTCTTTCAAACTTTAGACCACTTTTGATCTTACAAATGTAGTAAATGTTAAGATTAAAGGTGCTCTATGTAACAATTAGCGGCCTCTAGCGGTGATGTTTCAGATTGCAACCAATTTTTAAAAGAGCGCTCGTGCTCGTACTCATAGACAATACCGTCTATTACGCAAATATCTCGGCGAATACTAGGCGGATTCGGGGAGCACCGAGCTCGTTGGGACCATCTAGTCGAGCTGAAAAGAACCATATAAGTTCCATAGTTTTTGGTGGTGTTTTCGCGGAGATATTAGCAGAAAACTATCGGGCGCGCTGCAAAATTGCGGACGCCGGTGACGTCACGATCTCAGAAGAAATCGCTCGTATCTCTAGAACGCAAAGACCCAGAGAGCTCAAATTCGGGGGACGAGGTCCCAGGGGGACCCTTGCACGAACGCTAGAGTGGCGGGGCTCGTTCGCTGGGACCCCCGATTTCGAACAGCTATAACTCGGGGAGCCGGGCGAGTTGGATCTCGGGGGTGGGCTCGTTCGAAAGGCCCCGTCCAGCACTACGAACGATTCGAGTCTTGGGAATATTGATCGAAGATTGACCGAGATATAAGCCGAAAAACGTGCGCCTTTAACCGGACGTAACTCCCTGACCGAGACAGGCTCGGGAGCGCGCATGCACGTCACATCCGTTGGATTTCGCGGTAAATCCGACCCGGAGACTTCACATATAAATATGAATATTGGCCTTCAGAGGTAATAGCAAAACTCGACAAGTGGATCATTGTACTGTGTGATTACAACCCCTTCACACACAGGCATAAAAAAAGGATTCATTTTAGTAGAAAAGTTCCACATAGCACCTTTAATATTAAATAAGATTAGTAAATGCTGTAGAAGTATTGCTTATTGTTAGTTCATGATAACTAATGTAGTTTAATGCTTAAAATGTTTTAACTCATTGTAAACTCTTACCAATAGTATGAAGACAACTTCTAAGTTTATAATGTTTTAGTAAATTTTGAAAATGACATTAGCTGAGATTAATAAATGATTTAGTAGTATTTTTCATGCTAACTAATGTAGTTAACTAATGTTAAAAAATGGAACCTTGTTGTTTTTACCAAAATAAAAGTTAATACATATTTAAATGTATGAGTGTCATTATGATTTATTTTCCTATTCATTTTGGTTTTTACACTTAAAGACATAAGAATGTGAATGCATGTGTTTTTGTCTTTATAACAGTATCTAGCACAGGATGTGGTTGTGAGAGTGTCAGTGTAGCCTTACCTTTCTGTGTGTGTGTGTGTGTGTGTGTGTGTGTGTGTGTGTGTGTGTGTGTGTGTGTAGGATGCCACGAGAATGGCCTCTGCAGGCTGTATTGGTGAACTTTGTGCCTTCCTGTCTGAAGATGAGCTGAAGAGTGTCTTACAGCAGCATGTCCTCGGTAAGATCCCCCGTATCTCATGCAAACTTCCTGGTAGTAGTTTGTGATGCGATGAGCCATGAAAACCACTGTAATCCAGATGATATTATGCCCTTCTCCTGCGTCACACGTCTGTCTCTGTCTCTGCAGCGGACGTGTCTGGTGTGGACTGGATGGTGCGTCACGGCCGTAGTTTGGCTCTGGCTATCGCAGTGAAGTCCGCTCCTGATCGGCTGTGTGTGGATGAATACAGTTCCTCTGTGCTGGAGGCCGTCTTATCCAGTGCCACCGCAGACAGAGTAAGATATCAGCACGTTTAGGGCCATGTAAATCAACAGTCAAAACTCTTGAATATTCAAACATTTGTTCATTGTTTAAACCTTACAAGCTGTGTTAAATCCACTGCCTTGTGTGTGTAGCATCTGTGTAGTGATTAAAGCGTGACTCCTGGACAGTGCTTATCCAGATAATAAGATTGAAGCTTATGATTTTCACAAGCGCTGGTCCGTGAACGGTCTGAGTTAAGACTGAGTTTTATTTAGATAACGCTTTTCACAATACACAGTTTCAAAGAAGCTTTACAGAAAATCATTGTGTTAATCTTTATGCCTTAGTCGCATTTATCAGATTACAGCTGGGCAATAATATTGTTACATTTTGCCACAATACAAGCAATCAAGCAGTTGAGATTTGCTATATATCGCTCTACATGAGTGTACTGTATGTATGCGGATGAAATTAGATATGTAACCAACTTTATATAAAGGGATATGCGATTATACAGTTTACATTTTGCAATGATATAGACAGTCAAGCTAGTGAGAGTTACTGTATAGTAGTATATATTGCTTCACGTGAGTTGACAGTATGAACGCAAGTATAGTAAGTACTCATAGTATCAAACTCGTGAAGACATGAAAGGAAAGTTGCGATAGTCTTGTGATTTGCTATTAGTGGATCTCATGTGAGTGACAGGTTATCCCTCTTCATCAGAGAAGAGATGCTGTACGAGGGAGGGGCAGTTATCCTACCGGTAATTCAAGATTACGAGGCACATGAATTTAAAAAAAAAAATTCAACGGATATATCTTTTATAAAAAATACTGCAATATTACATACAAATTAAATGGACAATGTTTTATGGTGATAATACAGCTTACTTTTTTCAACGATGTAACAATCAAGAAACTACATTTACGTAGTGTATTATGTGGTGCATACTGCATAGCGTAGACTTGTATCTGTGGCTCAGCGGTGTAATTGTCATGGATGTGTGTGTTTCTGCAGATCCCCATCGCCTGCAGTGGCATCAGAGCCATGGGCTTCCTGACGAGACACCAGCTCCGCACGGGAGGAACCGAGGCTGTGTCCCCACGCGTCATCACACAGTTCGTGAAGGTGAGTCTGGCATACTTACACTGCATACTTACACTGCATACTTACACTGCATACTTACACACTGCATACTTACACTGCATACTTACACTGCATACTTACACTGCATACTTACACTGCATACTTACACTGCATTCTTACACTGCATACTTACACTGCATACTTACATGCATACTTGCACTGCATTCTTGCACTGCATACTTGCACTGCATTCTTACACTGCATACATGCACTGCATTCTTACACTGCATACTTGCAATGCATTCTTACACTGCATACATGCACTGCATACTTACACTGCATACTTGCAATGCATTCTTACACTGCATACTTGCACTGCATTCTTGCACTGCATTCTTACACTGTATACTTACACTGCATTCTTACACTCCATTCTTACACTGCATACTTGCACTGCATTCTTACACTGCATTCTTACACTGCATTCTTACACGCATACTTACACTGCATACTTACACTGCATTCTTACACTGCATTCTTACACTGCATTCTTACACTGCATACTTACACGCATACTTACACTGCATACTTACACTCCATTCTTACACTCCATTCTTACACTGCATTCTTACACTGCATTCTTACACTGCATTCTTACACTGCATACTTACGCTGCATACTTATGCTGCATACTTACACTGCATTCTTACACTGCATACTTTAACTTCTTGTAAAGTGTTAACAGTAAAAGTATAATGCGTTAACTAGAATGAACAAAAAGCAATTCATTTCTTACAGTATTTATTTGTCTGTTAAGTTAACATCAGTTACTAAAAATACAGTTCATGTTTATATGAACTATAAATATGAACTTTTGATTTTATTCGTGTGTTAGTAAATGTTGAAATTACCATTGTTTGTTCATGTTAACTAATGTAGTCAATTAATATTAACAAATGAAAATTCTTTGTGCAACAATCATTTCAAACTGGAATGCTACATGACTACATTCTTTAGAATTTGTGATCAACGTTTGTCTGTTATATTCCATGCGTACTGAAAATGCACACTCTCTACAGTATCCATGCTACATACTGCTTATTTAAAATATGCGTCTTAGTATGCCATTGCGAACGTACACAAACACGCATCAGAAATTGATCTGTGTGCGTGGCTCCTCCCACAGTCTTTGCAGAACCAGTCGAGTGACATTCGTCTGGTGACGGAGCGCGTGCTGTGGTGGGTGTGTAAGGAGGCGGAGACTCCCGCTCTAGAGCCCAATCTGGTCAAACCGGTCATCAAGGCCCTGCTGGACAACACCAAGGACAAGAACACCAGCGTCCGAGCCCAGAGCGAACACACACTCGTCAGCATGCTGCGACTGCGCCAGGGAGAGGAGCGCATGCAGGTCAGTCATGTGACATTCTTTCTTCCTCGGAAAACACAGTCATGTCGCATTTACTTGTATAGCGCTTTATACGATAGAGACAGTAGCAGCTCTACATTAAAGACATTAGTTAATCAGCTCGAGTCTATGTTGATTCAATACAACAACAAAGCAGCTCTGCAGAAGACAATGGTGTCATTAACAGTGCTGGGGAAAGTTACTTAAGTTTAAAAGTAATGCATTACAATATTGTGTTGTTACCCCCTTAAGAAAGTAACTAGTAACGTTACTTATGCGTTACTATTCTCACCTGACTGAGGCTCGTTCTATTCCAAGCTTTGCAGGTCTTTCTGCAGTAACAATGATCGCTTTAATTTTCTTTTAAAAACACATTTAGAATATTATTATATTTTGACCTCATTATGGATGTTATATTTTAATGCAGCAAAATGGTTTAAGCAAATAATTTAACTTAAATGTAACGTGCATTACTTGAAAAATGTAACTCAAATATTAATGTGCACATTTATAAAGTAATGCATTACTTTATTCATTACATCAAAAAAGTAATCTGATTATTTAATGTATGTTATTTTTAATGCGTTACTCCGCAACACTGGTCATTATCCAGCTCAATTCAGTTTATATCCGATAATATCTAATTCTATTCAGTAGAATTCTATTCTAATTATAATATTACTGAATATTAAGTGTCTATTAAACTCTGAACAAACTAACCAAAGGCGAATATTCACAGCTTGACCTTAAAAAGTCGCCTCGTGACCAATCACAGTGCAGCAACTCAACAACCGTTTGCATGTGTGAATCTTTTCAGAGCATCAGTGCGATCCTGGACTCGGCCAGTAATGAGCTGCTGTCAGACTGTCACCGCAGATCCTTGAAGAAGATCTCCAGCCTTCCCGACTCCAACGAGGAGATCGACGACACCATCCTCACATGATTGACAGCTTCAGCCCTGCTCGGGATCATTGTAGTCACTGATGTTCTCAGAGATCCTGCATCACACTCTCCTCACGCTAGCTTTCACTGTCCTCATCAAGCCTGGGAACGTATTTATTGAGCCAAGCCCCTAAAATCATCATCTAAAATTGGCATTTTCCTTAATTGCCTGGTAATTTGTAAATGTGCGTTTTTGTTTTGGTTTTCTTCTGAGAGATGAAGTATTAATTTGTGCCAATTCTTTACAAATTGATGTTTTGATTCCCTTTTTTATTTAGTTTTGATGGTGAGCAGTTCCTCTCTGTGTCAAGCTGTTGTTAAACGCGTGTGTGTGTGTGTGTGTGTGTGTGTGTGTGTGTGTGTGTGTGTGTGTGTGTGTGTGTGTGTGTGTGTGTGTGTGTGTGTGTGTGTGTGTGTGTGTGTGTGTGTGTGTGTGTGTGTGTGTGTGTGTGTGTGTGTGTGTGTGTGTGTGTGTGTGTGTGTGTGTGTGTGTAAGAGAGAGAGACAGACGCGTGAGCCATTAACAACCCAAAGGATGTGATGCTGATTTTTCCAGTTAGCGCTGTGTCCACTAAAAATGGTTGTATGAATAAATAGAAAATGAAAACCTTGATTTAATAAACGGTTTGACTTAAAGAAATCATCTTTGTGTTTTAATGCTTGACATTCATGGTTTTACAGTTCAAGTAATTGAAATGAAATGATTCAGAAATCTAAAATGTGAGTTTTATTACGCTGATGAACCTCATGAGGGGAATCCTGGATGATTATAAATGCTATTTAAGGAGGAACATTTATGCTGGAGACTTGACTTTACACTCAAAAAAATCTGAAGTAAAATAAATAAATATATATATGATATAAATTTCAGACACATCTGTAGATTTAGAGTCATCACAAACCCATATTCATGTCAGTTTTTAGCTCATATGCAACATAATTCAGACGATCCTGTGGAATAAAATCTGCAGTTTTCTGACAGACTGTCAAAGTTTAAACTGCTTTGAAAAGTTTTCTGGCTCTCACTGAGAAAGTGCTGAGATGACATGAATATATTTCTGTGTTGGCACAAAGGAAGAAAGAATGAGACCACTTTAAAAAGGACACTGTAGTGGTACCATTCAAAAAGCATGCTATATACAAGGTACTTAAAGGGGTCATATAATGCCATTTTTGTACAAGCTAATATGATTATTTAGGGTCTAAATTTAAAGTTTGTAATATACTTTAATTAAAAATTCTCATTAGTATTGTAAGAAAACACTTATTTTACCTGGTCAAAAACAGCTCTGTTGTCAGCACGCCGTTTAAGTGCATATGCCTTTAAATGATAATGAGCTTTGCTCACCGCCTCTGTTCTGTGCGTAACGCGTTGTTCATTATAAACATGGGATTATGAATATTATTGAGTCATACACATGCCATAATGTTCCTGAGTGTAAACCTTAGACACATTCATCGTGAAGCTAGCGATTTGCAAAGATTAATATAAATATGAATATAAAGGTTAATAAAACGCTACACTCAGTTCTTCTGGAGGTGCAGGAACACGTATAGTTGGTATCGATTCCTTTTTTCAGGAGCAGCTTCTTAGCAAAACCAGCTTTATACTCCTCGTTTATAAAGCAGTCTGGTGTGTGAAATCATGATTCACGCAAACATGAAAGCATTGACGTCGATCGTGGCTAATATTCCCTTCGTAAACAAACTCAGCCACTCTGCGTCTTCAGCGGTTCGGATTTAGGAACATTAATGACTGCTGTGTTCCTTATTGCACCCAAAAGAACACCACTTTGCTTATACTCCATTCTGCTCATAGACTGTGCTGCTCCAGCGTACTTTTCGGCACGACACCGGTCCGTGTGCGCATGAAACGCTGCTGTCAATCAACGATCGTGGGAGGGGCGTCCGAGCGTGTGACGTCACAGGCTCGAACGGCTCGATTTGAAGCAGGGGAAAACATATAAGGAGATTAAAACAAAATCACTGGATGGATTTTTATCATTATATGACGGTTGTGTGCAGGCACTGCCAATACACATTTCAGTACAATCAGCTTGTAAAAGTGCATGTACCATTATATGACCCCTTTAAGAACAACTTTTTTTTAATCAACTTTAAGGTTTAATGGGTGGTAAAACGCTTTAACGTTTTGCTGTAATGACGCTATAAATACAAATACGCATATATTACATTTATACACTGCCCGGCAGGAGAAAGAAATTGCTGTTTGGATTTAAATACGCAAATGTTGTGTTATTTAATATAAATGTTATGTTATTTCCATCACGTGATGCAGTTTTTGTTCAAGATCTTGTATTGTCAATCCAAGAGTCCAGCACTCTGTAAAGTCTCCTCCAGCACATCACAATGCACAGCACATTTCAATGAATTTAAGCTCAGGATTCAGTGGAGCCGATTCATGTGTGGAAATTATTCTTCATGCATAATCACTGCAATAATCATCCAATCAAAGAGACTTAAGCATTTGCCTATTGAAATCCAAACAGCAACTTTTTTTTCTTTCTTTTTTTTTTTTTTTTTTTGGCTGGGCATATAAGGTTCAGTCACAAATAAAGATGGTAATATTAAGCTAACCTCAAGAAAAAAGCGTGAAAATATTTTGAAAATATTATGCCTTATGTAAACCATAAATAAAGTATTATTGCTGTTGCTGTAGTGTAGAAAATTAACGTTTTGCAAATGAAAAATTACATCCTAAAATAAATAAAACATTTTGGATATCTTAATTGTCATTGACTTATTTTGTTTGTTTAGTTTATATATATATATATATATATATATATATATATATATATATATATATATATATATATATATATATATATATATGAAGAGTTCAGATGCAAAAGCCTCTAAATGCCATCTGAAATTTTCATGTAAAATGATCGTTTTTATCAAGCTCGTATATTTAAGTTCAATAATTTCACTTAAATGGCAAGAAAAATTACCCATTAATTGTCATTTAAGTGAAATTACTGAATTTAAATATACGAGCTTGATAAAAATGATCATTTTAGAAGAAAATTTCAGATGGCATTTAGAGGCTTTTGCATCTGAACTCTTCATATATATATATATATATATTTCAAAATAAAATGTATTAATTCTTACAGTCATTCTTTTAAATTATTTTTAAAAATAATTTTTGGCTTTCTTGTTTGTCGTTGACCTATTTTATGATTTAAAAGAAATAATAATTTTATGAGCGTGACATCCTTTGATCCTTTGGCTCGTTGGCGGCTGTTACGTCATATGGCGTCGGCGCGCTCTGATTGGTCCGTTAGCCGCGCTGGTGCAGGAGGAGGAAGCGCCGTTTCCGGTAATGAGCGACTGACTGACTGACTCCTGACACCGACAAACCCCGACGACAAACCCGCTGCTTTCGGCATCTATCGGGGTGAAATTGTCCGCTCTTCTCCGGGCAGGACCTCAGACGGGTTCCAGCCAAGCGTTCGGCTGGAGAGAGGCGTAAAGCTGAAGTGAGCACTCCACCGGCATGGCCCGCGACTACGATCACCTCTTCAAGCTGCTGATCATCGGGGACAGCGGTAAGAGACGCCGGGGATGCGGGACGGGAAGCGGGCCGGGGCGAGGCTCTGTGGGGGTTTGGGTGTCTCATATTTAAGCTGTGAGATCCGACAGGCTGTAAAAGAGCCCAGGTCTGATTTAACGGGCAGATGAGCGTGTTTGTGTCGTTGTGCTGCTGCTTTATGGGCTGATCGGGCGGAGCACAGCAGACAGGCCCGGGATCCACAGTCTGATCTGCTCATCACTCTTACTTTACCATCATTTATTCAGCACTAGAACAGAAGTGCATTGATTTAAGTGACCACAGAAAGCATTTGATGTCACACTTAATGTGTCTGAATGTCAGTGCATTAGATAACACGATATCAAAGCAAAGGATAAACACTTACAATCAAAACATTTTACGTAACTTTAGTTGGTTTAAAAATGATACAATCATAATGAAAATGAATATGGTATTGTGGCACTTTCTGGAACATGTTGACTTCATATGTTCATATTCAAGACTAATGAAGAAAACAATTCTGCAGGATTTGTGATGCACAGATATATGCCATTCAGACATGAGAAAGGGCTGTCACTGATCTGAATAGTTAAAGTGTTTGTAATTGCTGATTTTTTTTGACACAGAAATACTTGATTTGTTTGTGGTGTGTTTTATTGTGTGTGACAGCTGAAGTAAATGAGATGTAGTGTTTGCTTTATTCTTTGCTCAAAAGTAAAGGTGAGTGTCCTGTGTTCAATGGATGATTAAAAGAGCAGCAACACCTCTCAGTGGTTCTTGTGGTTTGAGTTTGTGCATCACCAAGTGTGAAGCAGTCGACACACACACACACACGAGCTCAAGCAAGCTTGGATGAGCTGTATTTTGATAATGGCATAATGACATTTTGTTGAATTCAGAATATATATAAGAAAGAGAGAGAGGAGTATAGCAACATCAAGGTCATGGTTTAAATTCCCAGGGAATGCATGAACATATAGATCAGTGTTTCTCAACCTCTCCTGCAGGGACCCCCTGACAGGCCATGTTTCTGTTTTAACCCTGAAATGGCACACCTGATTAAATTAATTAAAGGCTTAACGAGTAGTTGACTAATTGATTAATTGACTAATTCCTACTCTTCCTACTCTAATGAATTGAATCAGGTGTGCCATTTCAGGGTTAAAACAGAAACATGGCCTGTCAGGGGGTCCCTGCAGGAGAGGTTGAGAAACACTGATATAGATCATGCATTCACTGGGAATTGAACCCATGATCTTGATGTTGCTATACTCCTCTCTTTCTTATATTTATATATATATATATATATATATATATATACACACTTTTTTCTTTTCTTTTTTTTCTTCTTTTTTTAAGCTTAGTCAGGTACAATTACAAAATGTCTTTACTGTCACACACTGGTACTGTAGATGGGCACACGTGTACAGTAGATGGGCGCACGGGTATAGTAGGTGGGCGCACGGGCACAGTGGATAGGCGCACGCACGGGCACAGTGGATGGCCGCACGCACGGGCACAGTGGATGGGCGCACGCACGGGCACAGTGGATGGGCGCACGGGCACAGTGGATGGGCGCACGGGCACAGTGGAGGGCACAGTAGATGGACGCACGGGCACAATGGATGGCACAGTAGATGGGCGCACGGGCACAGTAGATGGATGCACGGGCACAGTGGATGGCACAGTAGATGGGCGCACGGGCACAGTGGATGGGCGCACGGGCACAGTGGATGGCACAGTAGATGGACGCACGGGCACAGTGGATGGCACAGTAGATGGGCGCACGGGCACAGTAGATGGGCGCACGGGCACAGTAGATGGGCACAGTAGATGGGCACAGTAGATGGACGCACGGGTACCATAGATGGGCACAGTAGATGGACGCACGGGTACAGTAGATGGGCGCACGGTTACAGTAGATGGGCACAGTAGATGGGCGCACGGGCACAGTAGAAGGGCGCACGGGTACAGTAGATGGGCACAGTAGATGGACGCACGGGTACAGTAGATGGGCGCACGGGTACAGTAGATGTAGGGCTGTCAACGAATATTCTAAATTTGAATATATATTCGAATAGTTTTAAAAAACAGAAATTCG
Organism: Chrosomus eos; assembly: GCA_036326025.1. Classification (NCBI taxonomy): domain Eukaryota; kingdom Metazoa; phylum Chordata; class Actinopteri; order Cypriniformes; family Leuciscidae; genus Chrosomus; species Chrosomus eos. The sequence goes on along the minus strand of CM070836.1, from coordinate 35,345,892 downwards.
AAGGTGAAAATTAATATTCGAATCATGTGGAAAAACACGCCCGCGGTAGCAGAGGCGCGGCTGTCTGCTTTGTGAGTGGCAAAATCCTGAAGACGCATTTTCCAGCTGCACAGATAGCACAGTGAGTGTCTGGCTCACTCATTGGCTGTGCTGCGGCAACTGCACATCCAATGACGCGGGCGCTTCTGACGTGTTCGCCAATGAGCTAGCATTACATCATACAGAGCCCGCCAAGGGGGCGTGGCCAGACGTCCCCGAAATAGCCATAGTAGCAGCAGTTTACCACAGCACGAGCTGCTCGGAGAGTTCAATGTCGGTTCTTTATACTGTAAAACTTCAATTAATGTTAATAATATTTGTTTCAATCACTGAATGAAGCCTGCTATATTTAGGACAAGAGTCGCGAGTCTCGCGACCTTAAATTGATTGCACAAAACTCTTGATCAGCACTCAACATTTGTGTATTTTTGTTCATTTAAACCGTTATGCGCAGAGAGCGAGCGAGAGAGAGAGAAAGAGTGCCTGCGAGTGCGAGCGAGAGAGAGAGAGAAAGAGTGCCTGCGAGCGAGTGTAAGGTCTGCGGTCTTGGCCATTGATTTACTTGTTTTTGTGTAAGTTAATACGTTGTCAAATATGTTTAAACTTAGATAAACTACCTATATAAATAGTTGTGTCTCTTTGTATTCATTTGTCCTGATATTGACGTAATGCGCGTCAGTGACAAAATGCGCAACCAGATATTCGAATAGTTCGAATATATGTGGGTTTTTTAGAGGGAATATTCGAACGTCATTTTTGAGCAATTTTGACAGCCCTAAGATGGGCACAGTAGATGGACGCACGGGTACCATAGATGGGCACAGTAGATGGACGCACGGGTACAGTAGATGGGCGCACGGGTACAGTAGATGGGCACACGGGCACAGTAGATGGGCGCATGGGCACAGTGGATGGGCGCATGGGCACAGTGGATGGGCGCATGGGCACAGTGGATGGGCGCACGGGCACAGTGGATGGCACAGTAGATGGACGCACGGGCACAGTGGATGGCACAGTAGATGGGCGCACGGGCACAGTAGATGGGCGCACGGGCACAGTAGATGGGCGCACGGGTACAGTAGATGGGCACAGTAGATGGGCACAGTAGATGGACGCACGGGTACCATAGATGGGCACAGTAGAAGGGCGCACGGGTACAGTAGATGGGCACACGGGTACAGTAGATGGGCGCACGGGTACAGTAGATGGGCGCACGGGTACAGTAGATGGGCACACGGGTACAGTAGAAGGGCGCACGGGTACAGTAGATGGGCACACGGGTAGAGTAGATGGGCGCACGGGTACAGTAGATGGGCGCACAGGCCTCAGTGTCTCTGTCCTCTGAGGGCTTTTATTTGACCTCTGGTTCAGATATGACCTCTAATAAAGGGACTGAGTGATATTCTGCAGATCTGTGGTCTGTGAAGAAAGAAAATCTGCTGTATTTGATGGAAGGCCTCAGTTTGGAGTGGACATTGGTGATCTGACATCATGTAATACAAGATTTCAGGTTTAAACTTTACAATTGCTTTGTTTAATTGCGGCTACATTTGTTAGATTATGTGATCTTTTTGAGAGAGCTGAAATATTCGTCTGCAGATCAAAGTGCAGGTTGTCCACTGCAAGTTCATGTTTTCCGTTAAACAAGTTAATCATGCACAAGTTATACTCATTCTACAGGAATCTGTGTTGCCTTTCTACAGCCTTCACTATATAAAGCATGTAAACTCTTTTATCCTGTGTGTTCGTGGCGTTGTTTGTCAGGAGAGGATGTTTGCTAGGTTTATCTTCCTTTCTGAGAGTCAGCGGTCTGTGTGTGTGTGTGTGTGTGTGTGTGTGTGTGTGTGTGTGTGTGTGTTGGCTGTAGTCTCAGACGGCTGGTCCACAGACCGTCATTCGTGTGCCACAGAACAATCCCCAGAGCTCACTGATACGGCCTGCTCCATCACTGTTTTAACATACAGCACCTGTACACTGCAAACCCATGAGCGCTGAAGACAGTGACACACTAATTTTGAATGCAGACAGTTCAAATTCTTGTCTAAATGTACAATAATCTGCAGTCAGTGTGGATGAGATATTATGCTGGTAGTAATTGAGATTATTTTGGTCCTAAGAACCCCATTTTTCTCAAATGTTAGGTTTTATCTATAAGCAGTAAATTTGAAAGCTTTGTGAGAAACCTCATGGTGAACAGACGTTAGTCTGTCTGGTTTAATGGAGCCAGTTTTTATCATATTCAGCTGAAATCTGCTGCATAATATGTTGTTGTATCATTTTTTTCTCATTCTTTGGTTTTGTTTGTTGTTTATCGTTCCAGGTGTTGGAAAGAGCAGTCTTCTGCTGCGTTTTGCAGACAACACTTTTTCAGGTAAGATCAAGAGATGCATGAACATGTCCAGCGTCATCTGCTTGATTTATCATGTTTGAGTGATATTCATGATATTTTTTGAAGCCAGGAACGTGATAATGTTACAGCTGTTGTTTGTTTTGAATTTTTTTTATTTAGTGAACAAAAGGTAGACAAAAAAAGTTCTTGTTTGCAGTTTTTATTTTCATGAATTAATTTATGGAACTTTACAAATTTTATGAATCATACACTACCGTTCAGAATTGGAGGGGTCAGTAAGACTTTTCAGCAAGGATTCATTAAATTCATCAAGTTGTTACAGTTAAGATATTTTATAATGTAACATAAAAAATATATTTCAAATAAATGCTTTTTTAAAAACGTTCTATTCAAAAATCTTGAAAAAAAATGATCATGGTTTCCACAAAAATATATGATGATAATCAGAAATATTTTTTGAGCAGCAAATCATCATATTAGAATTATTTCTGAAGGATCATGTGACACTGGAGTAATGATGCTGACAATTCAGCTTTCATCACAGGATATAAATTACATTTTAAAATATATTCTCATAAAAAGTTATTTGAAATTGTAATAATATTTCTGATTTTACTTTTTGTTTGTTTTTTGATCAAGTAAATGTGGCCTTATATTAGTGATCAGAAGAGAGTTCTTTCTCAGTGACCCCAAACTATAGAATATTAGTGTACATGGCAAAGAAAAAAAAGAAAATATTTATCACTGTAAAAATTAGTAGGGATTATTGAGTAGTCTCTTAAATTTTGATTTTTAAACTAAAATCGTTATCATTTTATCATGTATCATGTGATGTGTAAGCTGTATGTAAGTCAACTGTGATTTGCCTAATTTTTTTCTGTACAATGTTTGTAGTCCTAATAATGGAAATAAAGGGGTAGAAAAAGCCCACCTAATCCATTAAGATCGTGTATATATTGTTCATTGGTGTTATATTGTGTTGTAGGCAGTTACATCACCACTATAGGAGTCGACTTCAAGATCCGGACAGTGGAAATTAACGGAGAGAAGGTGAAACTGCAGATATGGGACACAGCTGGACAAGAGCGTTTCAGAACCATCACATCTACGTGAGTCAAACGCATCAAAGAGTCAAACTCATGCTGCTTTCTACCTCAAAGTAAACCACAATACAAAGAGCTTTCTTTAAACATTTTCAGATTTCGTACTCAGCCTTCTTGAGGCAATATTGTATCGCCATTTAAGTTTGTGGTTGATATTGTCTGACTGGAAGCTCTTAGTAATCAACCCAGGAGATATCAAACCAAACATTTCCATGGTATTTCTCTTTAAAAATGTATTAAAATAGTGCTTCCACTCTTAGCTTCAGTTTCAAGACGACTGTTTTCTGGGTGTTGTGTGTACGAGCGTGGCTCTGCACTAACAGAACACCTCAGGGAGTCTGTTTGAAGTTTCTCATTAGTTGTGTAACGTTTTATAGCTGCTGTTTGACTGAGAATCCACATTGGCACTCTGGGACTGAAGCTTTCCATGGGTTTTATTGCACAGTTCCATGTGGCAAGAGAATCCAATCATTTGCAAACAACACACTGGTGGAAAACACACCATTATATAATAAACTTATTTTGTGTTGAAGCTTTCATACAGAAAATGCTTAATAAAATAAAGTTTCAATTGGTTAAAGATTCCCAATTTAAGGCATCATTGCTAAAAGCAGCTTTAACTGAAAACATATGGCTTACATTAAAGTATTCAAAACTACATTTTTGCCCTTCAAAATGCACAGACACATTTCTTTTTATTTGGACTGGTGTTAATGTGGCGACATTGGATGGTCATTACGTAGCTAACAAGAGAATGTATGCCACTTCATTAGTGTCTCGTTAGGCTATGTACATGTTCCTGCATGTTTGTGCTTTGATCTGCTATGAAGGCAGAACTGTGACAGGCTCGGCCAATGACAGAAGGGCTTGGTCGCTACAGACCTCTCAAAGGGCTCTTTGTGTGTGCACTTGTCTTTGTGTCTGTGTTTGGAGACAGAAGATGGCCTGTGCTTTTAAGTCAGAGGTCTGTTCCTCTGTTTACTGTTGGTTCCTGCTGGTAACTGAAAACTAAACTCTTACTTAAAGGGATACTTCACCCAAAAATGAAAATAAGCCCATGATTTACTCACCCTGAAGCCATCCTAGGTGTATACGACAGACATTCTTCTTTCAGACAAATACAATCAGAGTTATATTAAAATATGAACTGGCTCTTCCAAGCTTAATGGGTATATTTTTTTGGAAGTCCATCAAAGCTCATCCATCCATTATAAAACTTCTCCGCACGGCTCTGGCAGATTAATAAAGGCCTTTTGAAGCGAAGCGATGCGTTCATGTAAGAAAAATACCCATATTTAAAACTTTATTGACCAAAAAAATATACCCATTGAGCTTGGAAGAGCCGGTTAATTTTTTAATATAACTTTAATATAAAGAAGAATGTCGTACACACTTGGATGGCTTCAGGGTGAGTAAATCATGGGCTGAATTTTTGTTTTTTTTTGGTAAACTATCTTGTAATACTGTTGATTTTTTTATTTTCAGGTATTACAGAGGAACCCATGGGGTCATAGTAGTGTATGACGTCACCAGTGCCGAGTCTTTTGTCAACGTCAAACGATGGCTGCATGAAATAAACCAGAACTGTGATGACGTCTGTCGAATATTAGGTCAGTTCACCATTGCAGGCTCTACACTTTTTTTTTATACTTTTATAAAAGTATACTTTTATATTTTGATTGAATGTTTTGATAGGTTAACATCTTTGCAAATTAAATGTGGTGTAATTCATTATGTGTGCGGTCAAAATTTAAGGAGATTAGGGTTGTGATGTTATTACCATGAATCTTCTGAAAAAGTAATTTTTTTTGCATTTTAGTTTCAATAAATGGTCAGGGTGAGAGGGTGCAGTTAGTGAAACTCTTATTTATAAAAAAAAAAACACATCCAAATTTCCATGATATGAAACCTTTAGTACATGAATTAGTAGAACTGCCAAAGGTCACTTCTGTATTAACGTCTCTCTCCACTTCTGTCGTGTTCTCCCTTCAGTGGGCAATAAAAACGACGATCCAAACTCTAAGGTTGTGGAGACGATTGATGCACAGAAGTTCGCGGAGCAGATGGGCATCAGTCTGTTTGAGACGAGTGCAAAAGAGAATGTCAACGTGGAGGAGGTGAGTTCCTCAGGGGTCTGTCTTAGGACCATTCAGATTGTGCTGTAAAAAAAACACTTAAAACACTCCTGACTCACAAACGCGCAGCTTCCAGGCCTGGAAAAATCACTGAAATGTGGTTTTGCTCTGTTCTACAATATTTTATTTCACATTTCACAGAATGACTGCTTGAATAATCGATTACTTGTGCACATTCCTATTTAAGTTGTCAATTAAAACTCGTCACATTGAAATTGAACTAAACATTGAAGTAAAAAAAACATTTTTTTTATATATATACCGTATATACCCGAATATAAGACGACCCTGAATATAAGACGACCCCCCATTTTCCAGACTTATTTTTTGGGGAAAAAGAGACACACGCACACAAACGCAAACACACATATAGATAGAGAGAAGCACGTGAAGAGCGCGCGCTACAGTGATGTTTACTTGCGCGGACCCGCTTCACCTGTTTGTCTGAGGTACTTTTGAAATATAATCTTATACAAATATGCTAAACGTTTAAACTGGCCATTCTAAGTGGGTTTTGTAACTTTCTCAATTGTTTTTTTTACTTTAATACACAAATAAAGTAGCTCACGGAAATGCTTGGCAAGAAATTTCTCCCCTTTCCCCCGTGATTTTGTCTATATCGCGAATATAAGACGACCCCCCATTTTTCAGCCTATTTCTAGGACAAAAACCTCGTCTTACATTCGGGTATATACGGTATATATTGTATAGACATGCATGCGCGTGTCATCTACAGCGGCTTCCAACACGGCTCATCCATTAACATTTTATAGCTGGATGTGTTGAATAAAGTGTTTTTATTAGAATCAGTGCTGGATGGTACAGTAACGTGTACGTGTGTGTGTGTTTCTGGTCTTTGTGTAGATGTTTAACTGCATCACAGAGCTGGTGCTCCGGGCAAAGAAAGAGTCTATGGCCAAACAGCAGCAACAGCAGCAGAATGATGTGATTAAACTCGGCAAGAATAGCAAACGAAAGAAAAAATGCTGCTAGTGCACGAACAGGCGTTCCTCTGCACAGCGGTCGGCACATGCGGACGGACTGTGATCGTCTCAATCACGATTTCACAAAAACACAGAATGCAGTGGACCGAGACAAACCACAAAGACTTTTTAAAAGAAAATGTACAGATTTTATCGGAGTCGAGGAGTTTCATGTGGAATTCGTGATATTTAATAAAAGATCCTCCTCCTTTATTGAAGGACCAGCAAGCTGACATGATCGCCAAACCGTGCAGGTTTCTGTATGCTTTCAGAATTACTCTATTATCCACCATCTCAGGAGTGATTTTTATTTTCTTCTTCTTCATCATCTTCTCTTTCTCTCATTTTTGTGGAATGCTAGTGTTTTTTTCTGCAAGAACAATTAGGCCTTCTTGTTTTTTCTGAAATCATGCAATTACATATTCACTCATCATGGACTCCATCCAAGACAGATGCCAACAATTTTTCAGTTTCAGCTCATTTTTAGACCATATTAATCAGCGATGCGTTGATTCTCTCATTTGATCTTTTTTCCCCTCAAATCTGTTCCTTCCTTTCATTGGGTTAATCTCACAAAAAGAGCATGTCCATGTTTTAAATGTGAAATTAATTCTATTTTGCATAAAGAAAATGAAGTCTGTTTAAGTCTGCTTACGCGCATTTCCCCCCAAATTCTCATTTAACAATGCAAGATTAATCATATTTGTAAAGTATTCATACGTCATGATAGTATTTGTTGTACTGCCTTTAATACTCCTTTAAAACATCTGGATGCGTTACAGTAATGAACATTAGGAAGAGCATCATTATCATGAAAAAAAAAAACTCAAATCCTAAAATTCTTGGCCTTGTAATAGGCTTCATGCGAAATGTAGTTTATTTTTTTCCTTTATATTTAGGGCTGAACATGTTTTGACGAGGTTAGTTATCTGAAGTCTTCAGGCCGAGGACAGCAGAGTCTCTGACGTTCACAGACCTCTTTTGCCGCTTCAGGCTTGTGTTTTTCTGCTTTTGTGCTTCCCGTGAAGAGGAAAAGGATTAGGGCGGAAGATACTGCCGTGGTATCATGACTGAATCGCCCTCTCGTTCAGTGTTGCCACAGACTGTAGTATTCATACGGACGCTGGAGTTTGTGGATGATTGAAGCTGATGTTAAGAACTCCTGCATCTCATCGTTGAGTGATGTTAATGTCATACGAGGTTGTAACACATTGCTACGAGTCCTGTATGGAGCACATGATCCTCAACTCATCTGGACCCAGAAGACACTGATCCAAGCAAAGTCAAAAAACAAGTACAGTTGCAAAGGGTATATTGCTAATATCAAATGTAATATGTTTTTATATGTGGACAGGAGATGTTATGTTAAAGTGTTTAAGCCAAAGGGGTGAATCTGTTCGTGTTCATCCCTAAACAGACAAATTTCTTGAATTTTCTTGAAGAATATTTCTTTAAGAATACAGTCTTTGTGGCAGATTTACCTTTGACAGATACCCAAGCTATGAGATCTTCCTTTGGCGGTCTCTATGGGGGTGAATCTCACGAAAACGTGACCGTGTCACAATTCAACCGTAAAGAAAATATTTTTCATGAAGAAAAAGAAGCCTATTTTTATGCAAATTCTTTTCTTTGCATTAACCCGTTTAATCCCACCGGTCACAATTGTGACCGCAACTTTTTTCTTATTTCTGGAAGCTCTAAAAATGTTGTTATTGGCTTTGGGCATGAAATTCAACTTTTATATGAAAAAATAGATGATCTTGATTAAAATCCATTAATGTCATGTGACTAGTGTGAAAGGTCACATGACCAGATCAGTTTACTTCTTGCTTGCACATCTGGAAGTAGATGTCTTCCTCTGACTACTACAAAAAGTACTATGTAAAACATCTTAATTAACAGATAGAACTATCATATTTTGTACATATATTCTTTAAAGGGTCTACTACTGATATGTTTTGAGAATTATACTCCTGCATATATATTTTGTTCGTAAGACGTGTAAATTTGTTAACGGTCACAATTGTGACCGGTAGTATAACACAGTGACAGTACTTCAATTGAAAACACAGGTTTTGGCTTTTAATCCTTCACTGAACGAATGCCACACCTGTAAGGTGGATGGATTATCTCTTCAAAGGAGAAGTGCTCACTAACACTTGTTTAGACAGATTTGTGAACAATATTTTTGAGAAATAGGCATTTTGTGTACATAGAAAAAGTCTTAGATCTTTGAGTTCAGCTCATGAAAAATGGGGGCAAAAACAAAAGTGTTGTGTTTATAATTTTGTTCAGTGTAGTTATCAGTATCCCAGAAACTATCAATGTGTTGGACTTTCTAGCGATATGTGACAACCCCCCCCCCCCCCCCCCCCTAAACCCCCCCATCCCCCACCCAAATTGAAAGTGACTGTGATAGTGAGGGCTCAGATAGGGAGTGAAATGGCCCATTTGCCAGGTATTGAATGGCGATGCAGAGGTGAAATATTTGGAGGATTAGGCAGATGTTCATGACAACCAATTGGTGTGCCCCACACATGACCCCAAACAACCCAACAACCCTTTCTACAACGTTTCTTCAGTGCACTGAATGAACACACATCTCCCTGAAACTGGCCTAGGACAGGGCCCAAGTGTAGTCATGGTCGAGCCCATAGGGGTCTAGCCGAACAAGCAGAAGTTCCTCCAGGGTGTAACTTTGTACATGACAACCTTCTCATCTCACTAAGCCTCCTTCATGAAATGAAAAAACGAGATATTGGATGTCTTGGAATGTATTGTGTAAATAGGTCTAATTGAAGAATTTGTATTAATTCTGACTATGGCGTTTCCCACCGGTCACTATTGTGACCGAGTATAAAACCTATTTTTTCACTAACTTAACCAACATAAAATCAAAAAGGGCATAATGTTTGAGTGTTAGGGAGGTCTAAGGAGTAAAATGCATGTACTCAAATTGCAAGAAAAAATTTGGGATTAAACGGGTTAAATTGCCATGTAAAAAAAAATGCAGATAGTTTAAAATGCTGTAATATGGTGATTTATATAACGCAAAGAATTTCGATCTGCATTAATGCCATTACGACAAATAATATATAAATGCTTCTCAATTGAAATATGCAAAACAAAGAAAAAGAGGTTCATTTTTAATATCTAAAATTTAATTTCTTCTTTTGAGTTTGGTGCTCTTGAGCGTTTTTGTGAGATTCACCAATAGAAATACTTTTGATTATTAGTATTAATTCAGTAAGCCAAAACACCAGAAGCCCTAGCTGTGCTGTGAGCCAAATTCAACCCAGTCATGTGACTTCTGTTCATCATATATGTGCGTATACTTGCGCGTATGACGTATTAGCACATGTCCATGCAAACTGTGCTGGTTGAAACACTTTTTTCTGCTGTGGTTATATTATACACTGGAGAAAAGAAATGTATTATGGACCTCCCCTTTATGAATTAAATCATTAATAAATATTTTAAAGAATTAATATTTGACACAAGCATTTTTGTCCTTGTCTTTATTAAGCATCTTCAGGGAACATGTTGCACATCTGTTTACAAGCATTCCTCATTCTTCTATCTTGATGTTTATTGCATGACTAATGATTCCTCTGTTTTATTACCGAAATAATTGATGATTGAGAAACTTTTGCATTTGTATTTTTATTGTGATACATCACAGTGCGTTCCACGTGAAGACATTGGAAGCTTTTTAAACATGTTTAAGTTTGCATTTGTATATAACTTGGTATTTTCAAGGAATCTGTTGAAAAAATAAGAATTTGATCATTATAAAAACATACACCATACTTACTATGAGTATAAATAGCATACATTTATGGAAAGTATAAAATCTTCCTTATTTACATGTTTACCATGATATTTCTTACAAATGTACAGATAAATACACTTTTGTCTGCAGTGTTTGCCTGGAAGTGAAGAATATTACAAAATACTTAATATTAGCTGTACTTAATCACTCCATTTGACACTTCGTTCCATTTTTTTTATCTTCTTTTGAGAGATCAGTAGCAGATTTAATTCGATGTTCTGATCGGCATGAATAATTCAGATGTAATTTTTACTGTAAATGTAGTGAAGATCATGTTGATATGAAGTTGATGTTTTAGCAGCCATTTTTTAAGATAAATATATATGTATAGTTTTGAATATTACATTAATTTTCAGAAAGTGCATTTAGGGAAAGACGTGGCACTAATGAAAGGCTGGTGAGAACAATTAATTTTAGCTTTATACAACATTACTTAGTCACGAAGTTACTGAACTCTCATCCTACTTTTATCAAATATGTTTTTCCACGTTTCCTATGTAAAATAACCTTTTTGGTTTGCTTATAACGATCAGATCAACAGGACATAATTGCTTTACTCAATATTTCTATTAAAATAATCTTATAGAAGGTTTAGTGATTGTTTTTGTCTTATGAATGAAATATACATAGAAAGACATGCACATAAAGGAACAAGTGCTGCTAATTTGAGTGACGACATTTTAGGGAGATTTTTTTCTGGAGATGACTGTGGGAAAAACATTCACAACAGCAGCTCACACAGATATAAGACACAGACTGGAGAGACTTGCAAAAACAGTGTTTAAATGGCAAAAGGACAGATAGTACAAAGTCAATGTAACATGAGACATTTACAGAACATTGTGTGTAAAACACAAGAAAAAAATCTAAAGAAATGACAGAAGAGACTCATTGAAATGTTTTCACATAGAGAACAACAGAAAAAAGATGAGTATACTCTAAACGTGGAGCGGCTGTCTGGAAGATTTATACCCCATCAGTGATTAATGTTTGACATGCTAATAAAACATGTTTAAATCCTCTACTGTCAGTCAGGAGAAGCACTACAGGAGTTAATCAACATCAAAATCAGTCATATTCTGTACATTAGCATTAATTTGCATCATCCAACTGCAATTTTCTAAACCGAAATTCAAATTCAGAGTAAATTAAAAGTAATTGAGAAGCATTTTAACAACAATGTTTATTCACATGCATATATGCATGTATTTAGCTTAAAAAATGCTTAAAGGTGCACTATATAACTTTGTTCAAAATTAACATACCGTAAAACTTCAAATAATAGCCGAGTCTAAATGCTCTCTCCCTCGCGCATATTAATCAAAATCAATGGACACGATGGTAAAAGGTCAGAAGACCGCAGTTTCACGTGGAGCATTTGGAGATTTTTAGAGATTAGAGACTCTAGGAACAACATCTCAATGAACAACATCTCAACGCTAAATTATAAAGGCCTGTCTCATATAACGTTAGCCGCCTGTCTCAAATACAAGCCGGTGCAGTTCGACGATTTGGGCAAATAAAAGCCCGGGCTATTATTTGAAGTTTTACGGTAATTTAAATGTCATTACACCATCAATACTTCCAAAACATGTTTTTGTCTTATCCTGATTCAGTATGGTAAGGCTATTATAAGTGTTTATATTGCAGATCTGTCTGGATGGTTTTCGTGGGAAATTGCGTATGCGTCGCTCGTCATATCTGTACATAGAGAAAAGTTGCGCCGGCTGCTTTGAGGTTAGTCTTTACAGAGTGAGAAATGTTGACGTGGAGCCGCTAAATCTACAACCGGAGAATCACGTTTAAAACAAACGCCGAACAGACGAGAGTCTGCTGGAGAAAAGAGAACGAGACAGAGCTCGTAATAAAACAAGAATCAACATTAGCTTGGCTTTTCAGTGATGGAGAACTGAGGGATGTGAAATGTTGTAAAAGTGATGCTAAAATGGTGTTTTTATTATTTAACAGATCAGAAAGGTGTTTTATTGAATAAAATAAAACATTTAATGTACAGATAAACTGCCATATGTAGCCATTGTTGATCATAATCTGTGAAGGCTCATATTCATCCGCACAAGAGCCGAAGCGCAACCAAAACAATGTTATTCCGCAAAATGCATGTAGTTTTGTTTTTTAACTGCTAGAAGGCCAAAAGTTACATAGTGTACTTAAACACTTGAGTTGATCACTTCGTTATAATTTGCTTTTATTTTATGCAAATTTACTATGGTCAATATTCATATGACTTTGTTACAACGAAACTTGTATTGTTCACCTGTATTACCTCTCCAGACTGGATCAGTCGTCCTATTTCACATTGCTCTGGATCGATATAGAGTGATGGATTGAGAGTTTCAGTGGGTTAAGATGGTTTACATTCAACTCTAATCATACAGAGGAACAGACCGGACCGGATCAATCCTCCAGAAACACTTATAAATCAGACAGAAGAACAGAACCGGACCGGATCAATCCTCCAGAAACACTTATAAATCAGAGCCGGACCGGATCAATCCTCCAGAAACACTTATAAATCAGACAGAAGAACAGAACCGGACCGGATCAATCCTCCAGAAACACTTATAAATCAGAACCGGACCGGATCAATCCCTCCAGAAACACTTTATAATCAGAACCGGACCGGATCAATCCTCCAGAAACACTTATAAATCAGAAGAACGACGGACCGGATCAATCCTCCAGAAACACTTATAAATCAGAAACCGGACCGGATCAATCCTCTAGAAACACTTATAAATCAGAACCGGACCGGATCAATCTCCTCCAGAAACACTTATAAATCAGACAGAAGAAACAGAACCGGACCGGATCAATCCTCCAGAAACACTTATAAATCAGAACCGGACCGGATCAATCCTCCAGAAACACTTATAAATCCAGAAACGACGGACGGATCAATCCTCCAGAAACACTTATAAATGAGAACGCGGACCGGATCATTCCTCCAGAAACACTTATAAATCATACAGAGGAACAGAGCCGGACCGGATCATTCCTCAGAAACACTTATAAATCAGAACCGGACCGGATCAATCCTCCAGAAACACTTATAAATCATACAGAGGAACAGAGCCGGACCGGATCAATCCTCCAGAAACACTTATAAATCAGAACCGGACCGGATCAATCCTCCAGAAACACTTATAAATCAGACAGAGGAACAGAACCGGACCGGATCATTCCTTCAGAAACACTTATAAATGAGAACCGGACCGGATCAATCCTCCAGAAACACTTATAATCAGAACGGACCGATCATCTCCAGAACATTATATAGAAGGAACAGAACCGGACCGGATCAATCCTTCAGAAACACTTATAAATGAGAACCGGACCGGATCAATCCTCCAGAAACACTTATAAATCAGAACCGGACCGGATCAATCCTCCAGAAACACTTATAAATCAGACAGAGGAACAGAACCGGACCGGATCAATCCTCAGAAACACTTATAAATGAGAACCGGACCGGATCAATCCTCCAGAAACACTTATAAAATCAGAAGCCGGACTGGATCAATCCTCCAGAAACACTTATAAATCAGACAGAGAACAGAACCGGACCGGATCATCCTCCAGAAACACTTATAAATAGAACCGGACCGGATCAATCCTCCAGAAACACTTATAAATCAGACAGAGAACAGAACCGGACCGGATCAATCCTCAGAAACACTTATAAATCAGAACCGGACCGGATCAATCCTCCAGAAACACTTATAAATCAGACAGGAACACGGATCAATCCTCCAGAAACACTTATAAATCAGACAGAGGAACAGAGCCGGACCGGATCAATCCTTCAGAAACACTTATAAATTCGAGAACAACGGACCGGATCAATCCTCCAGAAACACTTATAAATCAGAACCGGACCGGATAATCCTCCAGAAACACTTATAAATCAGACAGAGGAACAGAACCGGACCGGATCAATCCTCCAGAAACACTTATAATCGAAGAGGACAGAACCGGACCGGATCAATCCTCCAGAAACACTTATAAATCAGAACCGGACCGGATCAATCCTCCAGAAACACTTATAAATCAGACAGAAGAACAGAACCGGACGGATCAATCCTCCAGAAACACTTATAAATGAGAACCGGACCGGATCAATCCTCCAGAAACACTTTAATCACAAAGACAGAACCGGACCGGATCAATCCTCCAGAAACACTTATAATCAATGGGACAGAACCGGACCGGATCAATCCTCCAGAAACACTTATAAATCAGAACCGACGGACCGGATCAAATCCTCCAGAAACACTTATAAATCATACAGAGGAACAGAACCGGACCGGATCAATCCTCCAGAAACACTTATAAATGAGAACACCGGACCGGATCATTCCTTCAGAAACACTTATAAATCAGAACCGGACCGGATCAATCCTCCAGAAACACTTATAAATCAGACAGAGGAACAGAACCGGACCGGATCAATCCTTCAGAAACACTTATAAATCAGAACCGGACCGGATCAATCCTCCAGAAACACTTATAAATCAGAACCGGACCGGATCAATCCTCCAGAAACACTTATAAATCATACAGAGGAACGACGGACATCTCCGGAACCTTATAATAGAACACGGTCATCTCAGAAACACTTATAAATCATACAGAGAACAGAACTGGACCGGATCAATCCTCTTAGAAACACTTATAAATGAGAACCGGACCGGA
This sequence comes from Chrosomus eos, assembly GCA_036326025.1. Taxonomy (NCBI): domain Eukaryota; kingdom Metazoa; phylum Chordata; class Actinopteri; order Cypriniformes; family Leuciscidae; genus Chrosomus; species Chrosomus eos. The sequence continues at coordinate 35,330,737 of CM070836.1, read as the reverse complement.
TAAATCCTCCAGAAACACTTATAAATCAGACAGAGGAACAGAACCGGACCGGATAAATCCTCCAGAAACACTTATAAATCAGACAGAGGAACAGAACCGGACCGGATCAATCCTCCAGAAACACTTATAAATCAGAACCGGACGGATCAATCCTCCAGAAACACTTATAAATCAGAACGAGGACAGACCGGACGGATCAATCCTCAGAAACACTTATAAATAGAGAAACCGGACCGGATCAATCCTCAGAAACACTTATAAATCAGAACCGGACCGGATCAATCCTCCAGAAACACTTATAAATCAGACAGAGGAACAGAACCGGACGGACCGGATCAATCCTCCAGAAACACTTATAAATCATACAGAGGAACAGAGCCGGTACGGACATTCTTCAAAAAAGTTTATAAATCAGAACGACGGATACATTCCAAAAAACCCTTATTAAACTATGTCATGAGGAAAACAAAATCGGACCGGATCATCCATTCCAGAAACACTTAAATGAGAACGGACGGCATCACTTCTCAAAATCACTTTCATACTAACAAACGGACCGGATCAATCCTCCAGAAACACTTATAAATCATACAGAGGAACAGAGCCGGACCGGATCAATCCTTCAGAAACACTTATAAATCATACAGAGGAACAGAACTGGACCGGATCAATCCTTTAGAAACACTTATAAATGAGAACCGGACCGGATAAATCCTCCAGAAACACTTATAAATCAGACAGAGGAACAGAACCGGACCGGATAAATCCTCCAGAAACACTTATAAATCAGACAGAGGAACAGAACCGGACCGGATCAATCCTCCAGAAAACATTATAAATCAGACAGCATGACAGACACACGCTTACATGAAGAAAATATGTTCTAAAAAAAGTGTTGATTTATCATTCAAAAGTTATACATTTACAAATATATTGATTCCTTTTCTTATTCCAAACCTATTTGTGTCTTTGTATGTATAAAAAAAAATCACTCTTTGGGTTTCTCCAAACCAGAAATCACCTCTGCGAGAAAGAAGACAGCTGCATAGCTTTGCTCAAAATCTGCCCAACTTTCACTGACTGAACACACACACACACACACACACACACAACCCCACACACACTGAACACAGAAGACACACCCCTTTATTCTCATAAGGCTGGAATCTCCACATGCCCAGTGGCTGGAGGAAGTACACACTAAAAATGACCCAACTGCGTTCAGAATACCATACTAGCACACTACTCATAGTCATACTATACTAGCACACTACTCAGTCATGCTACACCTGCAGTGTGATTTATATGCAACAATACTCAAATGACCTACAGTTGCCAATATGTGCAGTATCCATATACAGCATTCACATCCAGAATACTGCATCCCACAATGCAATGCACTTGACTTGGCCTTCCATTTATAATATGACAAATAAACCAGAAGTAAGAAAATAAAAATCTCTATTAACAATTTTGACTCATTTGATTAGATTATCAAAAGGTTAAACTTAATTTCTTATTTTTTGTGACTTCAACGTAGCATACTGCTCTTCTAAATAATGTTACATTCTGCATACAGTCACACTATTAATTTTAATAATAGTATGTAGTATATTTTGCACAGTATTCTAATATTGCATTCTGAACACAGCCGCAGTTTCAGTGCATCTCAGGACTGCTATTTTCTAATGGTGAGTATTCAGTTTGGCGTTTCTCTCTGATTTCTACTGTGTGTGTGTGTGTGTGTGTGTTGTGTGTGTGTGTGGTGTGTTTAGTGTGTGTGTGTGTGTGTTGTTGTGTGTGTTGTGTGTGTGTGAGTGTGTGTGTGTGTGTGTGTGTGTGTGTGTGTGTGTGTGTGTGTGTGTGTGTGTGTTTAAGTGTGTAAAACGATATTTCTAACGCAGTATTTTCAGTTCCCTTAATTACAGCTCAACACGCCTGCTCTTTGGTTCATTCACATCACAGATCGTGACAGACGGCCTGAAGTTTATTATCAAGCAGCTGAAACATTAATACTGTCCTGAACAGTTTCTCAGGTACGTTTGATAAAATAGCCACAACATATTTCTGTTAAAGGGGACCTATTATGCAAAATTCACTTTTTATTGTTTTGAAAGATTATTATGTGTCTGCAGGTGTGTACACAAACATCCTGTTGTCGGTAAAAAATCCATCCACTCCGTTTGTAATTTATAATATCTAATATACACCGTGATTTATTTATTTCCCTGCTGTTTACGTTCACATACATAACCGACTGTGTTTATGTGAACTTTGTGTGTTTTGACATAACCTTGAGTTTATATGACGGTTAAGGCGCAATTAAAACGTGATAGAGAACTAAGTTTAATACTCACGAGACCCTCCGTCTCCACGTGCTTCAGTGTGTGTGTGTGTGTGTGTGTGTGTGTGTGTGTGCTCAGAAAACCATATATCAGAAGTTTAGACTGATATGGCTTCAAATCACATGCAGATAATAAACTTTCATGATGATGCGAGGCACGAGGTGCTGAATACATTTTGTATTGTTTTTCCTTCCACTCAAAAATGGGTATAATATTAACTCAACATGGTGTAATAAATGATCTGTGGGATATTTTGAGCTGAAACGACACATTCTGGGGACACATGAGACTTACAGTACATCTCGGAAAAAGGGGCATAATAGATCCTCTTTAATGTTTTCCTGTTGCATTATTATTTTCATGTTGCGTGCTTACTGTATATCATTTTCATATGGTTGTTAGACCAAGTTAATAACATTCACCTGTTTATTTTATATATTATATATTATATATATGTGTGTGTGTGTATATAATATAAATGGCTCTGTGAATGAACCTAAGAGGAGATGACTGTTACTAATTTCGACTTAAATGTTGCAGCATTTAAACATCATCTATAATCAGGCCAACATGGAATCTGTGTCCGAAAATGAAATTTTCAAAAAAATATATGCAGATATACGCCATCCACGTCATGCTACACATCCTCTGAGTAATACTGTAGTATCCTCTGCTCCGTTCATATTTGACTCGTCCACAGATTCCACCTGGGCCTGCGACTACAGCATGACGCTGAAAACGTGTCCTGAACCGTTTGAAGTCTAGTTCATCCTGAGTTGAGTCTCTAGCGAATCCCGTGATTTGTCGGTAAGCGGATGTTCCTCCGTCAGTCTCTGGCAGTGAGGTGAGGACAAGCTTTCCGAGGCACTCGCAGGGGAAACTGACCTCTGATAGGACTGGAGAATTCTGGGAACCCTGTTGGACAGACCCTGACGCAGGGCTTCACCCTATCAGAGCGGAGGACGACGGCGGTGTTTCGTGTTCGGCTCCTGAAGCTTTCTGAGTGAGGTTTGAGGGTACAGATAAAGTGCAAAATGGCTGAAAGCGTCTGTTAGCGCAGTGCTTCTCAACCAGTGGGCCATGACCCAAAAATAGCTCTGTCTTTGCTTTTTACAGTGAATTTTTGGGTGTTTAGAGCTTAAAACTATCAATGTGTATTTCAATTGCATATAAAATTTAGATTACACTGTTTTAAGAAAGTAATGCATTTAATGTGATGCATATTTGTCAGTCATACAGTACATGGATGAAACAGATTTTTGCATGGTGCAGTTTATTTACTATTTTCAATTGATTTGATTTTAATAATATTTTTATTAATGCAGTTATTTAAATAGCTTGGAATCGGCATAAATCTGTTAATTGTGAAAAATGTAATCAGTTAAAAATGATGAAGATGCTTAAAATATGGCTAGCCGTGGAACAAGCTATATTCAATTAATTAAATTTATGAGATTGAAACAGTGGATTTAGTGATAAATGAGGTTATTGTGCATTTAAAATATTCAGTTAATGAGTAATATTTTAAGTTGATTAGTTCGTAATTCAGCATGGGAATTGTATATGCAATTCAAACACGCATAAATTGAAATATCTTAATTTATATAAAATCTAAATTCAGGCCTAAATATTTTTTCGAGTGCATCGATGCAATCAATCAAGGCATTTTAGTATTTGATTTTAAGGATTTTTTTTAGGTTTGTACAATAAATGAGCAGCACCAGTTGAGAAGCATTGATCTAGTGATAGACTTTCTATCTTTCGTTTGTTGTACCCTTCTCTGGTGTCTGTTCTCACTCTCCTCCTCCATGTCTTCAGAGAATCTCAGTTCTTCTTGAAGAATGAAAAGAGGCGCTTGTCTCTGTCCGAGAGGCGATGCCCTCTTCTGGAAGAGGCTCCTCCTCGCGACCCGCTGAAGGAGAACGGAGGATCCTTCCACTCCTCCTGGTGTTTATCCATCAGCTGTTGATCGATAACTCTGTGCATATCATCCTGAGAGAGAGAGAGAGAGAGAGAGAGAGGAGAGAGAGAGAGAGAGAGAGAGAGAGAGAGAGAGACATCAGCACGTGACTTTAAGACAGGAAAAGCCCACATCCGACAGTTTGAGGCGAGTGAGAATGGATGAACGTGAGTCCTGTGTGAACGGCGGACATGAAGGATGGATTTTAGATGAAAACTTTGCGGCAACTAATTAAAATAAGGTAATGAATGCTTTATAATAAGGTCTTTTTTTTTACGTTAGTTATTACATTAACTAACAATGGACTATATATTTATTAACATTTGTTCATGTCAGCTCACAGTGTATTAAATAATATTAACCGGTGCAGCTTTTGATTTTAAAAATGTAAGAGTAAATGTTGAGATTAACGAAGATTATGTAGTATTTTTCATTGTTAGTTCATGTTAACTAATGTAGGTGAACTAATGTTAACCAATGAAACCTTATTGTAATGTGTTACCAAAAAAGTACTAACGTTACTAACACTAAAGCTGGAATAAAAAATAAATGAAGTAGAATAGAAATAAATGTAATAGCTAATTAGAAATATATAAAACAAAAATGAACACTTTACAATAAGGTTAAATGTATTAACATTGGTTAAATACATTAAAGGTGCCATGTGTAATAATTGAGGTAAAAATATCCAAAAAATGAGCTACACGCATCAAAAGAATGAGAAGAAATAAGGGCGATGATGTCATTAAAAAAATGAAAAGTTATAGTGTTGCAGAGATATCAACCTAAATTAGCATTAGCATTACTAGCCCCGGCCCGACAGGTGTTGTAATACCAGTTTCGGCCATGGGAGGCGGTATGCGGGCAACATACATAACCACCAGCCAAACTGCAACACACGAATAACTCGCACTGCTTGTATCTCTTTAATCTCCAAAAATCTCCAAATGCTCCACGTGAAACTGCGGTCTTACTATCGTGTCAATTGATTTGATTAATATGCGCGAGGGAGAGAGAGCAGGACCGCTCTCGTGTTGTTTGAAGACGGTGAGAGTGTGCGCGCGCGCGCGCGCGGCCGGGGCTTGCTCTCTCTGTCTCTCTCTTTGCTCGTAAAGCGCCCTGTCAAGCCCAGCGGCAGCAGTCATTCTAGTCTACACCCCTCACCGATCAAAATAGGCTTTGGCGGGAGAAAGCGGACTATTTGACGGTTTTGGAAGATTAACAACCTGAAACTAAAAAACAGACTAGAGTAGGCCAACTTTCTGGAGGTATACTGCCCCCATCTGGTATGGAATATGTGGAGTTTTAATCGATTATTTGACAGATGGCACCTTTAACATAACATGAACTAATAATGATAACACTTCAAAAGCATTTATTAAACTTAATGTTAATTTCAATATTGTATTTTATTAACTAATGTTGACAGAGACTATTGCTCATTGTTAATTTTAGTTAAAAATAATCAAATAAAATGACTAAAACTGAAATGGAAACTGAAAACAAATATAAAAGTTTCCATCTCGATACCACAGGTCTCTTTTCACATAAGCATACACATGTTTCCTCTAGTGTGAAAATGCCCTGAAGAACAACATCACAATGACATGAACGGCGACCTCGTGACCTCATGACCCGGGATGAACATGGATACGGGGAAGACGGCGAACCCGAGCTCACCTCTAAGGCAGGAGCGAGTTACCATAGGGGAGAAGGGTCTGTATGGAAGCTGAGAAAGGCCACTAGATCAGAAACCACAAGAGCCACACAGTGAACAGCCCTGAGGAGGCAAACTGCAGGCGGGGAGAGAGAGAGAGAGGGGGAAGCTAAGAGTTAAACACACACACACACACACACACACACACACACACACACACACACACACACACACCATTCACGGGATACAGGTGAGGCAGAGCGACTGAACCGCTGATCTTTGCTTTAATATGAGGAGGAGGACAGATGACCACACACACGTTCATACACTCAAACAGAGTTAAAGTCAACATGAAACTGCACTCACAACACATTTACATCTGTGATAAACATAGTTCCTTTTTAATCTATGACTGGAAACTGATTTCATCCTCCAGAGCATTTACAAGGATCCCAATTGTAATAATCTATTTTTATCTTATATTGCTGTAACCTTTATAATGTGAATGTTATCTGGAATTAAATATCCATTAACTACTGATTATATTTTCCAAATGTTGTCATGTACAATAGTACATTTTTAAAGCAATATATATATATATATATTAGAGCATTATTAATCTTTGTTAATGTTAGTTAGTTAAAATAGAATTGTTCATTGTTTGTTCATGTTAGATCACGGTGCATTAACTAATGTTATACCATGGTCTGGGTGAATACTCGATTCTGATTGGCTGCAGGGTGCCCATTAAAAAGTGATAGAGGACACCTAGAAAAGGAGTTCTGGTGAAACTGCCTGTTTACCGTTCAAAATTAATAAATAAATGTGCTGGGTACATCAGCTGTGAATAACCATAGCAACAGGCAGTCAATAAACTGAAGGGTTCTACGAGCTGAGCGGACTATTAATATCATAGACAGTAAGAAGTGGACAGAGCCATCTCATTGGAACTCAGTTGAGACAGTTGAAGCTAGCACTTCCGCTCCTGACGCGCAGACTCAAACCGACTCAAACTAAGCTTGATGACGTGAGCAACCCTTTCTGACAGACGTAAATCTTCTAGTAGCTGTGCGTGAAAACTGCCAACGTTAATCTTGCAGAGACGGCGAGCTTGAGCAAAGAGTTCTCTGGTGTGAGTGAGCAGGACTAAGTATTTTTTATAGGATTTATTTTAAAATGTAACGCCAGTACGCCATATTAAGTTAATGCATTGATTGCCTGCGAGCTTCTCCTCCTATCTTTACGGTCGCGCGACAGAGAGTCGAGTGGTTATGACGCAGTCGTTAGCCTATTTTTACAAAAACTGTTTCTACGGGGCCATAATGTAACATAGAAGGTAATGGAGCCCTTTATACATTGTCGTGTGTCTTTAGAAATAAATAATGGACAAATTGAGTCTTTAAACGCCTCAGATGTAAAGTTATTTGCTGTCAAAGTGACGCCAAAATGAATGGGAGTCAATAGGAATGCTAACGCAAGTGAAGTTCTGCTACAAGATGGCGGCTCCCGCGAGGCTTCAACTTCCGGTCGATGGATTACCCCCTTGATTAATATCTCCGGTTGCTAAATAAATCTTCAGGCGTAACCAGGGAATCCAAGTTATTGTTTGTAAAAACTTTAGATTTCGATTGTAAAACGAATTAAAATATAAACTAATGTTTTAAAAATGTGTTATTTGGCAAGTGACCATGGTATAAGCGGGTTAATGCCCTTCGAGGTGTCATTGTCTAGGTATTAATGGACTTTGGCAACAACTCGTAGGGCATTAACCCTTACTTAACAAATACAGCTTTTGATTTTAATAATGTATTAGTAAATGTTGACATTAACTAAGATTAATAAATGCTGTAGAAGTATTGTTAATCAATAGAGCTGTATATACAAAACTGTTTAGTCCTTGAATTTTGAAAGGTGAATTTTATAAAATATTTGCATTTTTGTTGAATGCTGAGTCTGTGTCTGCCCGTGAAGCTGATATAACAATACATTTAATACAACCAACCAACATCATGTACAGTAATAGCCTGAAACAATGACTAAATACATATTTGACTTCTGATTAACATTGACTGTACAGTCTAGGTGACAACACCAACCAAAAAAGAAAACAGAAATAGAGAAACTGTTTTAGTACATTTTGTTTTTTTAATATTACAAAAACATTTTAATTTTGTTAAGATAGTATGCATTAATAAATTGTGTTCAATAAGATCAGGAACGTGTGTGAAGTAAATAAGGTCAATGTTGACTTCATGTTGACTTTAAGGATAAAGGGCCGAAGGAGAGAGAAACAGACAGAGAGAAAGAGGCTGAACGCTGCCATTCATTACAGTTTAGCATCACAAAAAGCTCATTTACTGTGTTAATGAATGTAGCATGTAAATCTCGCCAGACTTCTCACAGATCGAGGGTTACCATCACGACAGTGGTGAGTATTCGCAGGTTGGAGTTGTTGTATGGCTAATTGTAACCTGAATGTCTAATATGGCATATGGCACACAAAATCGTCTTGATCTGATCGGTTGAACTCTACAGGATTTCCGGGAGACGTGTGTGTCGTGTTATTAAACCGTCCACCTGGAAACAAACCTGCGTGATGCCAAACCCCCTCATGGAAAAAGCAGACCATCATATTTAAAGGTGAACTAAGTAACTTTTTTACCTTAACCGAACAGCTTTGGAGTCATTGTAATGTTTATATTACTGATTTCGTGTTGAATGGTGGTCGTCTCGCCCCCCCCCCTGTTGGCTGTGAGCGGAAAAAAACGCACTTGCAACTTTGAGCCGGCGGCCCGCCGGCCGCAGCATCAGGAAGTGTCGCGTGATATCAGGTCTCGCGATGTAACGAATTGCTTTACGGCAAGAAAGATCTGTTAAAATGAGCATCAAACAGAAATACCCCGGCGCAGTATACATGTGGTGTACGAGGCGCACATACAATACAGACTGCCGACAGTTCAACAGGGCGCGCGCAGCTCTTAAAGGGGCCACACCTTATTTCCACTCGTTACAGCTTTCATCATACTGAACGGGTACCGGTGTACAGGGGGATCAGGCCGTGAGTGCAGAGACATCTCTGCGTGCGTGATATTTACGACAGTACAAGTATCCCACAGCGACTCTAGGGGTCACTGTTTGACAAAAACAAAAATCCTGCATAGTGCTGCTTTAAATCTGTGACAATGAGCGCTCATCAAGATCAACTAAATGCTGAATTTCAAAAGTATGTGACGTTAATGTTAAAATACGTCTAAGAGTTTTACATGCCTTTCTGTTATTGTAGGGACATCAACGTTACTTTTCACACCCCTAAACATGCTGCAGAATAAAACGAACTGTGATTGGTTGCTTTACATGAGTCAGTTGGCCTCTGGGCGGTCCTTGGTCAATGAAAGCTGAGATGGAGTCTAGACCTGCCGTCAGTCTGAAGGTCTGGCTACGCGAAACTAATTGTAACCCCACGGCACCAATGTAACCCGTCCCTGATAACAAGCACGTTAAAGACCACAGTTAAATTGGTGCCGTGACCCGGATGGGAATGAGGTTTATAGGGGGCCAGCTAGTAAGAGTTGTGCGGTCTTTGTCTCACATCCAATTACATCATTCGTATTGCTTCATGGGACCCACAGGTTTTACCTTTGCATTTGTTTTAATATTTTGTGTCTAATACCATTCTGTAATGTGATTGATTGGTGTGAGTGAGACTAACCTGCCAGGCTTCTAACTGCTGAGACAGGTTGAGTTTCTGCTGTATCGCATCCAACAGCTGACTGTTCAAAGACATGATGTCTATCTTACACTTCGCCAGCTCCATCTCCACGGCTTTCTTCCTGTAACGGCAAGAGAAGCAACAAAACAGTCACTGAACTGCATCTCAGGTTAATGCTGTGATTGGCAGAATGATGTCACGGGCACATGCCGCCAAAACACGCTGTTCTGAAAAGTTTTTGGTTCATTACTATATGCAGTTGCGAAACTGCTGGTCATTTGATTTCAGGAATTAGTCACATCTGTTAGACAAGTTTGTGAAAAAGAATTGCGCTTCATTGAATTGAACGTTTAAAATGATATTTAAAAAGAAACTTTACTTGTAGATAATACAATATTAATGAAATAGAAGGCCACTTATGTTTGCTTTAATGACTATGATTCTTAACACACTTAAGTACATTTTTAAAAAGTGCAATTCACTTAAAAGTATTAATTACAAGTTAAGTACATTTGGATGTGTTGACGAACATACTAAAGCACTTTATTCTAACAATTGCAATATTTGATTTTACATGTAAAGTTATAATATATTCTAAATGTACTTAACTGCAACTTCATCATTGTGAATGTGTATTTACAAATATACAGAAAGGTGAATATAAAGAAATATACACTTCCTCAACATTTGAAGTGGATCATAAAAGTTCAACAAAGTTGAAGAATGGGTATTGTTTAAAATGCATGTATAACTTTGATGAAAAATTTTGATCCACTTCAAATGTTGACTACTGTATTTAAATGTATAAGTTTCAATAGAAATGCCATTAAAATACATTTTAGTTTAACATAAATACATTCGGCAGTACACTTTAACTTAAAAAAAGCAGCTAATTGCATTTAATATAAAAAATGTATACTATAATTCATTTTCATCTAATTCCAATTAACATGCAATTAAGTGTCAAAAACATTGTTCACACTTATGTACTCTTTCAAGTATAATCTTTGTAACAAGTAGCCTACTCTTTTTAAAAGTATGCTAAAGTGACCTTCCTTACAGGCTGAAGTTTAATATTTAGCAAAAACCACTGATTTGCAGGAAGTCTGTAAACATGTGTATGTGTGTCAGTCATACTAACTTGGCGATGGCTTCATCTCTGTCTCGTATAGCACTCTGTAACTGCTCGCTGGGTTCGTGGACTTCTGCCATCGCTCTCAATCTATCGTTCTCTTCTCTAGAAGAAGAAACTTCCACAGAGAGCAGCGCCACCTGCAGGATCCAAAGAACAACCAGATGACTTGATGAGCTCAGGTATTTATATAAGGCCTGGCCCCACACCAAATAATGTCCCATTGCAAAATTGGTGCGATGTTCAATTCGGCTCCAGATTTTGAGGGGAATCATGGTTTTGGCTGCTTGATATCCGAATTACACGTTTTATTTAGAAACTAGAAAGCAGTATTAGAACGTGAACGTGGCATTCAAATGATTTTAAAACGTTCAAGCGAAAGAAGACGCGAAATAAACTCAATTCGGTACACCCACATATACACACAAAGTGAACTGTCTCTCAGACAGCACACCGCTGAACTGAGTTATTTTGTTCTTATTGCACTTAAATGGACGAATGCACACAAAACGATGTCGAAATGCCTGTTTTGGCGAGTATCCTCCGCATAAGCACAGTCTTATCTGAGTTAAAATAAAAAAGTTTTACCCCTCTTTGCGTGTAGGTCGAAAAATTGCGTGTCCGATTTTTTTTTTTATTTCAATGAAATGAATATACCATATTTTAGTTCGATAATGTTTTTTATTTAATATTTTGTATTTTTAGGTACTTCATTATATTTTCACTGTATTTATAATCCATTTATTAACTTTTTGAGCATAGACCTGAAAACTTAAACTGCTGTAAATCTTGAATTTTAGAGCACATACTTTTGATCATAAGTTTGATCTCTTTTCAAAGATGACACTTGCTGAGGTCAAAAAATGTATTATTTTATTTAATAATATTTTTATTTTTATATGAAATGTATATTTTCTAAAACTGTGAGAAAATCAAAGCCATAAATCTAAACTAGTTTTGTTCAAAATTTGAGCCTGATATCTCAAAAAATGAGCTTTCAGTAAGATTTGATTTGGCCGCAGTACCAAAAGTTTTCACTTGGTGAAATTCGTCTCCCATTAATTCCCTATTTGATCATTTTTGACCGAAGAGCACAAGTGTGACAAATTTTTTTCAGGACCATTTAACCTGTTTGAATCATGTCCATGATTTTTTTTAGTGAGTTCACACAGCAAGTGCCAAAACCTTTATCAAGTTTCGTACAATTCAGATGAAGAAAAAAAATGCGAAAAAAAAACCCCAAATGTAAATTTTTTCAGTAAAAAATGACCGAAGAGCACCAGAGGGAACGTAAACAGTTTGGAGAATATCTGATGTGTGTCAGATCTGTGAATTTGGTCTTAAAAGTGACAGTAGCTGCTGTCTTGGCATTAATTAAAGAACAAAAAATATGTTTTTGACTGAATAACTTCTTTAGATTTAATAAGGTTTAATATATATTTAATTTAAACATTATAGTATTTCGTAGTGGAATACCACTATTGGCAGAACCCATGCAAGGGGTGTAACTGGAAAGCCCTTGATCACTCGTGGGTAAATTATGCTGTTATGACATCACAATCGTGTTGCATTGTGGTCTATGGATCTGCCTGATATGTAGATATTGGACAAAATCGAGGGGTTGAGGCAAGAGTCTGTCTGAATATACGTCCCTCGTCCATTTGACGAAGTTGAACACAGTTTAAAATGGCAGCTTAGAGAGTGTATGTCTAAAAGTGGAGTTAAACACAGTAAGTGTATGTTGTGTGTGTGTGTGTGTGTGTGTGTGTGTGTGTGTGTGTGTGTGTGTGTGTGTGTGTGTGTGTGTGTGTGTGTGTGTGTGTGTGTGTGTGTGTGTACCTGATTATGGAGCTGTAGCGCCTCCTCCTGGCTGTTGTGTGTTTTTTCCTGCTCCTGTTCGAAAAGTTCTCTGAGTTCTCGCAGCTCCTCGCTCAATTTCCGAACCTGCTCTTCTAGAACCTCCTCATCACTGTGCCGTGAACCCTAAACGCATGCAAAACACGTTGAATAATGTGAATTTGACTACATAAAACGTTCAGATTTGGATGTGACGATTGTTACCGTAGATTCATTGCCGTCCAGCAGGTTTTGTGTAAGTCTGCGCAGCTCCAGAAGATTAGCGGGCAAGCTACCCACGGGGACGTCTTTAGCCGACAGCGTCTCCGAAGACTCGTCCATGGAGGAGTCTGTGGATAAGGCGGAGTCTGTGATGTCACTTCCTCTCAGCTGTGAGCAGATGGACCGCACCTGACAGTAAGCCTCCCACAGCTGCAGCCGAAGCTAAAGGGATGGAAGGAGCGTTTGTGATTGCACTTTTTAAAGATCATTTTATAGAAATTTGTTCATGCAAATAGCTTTTTTAGTTTGTGAAATATTTAAGAGCTGAGCATATCTAGAAAAATGTATATTCGCTATAGACTACTATGCATTCCATGAATTTTTTTAATGTTATTAATTCGATGACTTCTCCAGGACTGGTCATTTAAAATTTCCTGGTTTTCCAGCAGTGTTGAATCCACGTGTCTTCAGTGAAAGGAGACCAATCCTGTTCATTCTGGAAGGTATTTATATGTTTGTTTGTTTTTCATTTTAAGAAAATATTACAACATACCGTATTGGTTTTTCATTGTTAAAGTATTTTTAAACATACAGGATTTTTTATGCTTTTGAAATAAGCCATTCTTCAGAAATGATTCTATTATGATGATTTGCTGCTCAAGAAACATTTCTGATTATTATCAATGTTTTTTTTTTTTTTATTTAATAGGGACAAAGTACAAGATGTAAACAAGCCGGATTATAGCAGTATTGCTAATTTACGTCCGTAGTCCCAAGGCAGGTACACACAATAACAGATACTCAGTACAAGACTCCACTAAAACACAATACATAAAAACACGTCACAAAAATTTGCTAAGAAGAATGTTTACGCACTTGATTCTTCATAAGCCACTTCTTAAGATGTTCCTTAAAAGTGTGATAAGTAGAACATTGTCGTATTGACTGTGGCAGTCTATTAAAATATTTGCTCCCTATCACTGATAAAACTGGCCAAAAGATGTTCGCCTATTTGGTACTTCCCAGTCCCCTCTGACAGACCTGGTACCAATACCACAATCTATCCTCTGTTTAATAAACTCCTTCAATGGTGGTGGTGCAAGGCCATGCCAGACCCTATAAACAAAGCATGCATAATTAAAATTTTTAAAGTTTTCAAAACTCAATAGATTATGTTTTTTATTTATTTTACAGTGGTGAAATGAGAGGGTTTTTTTATCAAACACTTTTATCGCCTTCTTATACAGTGTTTCTATTGGCTTAAGTATTGAGTTATTCGTAAAATCATTGAATATAAATACAACCACGCAGCACCAACTGTCAAGAAGGACCTGATATACCTAAAATTATGTAGCCCTCGAACCGTATTCACTTTATAGCCCTTAATCCTGTAATTGTGGACAAATGTGGGCACAGACGACTCAGGTGTGATCCTAATTTTTATTTATTATAAATGTTATATCACTTTCTTTGATAAAGTTTTGACTATCCATTTATGGTGTTTTGTTTTAATTTTGGGGGTATTTTTTAATTTATTTACTTCAAAAAGTACCATATTTTCTATAAAAAAATTAAACATAAAAATAAGCATAATTTACAATTTTTTTTAACTACATTAAAATATCATTCCAATAAGTTCTTAGAGCTAAAACCTAAAGATGAAGTGACTTTGCTGTCACCTGGTGTCTTCTTTTGTCTTATTTTAGAATGCTCTAAATTACAGTTTTTCCCATTCATTTCTATGGGTGCCAATTTTTGACCCAAATACAGGATTAAGGAGTTTTGTTTTTTCACCCACTTAACATTGTAGAATTGAGTCAAAAAAAAAATTGTGTGTGTTCAGGAGGCAAAATTAGGAAAAGTAGCCAAGTCTTGTACCGCTCAGATCAAGGGAAGTATTTTTAAAAAATAAATCAAGACTATTTTGCCCACGTTTGTCCAGAATACGGTTTTAGGGTTAAATAAAATTTCACAATATTAGACAACCTTTTTGCATGGCTTTTAAAAGTGAGAGTAGAATCTAAAGTGACTCCAAGATACGTAAACTCCTTCACAACTTCTAGTTCCTCTCCCCCTAAAAATACATTTGAGTGCGTCATCTCTACTAATCGTTTTGAGGACATCATACACACAGATTTTTTTGTGTTTAATATTGAACCTGTCCTGATAAGCCAATCCTGTACATTAGTCATAGCAGAGGTTAAAGAAGTCAAGCCAATGTTGAAAACTGCTTCATATTTTTGTGGAAACATGCATTTTTTTCAGGATTATTTGAATAGAAAGTTCAAAAGAACAGCATTTATTTGAAACAGAATTTTAATTTTTCACATTATGAATATATTTACTGTCACTTCTGATTCAGTGCAATGTCATTTCCTGTAATTTCCTAATTTCCTGACCAGTGTTTTGTGGTTAAAATAGTATATATATATATATATATATATATTATATATATATATATATATATTTTATATATATATATATATATATATATATATATATATTGTCACGTTTTGATGTATTGAGTTCTGTTTTGTGATCTTGGTTTCCCCTGTCTTTGTTATTTTTGGTTTAGTCCTGTTAGTTTTCCCGCTCCTCGTTTGTGTCCAATTTTATGCACCTGTTTTCAGTTAATTATCTTGTTTGGTTCAGTTCTTTTAAGCCCTGTGTTTTCCCTCAGTGTTTTGTCGATCGTCGTCCATGTGTGGTTGTGTGTAAATCCTGATTTCCTGGAGTTTTGTGCTTGTTTCATTTTTGGAAGTTTCATTTTGTTTATTAAACCTATTATATGGAAATTCCGTGTCCTCGTCTTCAGCACCTGCACAAACCCTGACAGAACGATCGACCTTTAAAAAGCAAAAATGGGTAGAAGGAGGAAAAAAGAGGTGAGCCCCTTCAAAAACCCAATCCTTTTCCAAGAGGAGCGCTCACTCGAGGAATACGCTGGTCTATACCTTGAGCTGTATGATGATGTGAGATGGGATGAGGAGGAGTTGAAAAAGAGTTTCTGGGGTGGACTAAAAGACCCTCTCGCCCAGATAATTTTGGTAAGGGACCTCAATCTATCCTTCCTGGAGTTTTTGGATCACACGCTGTGGGCCTGTGGATCCAACTACCACTTAGAGGATCTCCCACTCCAACCAGAGACCATCCAACCAGAGCCCGTCGCCAGCCCGCCAACGCCTGAGCCCATCACCTGCACGCCAACGCCTGAGCCCATCACCTACACGCTCACACCAGAGCCCATCGTCTGCCCACCAGAGCCTGCACACCGCATCAGCCCTGTCGCCAGATCGGTCCCTGGACTTCCCCGGATGATATCCGGTATGACTGATCCCCCACTGATATCGGTGCGATTGGCCAAAAAGAAGGCTCCCATGGCTGGGGTTCACGTCAGCCACATCCAGCCAGATCCTGAGCCCGTCGCCAACCCGCCAGAGCCTGAGCCCGTCGCCTGCCCACCAGAGCCTGAGCCCAGCCCCGAGTTTCCTGATATGCTGGTCCCGTCCAGCCCCGAGTTTCCTGATATGCTGGTCCCGTCCAGCCCCGAGTTTCCTGATATGCTGGTCCCGTCCAGCCCCGAGTTTCCTGATATGCTGGTCCCATCCAGCACGGAGCCCGTTGACCCAGCGCCAGAGCCGGAGCCCGTTGACCCAGAGCCAGAGCCCGTTGACCCAGCGCCAGAGCCAGAGCCCGTTGACCCAGCGCCAGAGCCAGAGCCCGTTGACCCAGCGCCAGAGCCAGAGCCCGTTGACCCAGCGCCGGAGCCAGAGCCCGTTGACCCAGCGCCAGCGCCAGAGCCAGAGCCCGTTGACCCAGAGCCAGCGCCAGAGCCCGTTGACCCTGACCCAGAGCCCGTTGACCCAGCGCCAGAGCCAGAGCCCGTTGACCCAGAGCCAGAGCCCGTTGACCCAGCGCCAGAACCCATTGATGTCAGGTCAGTTCCCGATCCTGAGCCTGTCCTCCCCAAGAAAATTTTGGGGGGGCGCTATACGCCTTCGTCGTGGCCGGCCAAAGATCCACGGAGGCCTGAAAAGATAACACCGCCATGGCCACCTGAAGGGTCTTCACCACCACGGCCACCTGAAGGGTCTGCACCGCCCTGGACGCCCGAGGGTCCCACAGCTCCGCCCTGGATGCCTGAGGGTCCCACAGCTCCGCCCTGGACGCCCGAGGGTCCCACAGCTCCGCCCTGGACGCCCGAGGGTCCCACAGCTCCACCATGGCCACGCCCACAGCCTGCTCCACCATGGCCACGCCCACAGCCTGCTCCACCGTGGCCACGCCCACAGCCTGCACCATCGTGGCCACGCCCACAGCCTGCTCCGCCCTGGCCACGCCCACAGCCTGCTCCGCCCTGGAGGCTTCCCGGACCTGCACCATGCCCTCGTCAGCCTCCAGGGCGCCCACCCTCCCACCCCTTTGGATGTTATACGGCGCGAGGACGCGCCTTCGGGGAGGGGGGAGGTACTGTCACGTTTTGATGTATTGAGTTCTGTTTTGTGATCTTGGTTTCCCCTGTCTTTGTTATTTTTGGTTTAGTCCTGTTAGTTTTCCCGCTCCTCGTTTGTGTCCAATTTTATGCACCTGTTTTCAGTTAATTATCTTGTTTGGTTCAGTTCTTTTAAGCCCTGTGTTTTCCCTCAGTGTTTTGTCGATCGTCGTCCATGTGTGGTTGTGTGTAAATCCTGATTTCCTGGAGTTTTGTGCTTGTTTCATTTTTGGAAGTTTCATTTTGTTTATTAAACCTATTATATGGAAATTCCGTGTCCTCGTCTTCAGCACCTGCACAAACCCTGACATATATATATATATATATATATATATATATATATATATATATATAATGTGCACCATTAAAAGATAAATATTTAATTATAAAGCTTTGAATAAATTTCTGAATAAATAAGCTTTCCATTGATGTATGTGTTTGGATAGGACAATATTTGGCCGAGATACAACTATTTGAAAATCTGGAATCTGAAAATCGCCTTTAAAGCTGTCCAAATGAAGTCCTCGATGTTGCTGCATCCACTCACAAAAATAACTTTTATATATTTACGGTAGGAAATTTACAAAATATCTTCATGGGACATGATCTTTACCTAATATCCCAATGATTTTTGGCATAAAATAAAAATCGATAATTTTGACCCATATGTATTGTTGGCTATGGCCACAATGCGACTTCTGACTAGTTTTATGGTCCAGGGTCACATATATGGTCGAAGGGCACAAACTACGGCACTTTGTTTTGTAGAATTACCCGAAATATTGCGAAGCCAATCAGATTATAATCTCTAATGCCCAGTGAAAGTGTGTCGTGTGTCGTGTGATGTACCTGCTCTCTCTCCTGCTCCAGCTCCTCCTGCTCCATGCTCTGCTCCATCTCACAGAGAAGACTGTGTGGGTTAGGACTGAAGCCCTGGAGACTGTGTTCCTCCGTCAGCTCCTCCACACGAGCGCTCAGAGTCCTGTGGGACACGCGCACCTCCTGCAGCTCCAGCTGGCTCTGCCGCAGCTGTACACACACACACACACACACACACACACACACACACCTGAGGCTGAGGGAGTTTACCAGCCGGGTGCTAAAAACAGGCTGGTGGTTATACATCATCTGTCATTGTGTAAATACTCGTCACCTATGATTCATTCATACCACTACCGGAAGTTTCTGATAATAGAAATAAATCAGTGTTTTTAATGTAGTGATTCATCTGTCAATGTTATGCTCTATTTTAGACCAATGATATGACTGGAGTCACATTACTTAAATGCACTGTTCATTTATTTAGAGGTAAATCTTCTTATTGAAACGATTAATGACTTTTTAAGAACAGCGCGTTCAGTAAATCTAAAACGGGCCGTAAGAGCTGATGAAAAAAGCTGAGAACTGGAGGCCGTCCAGCAAATAATACAGTGACTCAAACTATCAAACACATGCAAAACAATGAACTACTAAATCTAGAATAGCACTGAATTAAATGGAACAAAACAATGACTATTTTTCTTTCTTTGTTCTCCTGCTCCATATCTCAGTTTTCAATGATTTCCTTTCATTCAGATTTAATTTCATGTGCAGATCAGTCAGAACAAACTGCTCATCTTAATATAATGCATGAATGGACAAAACCTGTCAAGATGTACAGTGCCAGTCCAAATTAACTGTACGATTTAAAGAGAAAATTAAAAGATTATATTTTGCTGCAAGAAAAAAAAATTAAAATATATGTTGTAAACAATGTGGCTTCATGAAATCTATTTTTTATATTTAAAAAATATATTTTACTTAAACCTTCAAATATCAAAATATATTCAAAAATGTACTTTAAGGGGCAAGATAATACATTTCTAAATACTGTGTGTTATTTCAGTTATATATATATATACACACACACACACACACACACATTCTTCTCGACAATATAAATATATTTAGATTGACAGATTGACATAAAAATGGCTCAAAAATATATAAGGTACCTGTAAATATATTTTAAAATATTTAATGCATCTGATTTTTTCCCCCAAATTGTTTTGCGGTAAAAATATATAAAGAACGCAAGTTACATTAAAGAAGTTACATATATTAAAAGTTGTTTTCAGAGAAAATAATATATATTTACATTATAAAAATAATGTTTTACTTTTATAATATTTTTATAATTTTATTTATTTATATTAAATACATATATCTTTTTTTACCCCTATTCTTTTCATGTTTGAAACATTTGTTATTTATGGGATTTATGACATGTATGCTTATTAGTTTGCCAGTCCAATCCTATCCAGTTGTTGTTCTCATGTTGTTTAGTGAAACCCCTGATGAATAATGATTGTTTTCTGTGTAACAGCCGCTCACCTGTAAGTCCCTCTCGTGACACTGTTTCTCCAGCACCAGCGTCCGCTCTCTCAGCTCGTCCACCGTGTTCTGCATCTGCTCGTTCTCCTCCAGCATGGCGTTCACACGGCGCTCCAGTTCCTGCTTACGCTCCGACAACATGTGTATCTGCCCAACGAGAGCCGGAAACACACCAGGTTACAAACATCATCATCATTCTAAACTATTCAGACCAAAACATCTGCAAACTTTAAACTTGTCTTAAAGAGTGAAGATCACAAAATATCTGAGGCTTTATCAGCTTTTCAAGAAATGTGGTTTAGTGGATTAGTGAAGCTCTGGTGTTGCTGGAATGCTGTTGCCAGGCTTCATCCGAAGGGAGTCAGAAACACCTCCATAGTCAGGAATGTGCGCTTGATAACGGAATATTTCTGGTTAAAACAGCCCAATGAAAATACTGTTGCTCAGAAGTTGTGTTTCAAGTATCATTATTGTCTCACTGGTTTCTCCTACACTGGTGCAGAAACAATTTTCACACAATTCACACAACAAGTAACACATTCATTAATTGAAATTGAAATGTATTGACTTTGAAAAACACACACACAAAAAAAAGTATCACTGCAAAAAATGCTTTTCTTACTTAGTATTTTTGTCTTGTCTCCAGTCCAAATATCTAAAAATACTTAAATCAAGATGCAATTACTACAAGTAAAAAAATAAAATAAAATAAAAAATCTAAATTAAGTGAGTTCTTCTTAAATCTTGAGTTCTTAAAAACTCTTAATTCTTTCAGAAAACATAATATCTTGTTATTTTACTTGTCTAGTAAATGCATCATTATTTAAGAATGTTTTGATAGTTGGACTGGAAAGGAGAAATTACAAAGTAAGAAAAGCGATTTTAAACATTACATAATTCAGAATCAGTATTTTAGTGTTTATTTTAGTTTGATTATTGTATTATTATATTTTTAATTAGCTTTTATTTTTATATTTTAAGTAATGTGCTTTTGTCAATTTATTATTATTATTTAGTATTGCTATATAAGTTTAATTTTTCTAGTTTAGTTTGAATGTATTTCCACTGAATAAGTTTAGTGCTTCAACTTAAACATATATTTCATTATATTGCCAAGCAATATATAAAAAAAATGTTTTTCAACTAATATTTATATTTTATTTTATTTCAGCTTTATTTCAATTAACAGAAATGATTAAATAGTTTCACCCAACAATAATAACCCTAATGAGAATCATCATTGAAAATGAAAAAAATCCGTCTGCATTACAGTAATGAGAATTTGAAGAGGAGAATGTGTTTAATTGTCTTGAAAATAATGTCATGATACTACAGACTTAATCTGACTGTCCTAAAATAGGTTTCATTTACTTTAGGCTACATATAATGTCTTGTTTGTTTTGATTTATGGTGAAATGTGACCTAGACACGGTAGGTCCCTAGAAAAGCACATCTAAAAAGAGTCTGATGTGTGTGTGGAGCGTGTGAAACGAACATGAGCAGAAGTTTTGGTGTGTCTCCCTCATGTTATGACCTAGATCTGCTAACCTATTTCAGCAGCAGCACTGAGGGATTCTGTGGGATCAACCGTACGCCACAGCTGGACATTTAGTGCATACTTCTGCTTATCTTCAAACTTTCATTTGAAATCAGCCGAGCTAGACAGTGACACTGGTGTATTTATGTCCTGGTCGGCCCAGAAGCGTCATGGATTAGAACAGACGCCCATTTCTCACTGTCTGGCACTGGCGGCATTTCGGGAACACCCAGACATTGCAGCATTTGCTCTTAAAATAGACAGAAGTTTTCCTCGCTCGAGTACACACACTTCACATGGGAGAATTGCTACTAAAGAGACTTTAGTATAGCTTTAGTGAACTCACAGGATGGTCCATGCTTTCATGTTGTTTACATCAAATTCTGACCCGACCATCTAAACGTTGCAGCAGAAATCCAGACTCTTCAGACCAGACACATTTCTTTTACAATCTTCTATTGTCCAGTTTCAGTGAGTCTCTCAGTTTTGTGTGAATTGTAGCCTCAGTTTTCTGTTCTCAGCTGATAGGAGTGTCACCAGTGTGTTTCTTCTGCTTCAAGGTTTGGTGTGTTGTATGTTCAGAGATGCTCTTTTGCTTCAAGGTTTGGTGTGTTGTGTGTTCAGAGATGCTCTTCTGCTTCAAGGTTTGGTGTGTTGTATGTTCAGAGATGCTCTTTTGCTTCAAGGTTTGGTGTGTTGTGTGTTCAGAGATGCTCTTCTGCTTCAAGGTTTGGTGTGTTGTGTGTTCAGAGATGCTCTTCTGCTTCAAGGTTTGGTGTGTTGTGTGTTCAGAGATGCTCTTCTGCTTCAAGGTTTGGTGTGTTGTGTGTTCAGAGATGCTCTTCTGCTTCAAAGGTTTGGTGTGTTGTGTGTTCAGAATCTCTCTGCTTCAAGTTTGTGTGTTTGTTCAAATGCTCTTCTGCTTCAGGTTTGGTGTGTTGTGTGTTCAGAGATGCCTTTCTGCTTCAAGGTTTGGTGTTGTTGTGTGTTCAGAGATGCTCTTCTGCTTCAAGGTTTGGTGTGTGTTGTGTGTTCAGAGATGCTCTTCTGCTTAAGGTTTGGTGTGTTGTGTGTTCAGAGATGCTCTTCTGTTTCATCTCACAGGTTTGGTGTGTTGTGGTTCAGAGATGCTCTTCTGCTTCAAGTTTGGTGTGTTGTGTGTTCAGAGATGCTCTTCTGCTTCAAGGTTTGGTGTGTTGTGTGTTCAGAGATGCTCTTCTGCTTCAAGGTTGGTGTGTTGTGTGTTCAGAGATGCTCTTCTGCTTCAAGGTTTGGTGTGTTGTGTGTTCAGAGATGCTCTTCTGCTTCAAGGTTTGGTGTGTTGTGTGTTCAGAGATGCTCTTCTCTTAAGGTTTGGTGTGTTGTGTGTTCAGAGATGCTCTTCTGCTTCAAGGTTTGGTGTGTTGTGTGTTCAGAGAGCTCTTCTTCAAGGTTTGGTGTGTTGTGTGTTCAGAGATGCTCTTCTGCTTCAAGGTTTGGTGTGTTGTGTGTTCAAGAGCTCTTCTGCTTCAAGGTTGGTGTGTTGTGTGTTCAGAGATGCCTCTCTTCCAGGTTTGGTGTGTTTGTGTTTCAGAGATGCCTTCTCTTCAGGTTTGTGTGTTGTGTGTTCAGAGATGCTCTTCTGCTTCAAGGTTTGGTGTGTTGTGTGTTCAGAGATGCTCTTCTCTTCAAGGTTTGGTGTGTTGTGTGTTCAGAGATGCTCTCTGCTTCAAGGTTTGGTGTGTTGTGTGTTCAGAGATGCTCTTCTCTTAGTTTGGTGTGTTGTGTGTTCAGAGAGCTCTCTGCTTCAAGTTTGGTGTGTTGGTGTTCAGAGATGCTCTCTCTTCAGGTTTGGTGTGTTGTGTGTTCAGAGATGCTCTTCTGCTTCAGGTTTGGTGTGTTGTGTGTTCAGAGATGCTCTTCTGCTTCAAGGTTTGGTGTGTTTGTGTTTCAAGATGCTCTTCTGCTTCAAGGTTTGGTGTGTTGTGTGTTCAGAGATGCTCTTCTGCTTCAGGTTTGGTGTGTTTGTGTTCAGAGATGCTCTTCTCTTCAGGTTTGGTGTGTGTGTTTCAGAGATGCTCTTCTCTTCAAGTTTTTTTCAAGGTCTGTTGTGTGTTGCAGAGATGCTCTTCTCTTCAAGGTTTGGTGTGTTGTGTGTTCAGAGATGCTCTCTGCTTCAGGTTTGGTGTGTTGTGTGTTCAGAGATGCTCTTCTCTTCAGTTTGGTGTGTTGTGTGTTCAGAGATGCCTTCTCTTCAAGGTTTGGTGTGTTGTGTTCAGAGATGCTCTTCTGCTTCAAGGTTTGGTGTGTTGTGTGTTCAGAGATGCTCTTCTGCTTCAAGGTTTGGTGTGTTGTGTGTTCAGAGATGCTCTTCTGCTTCAGTTTGGTGTGTTGTGTGTTCAGAGATGCTCTTCTGCTTCAAGGTTTGGTGTGTTGTGTGTTCAGAGAGCTCTTCTGCTTCAAGTTTGGTGTGTTGTGTGTTCAGAGATGCTCTCTCTTCAGGTTTGGTGTGTTGTGTGTTCAGAGATGCTCTCTCTTCAGGTTTGGTGTGTTGTGTGTTCAGAGATGCTCTTCTCTTCAGGTTTGGTGTGTTGTGTGTTCAGAGATGCTCTCTGCTTCAAGGTTTGGTGTGTTGTGTGTTCAGAGATGCTCTTCTGCTTCAGGTTTGGTGTGTTGTGTGTTCAAGATGCTCTTCTCTTCAGGTTTGGTGTGTTGTGTGTTCAGAGATGCTCTTCTGCTTCAGGTTTGGTGTGTTGTGTGTTCAGAGATGCTCTTCTCTTCAAGGTTTGGTGTGTTGTGTGTTCAGAAGCTCTTCTCTTCAAGTTTGGGTGTTGTGTGTCAGAGATGCTCTCTCTCAGTTTGGGTTGTGGTGTTCAGAGATGCTCTTCTCTTAGGTTTGGTGTGTTGTGTGTTCAGAGAGCTCTTCTGCTTCAAGGTTTGTGTGTTGTGTGTTCAGAGATGCTCTTCTGCTTCAGGTTTGGTGTGTTGTGTGTTCAGAGATGCTCTTCTGCTTCAGGTTTGGTGTGTTGTGTGTTCAGAGATGCTCTTCTCTTCAGGTTTGGTGTGTTGTGTGTTCAGAGATGCTCTTCTGCTTCAGGTTTGGTGTGTTGTGTGTTCAGAGATGCTCTCTCTTCAGGTTTGGTGTGTTGTGTGTTCAGAGATGCTCTTCTGCTTCAGGTTTGGTGTGTTTGTGTGTTCAGAGATGCTCTTCTGCTTCAGGTTTGGTGTGTTGTGTGTTCAGAGAGCTCTCTCTTCAAGGTTTGGTGTGTTGTGTGTTCAGAGATGCTCTTCTCTTCAGGTTTGGTGTGTTGTGTGTTCAGAGATGCCTTCTCTTCCAGGTTTGGTGTGTTGTGTGTTCAAGATGCTCTTCTACTCCAGGTTTGGTGTGTTGTGTGTTCAGAGATGCTCTTCTCTTCAAGGTTTGGTGTGTTGTGTGTTCAGAGAGCTCTTCTGCTTCAGGTTTGGTGTGTTGTGTGTTCAGAGATGCTCTTCTCTTCAGGTTTGGTGTGTTGTGTGTTCAGAGATGCTCTTCTACTTCCAGGTTGGTGTGTTGTGTGTTCAGAATGCTCTTCTGCTCAGGTTTGGTGTGTTTGTGTTCAGAGAAGCTCTTCTCTTCAGGTTGGTGTGTTGTGTGTTCAGAGATGCTCTTCTCTTCAGGTTTGGTGTGTTGGTGTCAGAGATGCTCTTCTCTTCCAGGTTTGGTGTGTTGTGTGTTCAGAGATGCTCTTCACTTCCAGGTTTGGTGGTTGTGTGTTAGAGCTTCGTCGTTGGGTGTGTGTCAAGACTCTTCTACTCAGGTTGGTGTGTTGTGTGTCAAGATGCTCTTCTCTTCAGGTTTGGTGTGTTGTGTGTTCAGAGATGCTCTTCTCTTCCAGTTTGGTGTGTTGTGTGTCAGAGATGCTCTTCTACTTCCAGGTTGTGTGTTGTGTGTTCAGAGATGCTCTTCTGCTGCAGGTTGGTGTGTGTGTGTTCAAGATGCTCTTCACTTCCAGGTTTGGGTGTTTGTGTGTCAGAGATGCTCTTCTACTTCCAGTTTGGTGTGTTGTGTTCAAGATGCTCTTCTCTTCAGGTTTGGTGTGTTGTGTGTTCAGAAGCTCTTCTGCTTCAGGTTTGGTGTGTTGTGTGTTCAGAGAAGCTCTTCTACTTCCAGGTTTGGTGTGTTGTGTGTTCAGAGATGCTCTTCTTCTTCCAGGTTTGGTGTGTTGTGTGTTCAGAGAAGCTCTTCTGCTTCAATGTTTGGTGTTTTGTGTGTTTCAGAGATGCTCTTCTGCTTCAAGGTTTGGTGTGTTGTGTGTTCAAGTAACCCCTCCACCCGGGTCCCACTCGACCCGCTCCGAGCGGGCCTCCGGCATGAGAGTCAGGCGCTCTAACAAGGAGGCTAAAGACTGCAGCCTCTAGCATCTGTCGCTAGAGCGCCTATTGAGACCAGAGGAGTGAGGTTTACTCGCACAGCAACTACTAGCTGGCCTCCGTTACACTCACCCCCCTAAACCTCACTCCCATCCGGGTCACGGCACCAATGTAACCCCTCCACCCGGGTCCCACTCGACCCGCTCCGAGCCGGCCTCGAACCCGGGTCTCCGGCGTGAGAGTCAGGCGCTCTAACAAGGAGGCTAAAGACTGCAGCCTCTAGCATCTGTCGCTAGAGCGCCTATTGAGATCAGAGGAGTGACTACTAGCTGGCCTCCGTTACATTCAGAGATGCTCTTCTGCTTCCAGGTTTGGTGTGTTGTGTGTTCAGAGAAGCTCTTCTGCTTCAATGTTTGGTGTTTTGTGTGTTTCAGAGATGCTCTTCTGCTTCAAGGTTTGGTGTGTTGTGTGTTCAGAGATGCTCTTCTACTTCCAGGTTTGGTGTGTTGTGTGTTCAGAGAAGCTCTTCTGCTTCAAGGTTTGGTGTGTTGTGTGTTCAGAGAAGCTCTTCTGCTTGCAGGTTTGGTGTGTTGTGTGTTCAGAGATGCTCTTCTACTTCCAGGTTTGGTGTGTTGTGTGTTCAGAGATGCTCTTCTACTTCCAGGTTTGGTGTGTTGTGTGTTCAGAGAAGCTCTTCTGCTTGCAGGTTTGGTGTGTTGTGTGTTCAGAGATGCTCTTCTACTTCCAGGTTTGGTGTGTTGTGTGTTCAGAGATGCTCTTCTACTTCCAGGTTTGGTGTGTTGTGTGTTCAGAGATGCTCTTCTACTTCCAGGTTTGGTGTGTTGTGTGTTCAGAAGATGCTCTTCTACTTCCAGGTTTGGTGTGTTGTGTGTTCAGAGATGCTCTTCTACTTCCAGGTTTGGTGTGTTGTGTGTTCAGAGATGCTCTTCTGCTTCAGGGTTTGGTGTGTTGTGTGTTCAGAGATGCTCTTCTACTTCCAGGTTTGGTGTGTTGTGTGTTCAGAGATGCTCTTCTGCTTCCAGGTTTGGTGTGTTTGTGTGTTCAGAGAAGCTCTTCTACTTCCAGGTTTGGTGTGTTGTGTGTTCAGAGATGCTCTTCTACTTCCAGGTTTGGTGTGTTGTGTGTTCAGAGAAGCTCTTCTGCTTCAATGTTTGGTGTTTTGTGTGTTTCAGAGATGCTCTTCTGCTTCAAGGTTTGGTGTGTTGTGTGTTCAAGTAACCCCTCCACCCGGGTCCCACTCGACCCGCTCCGAGCGGGCCTCCGGCATGAGAGTCAGGCGCTCTAACAAGGAGGCTAAAGACTGCAGCCTCTAGCATCTGTCGCTAGAGCGCCTATTGAGACCAGAGGAGTGAGGTTTACTCGCACAGCAACTACTAGCTGGCCTCCGTTACACTCACCCCCCTAAACCTCACTCCCATCCGGGTCACGGCACCAATGTAACCCCTCCACCCGGTCCCACTCGACCCGCTCCGAGCCGGCCTCGAACCCGGGTCTCCGGCGTGAGAGTCAGGCGCTCTAACAAGGAGGCTAAAGACTGCAGCCTCTAGCATCTGTCGCTAGAGCGCCTATTGAGATCAGAGGAGTGACTACTAGCTGGCCTCCGTTACATTTCTGGGGGGGAGAAGCTCTTCTGCTTCAAGTTTGGTGTGTTTGTGTGTTTCAGAGAGCTCTCTTCAGGTTTGGGTGTTTGTGTTGTGTTATTGTGTGTTTCAGAGAGCTCTTCTACTTCCAGGTTTGGTGTGTTGTGTGTTCAGAGAATGCTCTTCTTATCTTTTCCAGTTGGTTTGGTGTTGTTTGTGTGTGTTCAGAGAAGCTCTTCTGCTTGCAGGTTTGGTTTTGTTGTGTGTTCAGAGATGCTCTTCTACTTCCAGGTTTGGTGTGTTGTGTGTTCAGAGATGCTCTTCTACTTCCAGGTTTGGTGTGTTGTGTGTTCAGAGATGCTCTTCTACTTCCAGGTTTGGTGTGTTGTGTGTTCAGAGATGCTCTTCTACTTCCAGGTTTGGTGTGTTGTGTGTTCAGAGATGCTCTTCTACTTCCAGGTTTGGTGTGTTGTGTGTTCAGAGATGCTCTTCTGCTTCAGGGTTTGGTGTGTTGTGTGTTCAGAGATGCTCTTCTACTTCCAGGTTTGGTGTGTTGTGTGTTCAGAGATGCTCTTCTGCTTCCAGGTTTGGTGTGTTGTGTGTTCAGAGAAGCTCTTCTACTTCCAGGTTTGGTGTGTTGTGTGTTCAGAGATGCTCTTCTACTTCCAGGTTTGGTGTGTTGTGTGTTCAGAGAAGCTCTTCTGCTTCAATGTTTGGTGTTTTGTGTGTTTTCAGAGATGCTCTTCTGCTTCAAGGTTTGGTGTGTTGTGTGTTCAAGTAACCCCTCCACCCGGGTCCCACTCGACCCGCTCCGAGCGGGCCTCCGGCATGAGAGTCAGGCGCTCTAACAAGGAGGCTAAAGACTGCAGCCTCTAGCATCTGTCGCTAGAGCGCCTATTGAGATCAGAGGAGTGAGGTTTACTCGCACAGCAACTACTAGCTGGCCTCCGTTACACTCACCCCCCTAAATCTCACTCCCATCCGGGTCACGGCACCAATGTAACCCCTCCACCCGGGTCCCACTCGACCCGCTCCGAGCCGGCCTCGAACCCGGGTCTCCGGCGTGAGAGTCAGGCGCTCTAACAAGGAGGCTAAAGACTGCAGTCTCTAGCATCTGTCGCTAGAGCGCCTATTGAGATCAGAGGAGTGACTACTAGCTGGCCTCCGTTACATTCAGAGATGCTCTTCTGCTTCCAGGTTTGGTGTGTTGTGTGTTCAGAGATGCTCTTCTGCTTCCAGGTTTGGTGTGTTGTGTGTTCAGAGATGCTCTTCTGCTCTTCTGCTTCAAGGTTTGGTGTGTTGTGTGTTCAGAGATGCTCTTCTGCTTCCAGGTTTGGTGTGTTGTGTGTTCAGAAATGCTCTTCTGCTTCAAGGTTTGGTGTGTTGTGTGTTCAGAGATGCTCTTCTGCTTCAGGGTTTGGTGTGTTGTGTGTTCAGAGATGCTCTTCTGCTTCAAGGTTTGGTGTGTTGTGTGTTCAGAGATGCTCTTCTGCTTCAAGGTTTGGTGTGTTGTGTGTTCAGAGATGCTCTTCTGCTTCAAGGTTTGGTGTGTTGTGTGTTCAGAAAAGCTCTTCTGCAGAACTCGGTTCGGTTGTATGGAGTGTTTATCTGAGTTACTGTTATCTTTCTATTAGCTGAACCAGTCTGGTCATTCTCCTCTGACCTCTGGCATCAACAAGGCATTTTCTCCCACAGAACTAAAGCTCACTGGATATTTTCTCTTTTTCTGACCATTCTCTGTAAACCCTAGAGATGATTGTGTGTGAAAATTTCAGTAGATCAGCAGTTTCAGAAAACTCAGCTTGTCTGACTCCAATAACCACGACACATTCAAAGTCACTTAAATCCCCTGATGCTCAGTTTGAACTTCAGCCGATCGTCTTGATCGTCTACATCTACACTGAGTTTCTGCCATGTGATTGGCTGATTAGATATTTGTGAGATATTGGATATTAGAACAGGTGACCTAATAAAATGGCCTCGTTCTCATTCAATAATTCATCTCTGCTTCTTTACACTGTATGTTATCTCTGTAGAGAGAGAGAGAGAGAAAGAGAGAGAGAGAGAGAGAGAGAGAGAGAGAGAGAGAGAGAGAGAGAGAGAGAGAGAGAGAGAGAGAGAGAGAGAGAGAGAGAGAGAGAGAGAGAGAGAGGAGAGAGAGAGAGAGAGAGAGAGAGAGAGAGAGAGAGAGAGAGAGAGAGAGAGAGAGATCCTGATCCTGTAAATCAGCTCTGGTGAGACGGACAGCACATCCCTGTATCGACCACTAATCATGGACTAATTACCCTCCGCCAGTAAACCCTGACACCGTAACCTTCAGACACACTTCATCTCAGTACTGTGGAGATCTCTATATTCTTAATAAACTGTGTCATAAATCACTGATGAATCAGATGCTACATTGGGGTCAAAATGCCTGGGACATTGACACTTTTTTTCTTGTTTTATTTTTTACTTCAAAATTTCACATTCAATTCAATGTGTTGCTTGTCGTTTCTTTGTAATTATTTATAATAAATAAATTTAATACATTTCTAAGTGAAAATTGTTTCAAAGTAAATCCTATACCAATTTTTTAAACCCTTATATCGGATCAAAATATAGTTGAAAATATTTGAAGACACAACATGGTTTACACATGCATACAAAACCAGACATGCATTAGATGTGGATGTACCGGTATGTATGAAGAGTGTTTTTCTTCCCTCTTTCAGCATTTTATTTGTTCTCCTAGACATTGAGAAGGATAGTAGAAGGTTTCTTGATCCGGAATAGTTTAGTTTTTCATGATCGTTTTCGTTCCTCTCTGACTCTTGATTAGACTGGTTTTGCTACTGTACCTTTAAGACTTCTCTACATACATTATGTTAGTTATTATTGGCTAACCTCGTCGAATATTGTTGTTCATCAGGTTGCTCCCAGTGCTGAATGATAAATAGGTGTTATGTAAATGTAGGTGCTCATACTGTATGTTAATGAACTTGTGCTATAGCAAAAAAAAACACTCTTCTATATAAAGAATATTTATTAAATCTTCTAGACAAATTAGTTCTGTTCCAAAACCGTGAGCTTCCTTGCTGTCTATAAATATTTATGCCTCATTTTATGATTAATATATTTTCATAACTCGCTGCTTAACTACCATAGTACAATGCATCGTTAAAGAAATCAACTAGTAATAGTCACGACTGCTTCCTGAAACCGTATTGTGCGCAAATTTGTCGTTCAACCACGTAAACCAGTTAATGATGTCATGCAGGTGGTGAAGTAAATCTTATTTTAATTAATCCGTTTGAGATCAAATTAACGCTAGATTTTTTCTATAAATTACGGACATGGCATTTGATGACTAATTCATAGTAAGTTCTTATTGATGTCACTATCATTCAGTAATTATTGATTACATAATAAGGAACTACCTCAGTCCCAAATTTGATTATGGAAGCTTGTTTCCATATTAGTTATAAGTAGTAGCTGAAGTGTTAATATAATACTACTCATTAGTCCTGCATTACTTTCTGCTTAGTAACATAATATTATAATGATGGACCATTATGCTAAAGTGTTACCCTTGTGACTATAGTTGGATAATGATGCTTTTGGGAAACACACACCTAGATGAATGTTTTCACTGAGCTTGTCGCAAATTGCAAAATTGATGTAAATTGCTATCTTTTAGGGATATCGCTGTAGGTTTTGAAGCAGAGCTAATCTACAGATCCATATTTTTCTGCTTAAAGGTCCCATATTGTACAACTTTCTGAAGTTTTATTTTAATTTTTGATGTCCTTAAGAATATATATTTGCGGTATAAGTACCAAAAAACATCTCAATATATTTTTACAGCTCTTTCTCAGGAGCTCTGACAAGAACAGCTCCATTTTGGCCTGTCTACTTAATATTCAAGAGCCTCTCTTCTGATTGGCCTGTTGTTTTCCTAGGTGACGCACCATTGGTGACTGAGTAGTTCTGACATCACAAATATAAGAAGTCACAACGGCTCGTGAAAAGGCACAGCTACTTTACTCAGGCTGTGTGTGTGTCTGTGGATCGACTGTTTTGAAACTTATATGGTGGTTTCATAGACCCTAGATCTCTGTTATCATGAAGCCAGGAAATTTCAGTTTTGACAATATGGGGCCATTAGTTTCCTCAGTTTAGAATTGAACAAAGCCTTGATTTGAGATAGTTGTGCTGTATAGACCAGCGCTCACTGATGACGGCCCGTGAAACTCAAGCTGGCATTGTTTGTCCTGCGCTGTCACATCAGAGACTCCAGGAGCCGATTACATGGCCGTCTTTCATTGATGAGTGAGCGAGAACACTGACATAACAAAGCAATCAGGATATGATCCAGCAATGTTTTGCATCGCACGATGAGATCACATCACAGAACACACACATCCAGAATGAACATGCAGAAAAGAGGAAGCGGTTCATGAGCACTTACTTCAAGCCCTTGCTGTTTAGTGCATGATACAAATAACCATTTGAGGAAGGAAAACAGAGGAAAGCAGATTTTGAAATATATCGTGGTGTCATGACTCTGCAAATAAACAAGATCCACATCCCATAATGCCTCACCTCGGCCTGTAGCGTCTCGAGGCGCATCATGTGCTGGTTAGTGGAGATGCTTTTCTCTTTGAAATCATCCCGTAAAGAATGAACCTGAGTAGACAACTGTTTCTCCACCTCGGCGGCCTGTGGACACAAACACACACTTCTGTTAGCTTCCCCTAGACGTCTGGTCTATATAGGTTACGTGTACTGTATGTGCAGCATGTATACTGTGAGGAGGATATATATTGCCTGTATGAACGGATTACCAGGACATTTGCCAAAATGTGCAACCACTGAATTTGGAATAACACTTTGTATTAAACTTTGCTGCCAGTGTGTGATATATTGTATCCCACAATACAATGCACTTCCCTCTTTTTTTCAAGGGTCTTTTAAAAAAATGTATTCGGCACTGGGATGATTATGATCGTTTTTTTTTTTTTTTTTTTTACAGATTTTTAAATTTTATTATTATTATTATTATTATTATTATTATTATTTTTATTATAGGTTTACAAGGTAGTTAAACCACTATGAGCCACTAGATTTAACAATTTGTTTATTTAATTTATATTTTGATATTTTAACAAAATCTGGTTTACAAAGTACCCGGCTGCATAATATGACAATTTCTGGTATTTTGATCATTTTTAGCAATTCTTTTGAACAACTTTATTTATTATTATTTTGACTTACTTACTTAAAGGGGTCATATAATGGTACATGCACTTTTACAAGTTGATTGTACTGAAATGTGTGTTGGCAGTGCCTGTACACATCCATCATATAATGATAAAAATCCATCCAGTGATTTTGTTTTAATCTCCTTATAAGTGTTCCCCTGCCTCAAATCGAGCCGTTCGACCGTGTGACGTCACACGTTCGGATGCCCCTCCCACGATTGTTGATTGACAGCAGCGTTTCAACACAGACCCGCCCTCGCTCGTGAGCGAGCTGTCAATCATGCGTGCGCGGACCGGTGTCATGCCGAAAAGTACGCTGGAGCAGGAGCACTGTCACTGAGCAGAATGGAGTCTAAGCGAAGTGGTGTTCTGTTCTTGGGTGTAATGAGGAACACAGCAGTCATTTTAATGTTCCTAAATCCGAACCGCTGAAGACGCAGTGGCTGAGTTTGTTTTCGAAGGGAATATTCCCCACGATCAACGTCAATGCGCTCATGTTTGCGTGAATCATTTCACACACCAGACTGCTTTATAAACGAGGAGGTAAAAGCTGGTTTTGCTAAGAAGCTGCTCCTGAAAAAAGGAATCGATACCAACTATACGTGTTCCTGCACCTCCAGAAGAACTGAAGTGAGTGTAGCGTTTTATAACCTTTATATTCATATTTATATTAATCTTCGCAAATCGCTAGATTCACAACGAATGCGGCTAATGTTTACACTCAGGGCACATTACGGCATGTTTTCTATGTACGACGTTCTGAAAATAATTCATAATCCCACGATATGGTTTATAATGTAACAAACGGTTACGCACAGAACAGAGGGGCGGGGTGAGCAAAGCTCATTATCATTTAAAGGCATATACACTAAACGGCCTGACAACAGAGCTGTTATTGACCAGGTAAAATAAGTGTTTTCTTGACAATACTAATGATATTAGCTTGTACAAAAATGGCATTATATGACCCCTTTACTTAATTTATTTATTTTTACAAATCTGACAAGGCACTGGGCTGATACTATGACTGACTTTGAGCCACTTTTATTATAATTCTTTTGTTGTTGTTGTTTTACAAAATCATGTTTACAAGATATCCAGCTGATACTGTGTGTGTTTTTGAGCCACTGGATTAGCTAAAGTTTTCCAGGTTAATGGCATTAAGTTATTCAGAGGTTTGTTGTAAGAAATTAGTAGCATGTTAAATAGATATCCGGTTGTTAAGTCGTGACGTAAGCGCTCTCCGATAATACTGTTTCCGGGTCCAAAGGCCGGGTCCTCTCTACCTACCTACCGCTTTCGCCGGAGTTTTAACGTGTTCCCGTGTTGTTTAAATAGATCGGAGTTAAAAAAAAAACAAGTGACATTTAACTGTCATCTACCGCTTTCCCTGTGACGAGAAAGATAAGAGAAAATGGCGGCAGTTGATTAGGTAAGTTACAAATCTTAAACGAATGAAGAAACTTTGGCGCCAGTGGGTGCTATCCCTTAATCCCTAGTAACACCCACTGGCACTGAAGCGAAAAAAGCCCTTTAAGAAAAGGGTTTATATAGTCTAGGATCTGAAAGACGAGCGGAGCGCTTGGGCCCGGAAGAGGCTAAACGTCACGCGTGACGTCAGACTTAACAACCGAATTGCTTGATGACCAGCTGAGCCTGTTACAGGAATCAAGAGTTGATTTTTAAACTTCTGACTATCTTTATAATGTTAGCACACGCTTTCTTAACAGTAAGCCTGCTAACATATATTTTTTTCATACAGAAATGTATTAAAAGAAAAACAAAGCCTGTTGCTGCCCTAATAATCTATGAGCATGAGTCATATTACAGCGAAACCCTACCTACACACACACACACACACACACACACACACACACACACCACCCCAGACCACACACACACCACACACCACACACACACAGACCCCCCCACGACGCACCACACACCCCACTCACGCACACACACACTCATTGATCACACTTGGCATTTTGTAGCATCTGAGCAGATTCCAGCAGAGATGCGTGTGTGTGGATTGGGCGACTGCGATCAGGCCACTGCATCTGTGAACACACATTACCATCAGCAACTGACTCACATCATCTGTGACTGTCACCACGGCAACCACGAGTCCCGGCTACATACAAACACAACAATGATGCTCACGACCGTATGAACTTTGCTGCTGCAATATCTCACACTGAATATGTTTTTATCTGGGATTCTATCAGAGGATTCAGTAACCTTATGTACACTGTGAGTTAACTATGGGGCCGTTCACACAAAACGCGTTTTTGCATTCCACTGCACTGCTTTTCCAACGTTTTTCTCTGCAAACATGCTCTCTAGATGGATGTCTTTCACAATTGTGACAGTCAAAACAAACATTAAAAGAAGTTCAATTGAAATGACTATCATATATCCTAATCATATACAGGAATTCATGTGGTCACATGTCGCTCTTTATTATAGAGTGCAGTGAAGTAAAAAAAAAAAAAACTCCACAAGAAAATTGGTTTTGAATGATAACTTAAAAACCTTTCTAAACTGAGCTACAAGGTTGTTAATCCATGGTATTTGCTTCTGCTGAAGCCGTCAGCCTGCATTTTTTCATCTTATTTTTAAAATAATTGTTTAACAGTGGAATTACTGTTGAAAAAATACATTACCCATGATGCTATACAGAAAATTCCGCCAATCAGAGAGTTGAAAAAAAGCAACACCCAAAGATCTCTTTAGCTCCGCCCACTCTCCAGCGCTGGCAAGCTTTTCTAATATTAACACAGGTTCTGAAGCTCTTGCCTGACCATAACTCTTCTTTTTCCAGTGATATTCCTCTGACTTTGTCTTTTGTAATGTGTGGAGGTTTCCAGTCCGGTCCACTTTCAGCATCTCTGAGAAATCGCTTACTGCGCCTTTAAGGATTCTGACAAGTGACAAGTACCACTAAAATAACATTTGTGCACTTTTTTTCTGACAGTGTGCATCACAACATGTCACGGCTGTAGAATCTTAACTTTATTTATTCACTGTTTTTTTTTTCCTGACAGGAGGAATCTCCTGATTAGAGTTTTTCTAAAATAATACTCAGCAATGTTGGAATCTGTTTCAGAAAACGTCACCCTTGACCTTGGACTCAATGTTCTGTTGGCAGAGATAAAGACTCGAGACAGATAAAGAAATGGTTTAAGATGCAGGTTTTCACTTGAATGGTCCTTTGACTCATATCAGATTGCTGAACTTCTCGTTAGTTTGATATTGTTTAAGGTTTAAGCCAAAAAACGTCATCAAGAATATTTTATTGCTCGGCTGATTCATCAAATGAAAGAGAAGCAGGGAGTTCAAGTAAGTTTATTTTAGTATTATTTATTCATATTTTGAATTGGCTTATACATTTATATTTTCAGTTTTCATTTTAGTTTAATTTTGTAAAATGCTTGTCATTTTTATTATTATTATTTTTAATATTATTATTTAGGATACATTTTTTTTTTAGTTTATTTCCAGTTAGTTATTTTATTGCTTCAACTTATTTCAAAGCAACATTTCTAATATATGTTTAGTGTAGATTGTTTTTTTTTTTTAGATTTATTTCAATTAAGAGAAATGCTTTTAATAGTTTTAGTTAATAACCCAGGTTGAAAGGCACAATCCGAGATCTAAAAATGACTGGTGTCTTTTGAGAAGAGATTATAGTCTTCTTATAGTCTTGACCAGAATAAACATCCGCTGGGTTGTGGTTAAACAGAAAGAACAGTCGTGTGTATCTTCCTCTTTATATGTTAGTGGTTAGATTTTTTTCAAGCTTGCATTAAACTGAGAGAAAAGTGGTCACTCAGGAGACTTAAAGCAACATTATGTAACATTGTTTACCTTAAAATAATGTTTCCAAAATCGTATCAGTGGTTCATCAAGTCGTAACAGGGTGAAAGGCACTTCTGCCATCGCCTGACGGGGTCTGTATCGCTTTTACTGGCACTATGTAACTTCGGGTTTCGGGTAGGAACCCGACTCAAAAAGAACTACAAAATTCGACTGCTTTACGTCAAGCGCTACAATAGTCATTATTTCGTTTTTCTCCGTTTCTGATGTCGCAATACATCATCCTTTCATGAAATCATGTAACATACTCTACCTTGTCTGTGGACATCGTTCATTCTAAAGCCGGTGCTGGGTAAACAGCGAGCGTGCGTGCGACGGTAGGCTAAATTATTTACGACAGCGGCAATGGACAATTTCATTTCCAACCAGTAGGGCGACCGAAGAGGAAAAGCTACTTGGTGTTGCTTTAACTACATTCTCAGTTATTTTTTATTAAAAAAAAAAAATCCTTAAAAACAGAGATAAACAAGACATAATTATTACATTAAATAATGTGGAAGTTGAAGAAGCTGATGAGAAATGTTTGAATTAACACTGAAATCTCTGACGTTTTGATTGTAGACTGTGTCTTGGCAAATCTGAGCACAGTTTGATGCACGTCTTTTCCCCAGGACTAAAATCTGAGAAGCAGGAGATTTAATTTAGCACCTCTGCTATTCTTAATTGTGATTTTTTTCTTTCCCACTGGATCTACCATCATTCATAACGGCGTTTAAAACTAAAATGTAATTACATTTGCATCACCTTCACGAGTGATCATCAAACAGCCATTAGTCATGTTGTGTCTGTGCATTCAGCAGTGTAATCTCAGTGTGAATCGTGTCTGATGTTGTCAGATCGACATGACCCACGGCAGACGCGCGTCTCACACACTCACTCGTGTGTATTGAACCGCAGGCGCGTCACATGGCATGCTGTGAGGTTGCATGTTCTTTTATGACTGCGGATGCGGCTCTTATTCTTTCATTTGTGCCTCATTTACATAACAAATCAGCATTGCTAAAGGAAACTCCTTTTTACACTCGTTTAGGTGTCTTATTCGTTGAATCGAGGTTGGGGGGGGGGGGGGGGATCGCGTTCCCATGGTAACACATGGATTTGAACATGACACTTGAGGTTGCCATAGCGATTATGTGGGAATAGTGATCGGAGGTGCGAGACATGTCTTAGTCATACTGTCAGAGGAGGATACCTGTGACATTTCTGCAACAGAAACTGGAGACACTCAAGTAAAATATGTCAGACTGCTGGACAGTTCACATACACTATAAAAAATGCTGGGTTGTCAAATTGTAAAATATGGACAAACCTAGCCGTTTTGTTAACATTTTTAAATACATTTTTTTACCTAATTGTTGGGTTTGTCTATATTTGACCCAAATTTGCGTTAAAACAACCCAGCGTTTTTTAGAGTGCACTGAATCGCAGTGATTTTACCACATTTAACTGTGTTGGGGAAGTGTGGGGGGGGGGTGGGGGGGGTCCAGTTCAAATGGTGGGGGGGGGGGGGGGGTGTAAATGACTAGTTTTGTTTTCGGTGAGCATTACTACTAGTGCTGATAGTGATGTGATAGAGTCTCTAAGTATTAGAATTGATCATCATCCTGTGGGTCGTCCTGCGGCATTATCCTTTTTACACAAGACAGGGAGAAACCACCTAGCAACCACACAGAACAACCTAGCCACACCCTAGCAACACCCCGGCAACACCCCAACATCATGGCAGTGAGTTTACTGTAGTTTCAATGGGTTCTTGACTCGACTCGGTCGGTATTAGACGTCCCAGCAGGGTTAACCTTAGAGATTTTCTTCAGTTTCAGAGCTTCTTCTGTCTGACCCCACAACCTGTTACCCACGTTACTTTACCATTAATAATTTCCAGTGCAGTATACCAGTGAACAAATAATCAATGGGATCATTTCTAAAATCACTCCATCTTGATAATGAAATGTGGGTCTATTTTTTCGTCGTCGGTCTCTCTCTCCTCTCTCTCTCTCTCTCTCTCTCTCTCTCTCCTCTCTCTCTCTCTCTCTCTCTCTCTCTCTCTCTCTCTCTCTCTCTCTCTCTCTCTAAACCTTTGTAATGTAATTAGTAAAATGCTTCTCACTGATCAGATTAGGCTGCCGGGGTTCTGGCTTTTTTGACAACCCCCTGCTTCCAGGACTGGCAGACAGACGTGTGTGTGTGTGTGTGTGTGTGTGTGTGTGTGTGTGTGTGTGTGTGTGTGTGTGTGTGTGTGTGTGTGTGTGTGTGTGTGTGTGTTGTGTGTGTGCGCAACAGAAAGCATCTGTCCAACACAACACAATATGTTCAGTACATTAGCTAAACATTAATGCTGTCTGTATTTGCTAGGCTTTACCTACTTGTTAAGCTCTACTTTATTATAGTTAAGTTACTGTCCCTCCAGAAGAAAATATCTTATTTATATGTCAACTGTGTCTCAGATGTTTGACATTTTACAGTAAGGTCCATTAGTTAACATAACGTCAATGCATTAACTAACACTGAGCAATACATTTGTCACAGTATTTATATATCTTTAATGTAAGTTATTAAAAACACAACTCATTGTTAGTTCATGTCAGCTCAGGTCCATTAAATTATATTAACAGATATAACTTTTTGAATTTAAAAAATGAAGTAAACATTAAGATTAATGCATGCTTTAGGAGTATGTTTCATTGTTAATTCATGATAACTAATGTAGTTATTAATGTTTACAAATTAAACCTTATTGTAAAGTGTTATCAATGTTTCTTCTAAATGTTCACTTGAGAGAAATAATAAAAAAATGCAATTGTTGCATACAATAAAAGTATAGAGCTATATCGCAAAATTCATATTGAGAGTGCAAAGTTTTCTCTTCTGAAACTCTTCTTTCTCAGGAGAAACTCTACTGACGAAGCAGGAGACTTGTTTTCCTAAATAGATATTTATGAGATATTAATCAGTTCTCATTTGTGATTTTCTTTAAATGAGGTTGTTCAGATATGTAACAGGCGGCTGTACCTAATGCTGTTGGTAAAGAAAAGAGGATCTGGATTAAACCCTAATCCCACCTGAGTTCATGCATGAGTCACTCTGGCTTATGTCACTTCCTGTTGCTTGTCCCACTGAAGGAAGGTCATCTGAGTCTGAACTCTGGAGCAACAGATCCATTAGCAGATCTGTCAAGCCCATCTAGTTATCTCATATTCAGAGCCTCTTTCTTGCTTCAGAGAACAAGCTTCTGGGTTTAATTACTTAAACAAATTGAAAACACCAGGGGAACTACTGATGGTAACCGGGCAAACCTTGACCCCTTACTACAAGAAATTGGTTTATATTTTGCTGGAATATATTACTAGGTAGTCAAAATTTTGCTACTTAGTTCTAGTAGTTAGACCAGGCTGATATATGTCATGACTACATCATTCTGATATAAAAAAAGGTTCATTCTCGTGTTACGCAGCACGTTTGAGTTTTAGCAAGAACCAATGAGGTTCATTCTCGTGTTACGCAGAACGTTTGAGTTTTAGCAAGAACCAATGAGGTTCATTCTCGTGTTACGCATCACGTTTGAGCTTCTGCAAGAACCATTGAGGTTCATTCACGTGTTACGCAGCACGTTTGAGTTTTAGCAAGAACCAATGAGGTTCATTCTCGTGTTACGCAGCACGTTTGAGCTTCTGCAAGAACCATTGAGGTTCATTCTCGTGTTACGCATCACGTTTGAGCTTCAACAAGAACCAATGAGGTTCATTCTCGTGTTACGCAGCACGTTTGAGCTTCTGCAAGAACCATTGAGGTTCATTCTCGTGTTACGCATCACGTTTGAGCTTCAACAAGAACCAATGAGGTTCATTCTCGTGTTACGCAGAACGTTTGAGTTTTAGCAAGAACCAATGAGGTTCATTCTCGTGTTACGCATCACGTTTGAGCTTCTGCAAGAACCATTGAGGTTCATTCATGTGTTACGCATCACGTTTGAGCTTCAGCAAGAACCAATGAGGTTCATTCTCGTGTTACGCAGAACGTTTGAGCTTCAACAAGAACCAATGAGGTTCATTCACGTGTTACGCATCACGTTTGAGATTCAGCAAGAACCAATGAGGTTCATTCACGTGTTACGCAGCACGTTTGAGCTTCAACAAGAACCAATGAGGTTCATTCACGTGTTACGCAGAACGTTTGAGCTTCTGCAAGAACCAATGAGGTTCATTCACGTGTTACGCATCACGTTTGAGATTCAGCAAGAACCATTGAGGTTCATTCACGTGTTACGCAGCACGTTTGAGCTTCAACAAGAACCAATGAGGTTCATTCACGTGTTACGCAGAACGTTTGAGCTTCTGCAAGAACCAATGAGGTTCATTCTCGTGTTACGCATCACGTTTGAGATTCAGCAAGAACCATTGAGGTTCATTCACGTGTTACGCAGCACGTTTGAGATTCAGCAAGAACCAATGAGGTTCATTCACGTGTTACGCAGCACGTTTGAGCTTCAACAAGAACCAATGAGGTTCATTCACGTGTTACGCAGAACGTTTGAGCTTCTGCAAGAACCAATGAGGTTCATTCTCGTGTTACGCATCACGTTTGAGATTCAGCAAGAACCATTGAGGTTCATTCACGTGTTACGCAGCACGTTTGAGCTTCAACAAGAACCAATGGGGTTCATTCTCGTGTTACGCAGCACGTTTGAGCTTCAACAAGAACCAATGAGGTTCATTCTCGTGTTACGCAGAACGTTTGAGATTCAGCAAGAACCAATGAGGTTCATTCACGTGTTACGCAGCACGTTTGAGCTTCTGCAAGAACCAATGAGGTTCATTCACGTGTTACGCATCACGTTTCAGCTTCAACAAGAACCAATGAGGTTCATTCTCGTGTTACGCAGAACGTTTGAGATTCAGCAAGAACCAATGAGGTTCATTCACGTGTTACGCAGCACGTTTGAGCTTCAAGAAGAACCAATGAGGTTCATTCTCGTGTTACGCAGAACGTTTGAGATTCAGCAAGAACCAATGAGGTTCATTCACGTGTTACGCAGAACATTTGAGCTTCTGCAAGAACCAATGAGGTTCATTCTCGTGTTACGCAGAACGTTTGAGATTCAGCAAGAACCAATGAGGTTCATTCACGTGTTACGCAGCACGTTTGAGCTTCTGCAAGAACCAATGAGGTTCATTCACGTGTTACGCAGAACGTTTGACTTCTGCAAAACCAATGAGGTTCATTCGTGTTACGCAGAACTTTGAGAATTCACAAGAACCAATGAGGTTCATTCTCGTGTTACGCAGAACGTTTGAGCTTTCGCAAGAACCAATGAGTTCAATCTCAGTTGTTTACCAGAACGTTTGAGCTTCAACAAGAACCATGAGATTCATTACTGTGTTACGCAACAGTTTGATATTCAGCAAGAACCAATAGGTTCATTTTCGTTTACGCAGCACGTTTGAGCTTCAACAAGAACCAATGGGTTCATTCACGCTGTGTTAACGCAAACGTTGAGCTTCAAACAGAACCAATGGGGTTCATCACTGTACGCAGCACGTTTGAGCTTCATCAAGACCATAGGTTCATTTCACTGTTACGAAATCACTTGAGCTTCTGCAAGAACCAATGAGGTTCATTCACAGTGTTACGCACACGTTTGAGCTTCAACAAAACCAATGAGGTTCATTCAGTGTTACGCAGAACGTTGTAGATTCAGCAAAGAACAATGAGGTTCATTACGTGGTTACGCAGCACGTTTGACTTCTGCAAGAACCAATGAGGTTCAATTCACGTGTTACAGAACGTTTGAGCTTACAGCAGAACCAATTGAGGTTCATTCTCGTGTTACGCAGCACGTTTGAGCTTCTGCAAGAACCAATGAGGTTCATTTTCGTGTTACGCAGAACGTTTGAGCTTTCAGCAAGAACCAATGAGGTTCATTCTCGTGTTAAGCAACGTTTGAGCTTCACAAGAACCATGAGGTTCATTCTTGTGTTACGCAGCACGTTTGAGCTTCAGCAAGAACCAATGAGGTTCATTTTCGTGTTACGCAGAACGTTTGAGCTTCAGCAAGAACCAATGAGGTTCATTCTCGATGTTACGCAGCACGTTTGAGCTTCAACAAGAACCAATGAGGTTCATTCACGTGTTACGCAGCACGTTTGAGCTTCAGCAAAACCAATGAGGTTCATTCACGTGTTACGCAGAACGTTTGAGCTTCAACAAGAACCAATGAGGTTCATTCTCGTGTTACGCATCACGTTTGAGCTTCAACAAGAACCAATGAGGTTCATTCACGTGTTACGCAGAACGTTTGAGCTTCAACAAGAACCAATGAGGTTCATTCTCGTGTTACGCATCACGTTTGAGCTTCTGCAAGAACCAATGAGGTTCATTCTCGTGTTACGCAGAACGTTTGAGCTTCAACAAGAACCAATGAGGTTCATTCTCGTGTTACGCAGAACGTTTGAGCTTCAACAAGAACCAATGAGGTTCA
Source organism: Chrosomus eos (assembly GCA_036326025.1). Lineage (NCBI taxonomy): Eukaryota > Metazoa > Chordata > Actinopteri > Cypriniformes > Leuciscidae > Chrosomus > Chrosomus eos. Next base: position 35,287,947 of record CM070836.1, on the reverse strand, counting down.
TTCTCGTGTTACGCATCACGTTTGAGCTTCTGCAAGAACCAATGAGGTTCATTCTCGTGTTACGCAGAACGTTTGAGCTTCAACAAGAACCAATGAGGTTCATTCACGTGTTACGCAGCACGTTTGAGCTTCAACAAGAACCAATGAGGTTCATTCACGTGTTACGCAGATCGTTTGAGCTTCTGCAAGAACCAATGAGGTTCATTCTTGTGTTACGCAGAACGTTTGAGATTCAGCAAGAACCAATTAGGTTCATTCACGTGTTACGCAGCACGTTTGAGCTTCAGCAAGAACCAATGAGGTTCATTCTCGTGTTAAGCAGAACGTTTGAGCTTCAACAAGAACCAATGAGGTTCATTCTTGTGTTACGCAGAACGTTTGAGCTTCAGCAAGAACCAATGAGGTTCATTCACGTGTTAAGCAGAACGTTTGAGCTTCAACAAGAACCAATGAGGTTCATTCTTGTGTTACGCAGCACGTTTGAGCTTCAGCAAGAACCAATGAGGTTCATTTTCGTGTTACGCAGAACGTTTGAGCTTCAGCAAGAACCAATGAGGTTCATTCTCGTGTTACGCAGCACGTTTGAGCTTCAGCAAGAACCAATGAGGTTCATTCACGTGTTACGCAGCACGTTTGAGCTTCAGCAATAACCAATGAGGTTCATTCTCGTGTTACGCAGAACGTTTGAGCTTCAACAAGAACCAATGAGGTTCATTCTTGTGTTACGCAGCACGTTTGAGCTTCTGCAAGAACCAATGAGGTTCATTCTTGTGTTACGCAGCACGTTTGAGCTTCTGCAAGAACCAATGAGGTTCATTCTCGTGTTACGCAGAACGTTTGAGCTTCAGCAAGAACCAATGAGGTTCATTCTTGTGTTACGCAGCACGTTTGAGCTTCTGCAAGAACCAATGAGGTTCATTCTCGTGTTACGCAGAACGTTTGAGCTTCAACAAGAACCAATGAGGTTCATTCTCGTGTTACGCATCACGTTTGAGTTCTGCAAGAACCAACGAGTTTCATTCTCGTGTTACGCAGAACGTTTGAGTTCTGCAAGAACCAACGAGGTTCATTCTCGTGTTACGCATCACGTTTGAGCTTCAGCAAGAACCAATGAGGTTCATTCTCATGTTACGCATCACGTTTGAGCTTCAGCAAGAACCAATGAGGTTCATTCTCGTGTTACGCAGCACGTTTGAGTTCTGCAAGAACCAATGAGGTTCATTCTCGTGTTACGCAGCACGTTTGAGTTCTGCAAGAACCAATGAGGTTCATTCTCGTGTTACGCATCACGTTTGAGCTTCTGCAAGAACCAATGAGGTTCATTCACGTGTTACGCAGAACGTTTGAGCTTCTGCAAGAACCAACGAGGTTCATTCTCGTGTTACGCATCACGTTTGAGTTCTGCAAGAACCAACGAGGTTCATTCTCGTGTTACGCAGCACGTTTGAGCTTCTGCAAGAACCAATGAGGTTCATTCTCGTGTTACGCAGCACGTTTGAGTTCTGCAAGAACCAATGAGGTTCATTCTCATGTTACGCAGCACGTTTGAGCTTCAACAAGAACCAATGAGGTTCATTCTCGTGTTACGCAGCACGTTTTAGCTTCAGCAAGAACCAATGAGGTTCATTCTCGTGTTACACAGCACGTTTTAGCTTCAGCAAGAACCAATGAGGTTCATTCTCGTGTTACGCAGCACGTTTAGCTTCAGCAAGAACCAATGAGGATCATTCTCGTGTTACACAGCACGTTTGAGCTTCAGCAAGAACCAATGAGGTTCATTCTCGTGTGTCGCAGAACGTTTGAGCTTCAACAAGAACCAATGAGGTTCATTCTCGTGTTACGCATCACGTTTGAGATTCAGCAAGAACCAATGAGGTTCATTCTCGTGTTACGCAGCACGTTTGAGCTTCAGCAAGAACCAATGAGGTTCATTCTCATGTTACGCACAATGTTTGAGCTTCAACAAGAACCAATGAGGTTCATTCTCGAGCATCAAGCAAGTTCGGTTGAGCTTCTGTTTATGTTCGCTTATCAATGTTTATATGTGAATGAAATCTAAATGCAATCAGTTTATCATATAAAGCGATTGAGTCTCTTCAGAAAATTCGATTCATATGGATCAGTTTTACAATCTCTTTATTTACTTTTTCAAGCATCAAAGTTGTAGTTGAGTAGCTGTCAACGGAGGGACAGAAAACTTAAAAAAAAATCTTCATGTGTGTTTAGAGGATGAGCGAAAGCCTTACGGGTTTGGAACGACATGAGGGCGAGTAATTAATGACAGAATTTTAATTTTTGGGTGAACTAACCTTTTAAAGTGGCAGAAGACAGTACGCGCTTAGAATAAACAGAACAATTGCTTCTATCTTCCATTTACAGTAGCTCAAAACACTCCTTTTGCTTATTTTATTCTACTGGTGTGAACGCTAATAGTTATAGTTATTGTTTTTTATTTTATTTATTTATTTATTTATTTATTTATTTATTTATCTTTCTTTCTTTTATTTATTCATTTTAACTTCTGAAAAATTAACTACTATAGTTCCTGATGTGAATGGGCCTTTATTCTCTATTCATTCTTTTCTGAGAACATGTTCAGGTTTTGCTGTTATTGCCCTCAGCTGGAAGACCTTGTTCTGCCAGTCTTGATTAGTTTATCATCATCAATTCTTCTGCCATTATGTGTGAACATTAATAGAACCACATGTGGTAATAGGACATGTGTGTATTGTGTGTGTGTCGGAGTAAATGAAATTGACTAGGATTGACAGCATTAAAGCATTATGAGGCCTGAGTGTGAGTGTTATGGACAGCTGCAGTAAATCTGAACGTTAAAAACATTAACATGAGTCTGTCAAGGGGACGCTGGTGTTTAGATCCAGGAAGAGATTGTTTTCTGACCTCAGCTGCGTCATTGCCACAACACCACAGCTATCCTGGGGCAAAATCAATGAGGCTTAATGACAATTCAAACACGTCTGTGAACAAGAGTTGCACAAAGAACCTGCCATTACTGAAGCACAAACTAAACTCAGGGTGGCATTTAACCTGCAAATCTCAATTTCCTGCCAAATCAATCAACCCCAGTTTCCTATCATTACTCAGTCTGTTATGAAGCAGGCAGGAATGAGGCGGAGAGCGAATCCAATTGCAGCATAAATTTAATTAAACAAATAGGAAAACCACAGAAACTCCGAACAGGAAGACAAGGCTACAGGCAACATAACAACTACAAGAACTCACAAAGACTGAACAAGACACAGGGCTAAAATACATACTGGACTAATAACGAGACAAGGGACACCTGTGAACATTTAGACAATCAACCAATGACAACATGACACAACAGACAGGGGAACACAAGGCAAGATCACATGACTAGAACAGGGGATCACAAGACAGACAAGAACCAGGAACAAGAAACAAAAGACACGTGGGATAATGCAAATCCTATTTTGTGATATCAGGATATACAGTGAATATATATATATATACACCAAAATAACATGGATTTTGATGTCAAAATTGAAGGATATACAGGGCTCTCGTCTCAAGTGTCACGCATTGAGCGTGACAGTCACTCATTCCGGTCTTTTGTCACGCTCTCCCGCCACACATTGTATTTCTCACGCTGAAAAACTATTTGTAATATATTTAATATGCCGCAGCGCCCAAAGCTCTGGCCGCGCCGCTCTCACTGTGGAACCGTCAGGAATCAAGCGCGTCTCCTCTCGTGTTGTTAGCCAATCAGAAAATAGCACTATTGTATCTGGGTAAGATTTAACGCAACAACCAATGACACTCCCCGTCGGCTGGATGTCACTCTTACCTGTCTTAAAAACTTGAGAGCCCTGGATATAGTAGGCATTTTCTACTTGATTTTTTCGATTTTAACCCTAATATTTATTTAAAACATTTTGTCCTAAATATGCATGAGTATTTGGCTAATGATTATATGTGTTGTTGTATCGCTTTTTGCAATACAAATTGTTTTAAAGCAGCTTTACAAAAAATAAGTAATTAAATATTACAATCAAGAAACCAGGTGACATATGTGACACATGCAAAACTGCGTTCTCTCACAATGCATGTTACCGAACAGATTTTGTCTGCTGGCCAAAACACATTTAGGTGCAACAGTAGCAAAACTGCGAAACTTGCAAAAAAATTATAGTCAAACACAAAACATCCAAAAGCTACAAAATGTTTTTTTTTCCATCTGCCTCATTCATTGGCCGCAATGTAAAGAAGTGCAGTGAAATGTCCTGTGCTTCTTCAAGGTCGCCCTGCTGGACTGTGAAACGGGTAGAGAAAACATCATTTAGAAAACAGAATGGAGTGTAGTGTATTTTTGATGAGTTCGCGTGTGGTCGTGTCTCAGGAACGTGAGGGGACACCCTGTGTGCCGGAGCCATGAAATTTATTCATAGTGTACATGTTATTTCCACCTCCCTCTGTATGGATTTCCAACCATCATAATCAATATTTCAATAAAAAGAATGACCAGAATAATAATTATGGCTTTTTATTAGTTTTTTTGGCAATTATTTTCTGGTTTGATCTCCGTAAGGAGCGAGCCATGAGCCAAATACTTCACCTCTAAATTGTCTCTAATAATGTTATTAATCTACATTTTGTAGATGGTTTAATCCAAAGCTGATTGTAAAAATTGTGTAAAAAAATACAACTGTTAATTGTTGGTTCATGTTAACTCAGCTGCATTAAATTACATTAGCAAATACAACTTTTGATTTTAATAATAAATTAGTAAATGTAGAAATGATCATTATCGAAGATAAATGAATGCTTTAAAGTGCCCCTATTATGTTTTTTTTATATTGCCTTTCATGTAGTGTGTAATATAGGTGTTTGTGAACAAAAAATGTCTACAAAGTTTCTAAGATCAAAGTGCACAACACTATAATAAGGTTATAGTCTTCTTAAAGAAACGAGTTGTCAGCAATTCCAGTCTCACTTCCTGTTATATAACCACATTTGCCATCGTTACTGCTCGTATCACTGTGTATCAATTGCTGAGGAAGAGCTGAAATTCAGATATGGTAATGGATATTTTGTTTCCCCAACTCACTGTAAGCGGTCGACCAATCATAACAGACTGATCATTGACAATCAGAGCAGAGTAGACCAATCACAACAGTCTGATCATCTGACCAATCAGAGCAGAGTAGACCAATCACAACAGACTGAGCCATCTGCCCAATCAGAGCAGAGTAGATCAATCACAACAGATCAAGCCATCTGACCAATCAGAGCAGAGTAAACCAATCACAACAGACTGGGCCATCTGACCAATCAGAGCAGAGTAGATCAATCACAACAGATCAAGCCATTGACCAATCAGAGCAGAGTAAACCAATCACAACAGAGTGGGCCATCTGACCAATCAGAGCAGAGTAAACCAATCACAACAGACTGGGCCATTGACCAATCAGAGCAGAGGTAAACCAATCACAACAGGAGTGGGCCATCTGACCAATCAGAGCAGAGTAAACCAATCACAACAGACTGGTCATCTGGCCAATCAGAGCAGAGTAAACCAATCACAACAGACTGGGCCATCTGACCAATCAGAGCAGAGTAAACCAATCACAACAGAGTGGGCCATCTGACCAATCAGAGCAGAGTAAACCAATCACAACAGACTGGGTCATCTGACCAATCAGAGCAGAGTACACCAATCACAACCAGACTGGGTCATCTGACCAATCAGAGCAGAGTAAACCAATCCCAACAGACTGGCCATCTGACCAATCAGAGCAGAGTAGACCAATCACAACAGACTATGCCATCTGACCAATCAGAGCAGAGTAGACCAATCACAACAGACTGGGCCATCTGACCAATCAGAGCAGAGTAGACCAATCACAACAGACTGGGTCATTTGACCAATCAGAGCAGAGCAAAGTATTTATTATTGTTAGTTCACATTAACTAATGCAGTTAGCTCATTTTAACAACTGGAACCTTATTGTAAAGTGTCACAAGAAAGAAACGGTGTAAGAAATGTGTTTTATAAATACCTAAATCAATGCTCTGAGTGCATCTACAGGAACAGGCTACATTCTACATGTCAAAGTTGCATAGAAATAAAGCAAAATAACAATTTTGCGAGTAGATTCAGCTTCAAGTTTTCAAAACATTCCTTCATCATAAAGTGTTTTTCCCTCTTCTGACCCATTGCAAACTGTAAGCACTACCTCCAGTGATTCCAGCCAGCATCTCCAACAGTTTGAGTAGCCCTACAAGTAACAGAGACCAGTAAGAGCTGTGCGTGTAAACCTCACTCCCCTGGCACACACCACACACACAACACCACCACACACCACACACACACGCCACGCACGCACACACACACACACACACCACACCACACACACACACCACACACACACACACAACACTTACACACACACACACACACTTACACACACACACACACCACACTTACACACCACACACACACACACACACACACACAACACACACACACACACACACACACACACACACACACACACACACACACCTCACCCTGCTGAGCTGCTCCAGCAGTCGATGGTTCTGCTCCGACAGCTCGCTGATGGCTCGGCTCTTGTCCCGGTCGGCGTCCCGCAGCTGCACCTGGTGTCTCTCCAGCTCCTCCTGCAGGTGTTGCACATCTGTCTCCAGTTCAGCCACCCGGCCTTCCCATTCACCCTCGCGACTCTCCAAACGACGGCGCAGCTCATGTTTCTCCTGCTCCAGGAGCTGGAAGGGAAACAGCGTCACTGACATTTATTTACAATTTAATGCTTTTTAAATTCCAATTCAGTTCCTGGAATTGAGTTCCCAAAGTTTGCCAGGATAGATCAAATCTGTGACAGATATAGTTTTCTGTAAGACTCTGAGTGGCAAATAAACTAGCAAGGCAATAAAACTGGATGTTTTGTGAATGAGTTGAGTTGAGAACTGAATGAGTTACACTCCCATTCACAAGTTTAGGGTCAGTATGATTTTTTTGTTGAAGAAATGATTACGTTTATTCTGCAAGGATACATTAAATTGATCAAAAGTGACAGTAAAGACATTTATAATGTTACAAAAGATTCTATTTCAAATAAATGCTGTTCATCAAAAACTATTAATAAAAATACATCATGGTTTCCAAAAACATGCGAAGCAGCGCAACTGTTTTCAACATTGAAAATAATAATCAGAAATGTTTCTTGAGCAGAAAAGCATCAAATTATAATGATTTCTGAAGGATCATGTGACACTGAAGACTGGAGTAATGATGCTGAAAATTCAGCTTTGATCACAGGAATAAATTGCATTTTTTTAAATATATTCACATAGAAAACAGTTATTTGAAAATGTAATAACATTTCACAATATTACTGTTTTTACTGTATTTTTGATTAAACAAATGCAGCCTTGGAGAGCAGAAGACACTCTTCTTAGAGTTAAAAACATTAAAATATCTGGCCAACCCCAAACATTTGTATATTTGCGAAATAATCTGTACTTAGTACTTTTGGACAGATTTAAACTTCTGTTAATCTGTGTATTATATAGCAGTATTAGTTCTAACCCTATTAGTTCTAAGCTATTGTGGCATCAACTATTTTAAATAACCCTGCCCCTAAATGGCACGTAATAGAACAGTATGTGATTGGTCGCCTGACATGTTGGTCATACGGTCTCTTCTTGTGTAAGTGTGGCAGAAAGCTGTAATGCTAGTTCCACGTGTGGATGTGATGTCTGAGAGGGTCAGGCAGGTTCAGCTTCACCTCTCAGAGCACTTGCTGTAATTGCAGAAAATCAAATCTGGCACTGATTAAAGCCCGTGAAATCCACTGTGAAGGCTATCTAACTAACCGTAAGAAGTCATTTCAATGCTGATTACTTGCTTTTGTAAGAGAGTGTTAATATGAACAAATAAGGATTCCTCAAATGAAGAGCAATTATCAGAAAATATAAGTACAGAAATAAATATATGAACTACTGTAGGATGTAGATTAAGACGAGGGGTTTAAGTTAAAGATGTGAACCGGGCAGGAGAGACTGCCAGGAACCTGTCGAGGATCTGGCCCTCGGACGGCTGAAAGGAGCCAACGCACATTAGCTTAGCTTGCAGCATCGCTGAAAAGACCATCAGCGCTCATATAGGTCTGACTATATAAAAGAAATAATAATATAATATGAGTCTTAAAAACAAGTAGTATTTAAGATGCATATTTGTGCAGTTGTAAATAGTCTTGAGACAGGTGGAGTTGGGAACTCTTCAGGAGTTCAGCATGAGGAATAATGTTACACACTAGGAGACTAAATGTGTTAAAGTCATTTAAATGATTCGCTATGATACATCCTGATTAATAATTAATAAAGCAGACTGACTGCACACCCATTTAAACAACACACGCATGCAAAATCAATCATAGCACTATTGATAAAGAGTATTAAATTGCACTCTTTAAATTGGTTACACTTTATTTTAATGTGACGTTGTTAGACTCAAATTAGTATTGAGTAATATTAATAAACTACTTACTTTAGAGTTAGGGTTTGGTTTATGGTTAGTTATTTGTAATTATGAATTATTTACTCTTAATAATATAGTAAGTACATGTAGTAATGTGTAACTACATCACCTTAAAATTAAGTGCAATACACGTGTGTGTGTGTGTGTGTGTGTGTGTGTGTGTGTGGTGTGTGTGTGTGTGTGTGTGTGTTGTGTGTTTGTGTGTGTTGTGTTGTGTGTGTGTGTGTGTGTGTGGTGTGTGTGTGTGTGTGTGTGTGTGTGTGGGTGTGTGTGTGTGTGTGTTTGTGTGAAACCCGAATTATAAAAATTCTGCAGAAAACTAAACAACTTAGGAATCAGAACTTATGGCATGTCAACTTGACTTATTAAGTTCCCGACTTTTTTTTTTAATGCAAACTGTTGGGCTGTGTAGGCTACACCCAAGTGGAGTTTTCGAGCTCCTCACCTCCAGTTTGTCGTTTAAATCCTTGGTAATTTTGTCATATTGCTTTGTGAGGTCTTGGTTTCTTTCAAGTAGAGCTTTCCCCAGTTTAGCAGCGAGGACCAAGTCCTTCTCTTTCTGCCGGAAGAGCGACAGTAGATCAGAGTCCTGTCCGCTCACAGGTGTCTCTGAGGCGGATACCTCCAGATCGTCCTCCCGTTCCCCGGTGAGCATGGCCAGCTCCTCCTCCAACGCCATGCCGAGCCCCCCGGGCGCGGTGTGTATCAGCGTGAGGGTCTGATATTCCCGGTGTCTGGCGAGCTTTGACGGCCGGGATCGAGCGCGAGTTCCATGCGGTCGCTGTCCAGCTGCGGTGGTGCTGAAATCACGCTGCGCAGGTCGAGGCAAGACGCGGACATCGCCGGAAAAAACGACAGATTGAGCGCTTTAGACCCGGTGAACCCGCGTTAGTCCTGGGTCCGGGTGACCTGTTTGGCTCTGGGTCGATAACAACGCCATTGAAATGGGTAAATCGTTTCCAGTATGGTTATATGAGCTCTAATCACTGTCTTGCCTCAACGTCTCCAGTGACAATCAATCTATCATTTAGCCCAATAAAATCCATCAATCTGTTTAGAACACTCTAGAGATGGCTGACCTTCACGTTAACCCCCTTTATGATCACCGTCCAGTAGTTGTGTCCACTCCAGAGCACCGGGGTCCCGGTTATTCCCCATTATCGTCGCCCCTCGCTCACATCCCTGGCCTATACGACACACAAATACACGGATTGCTCTCGTGCGCGAGCCTCCTCCCAACCCCGAGCGCGCTCTCTGCGTCCGTGACGTCAGCTAATCAACCTGCTCCTCGTAGCCACCCATTGGCCGATTGTGATAACGCCATATGCTATAGAAGAACTGGGTGAAAGACATGTGAATGTTGCTGCTGCTGGTGGTGGTGGTGTGATGGGAAACACAGTCTGTTCTGGATGGTTAATGACCTCTCTTAGATAAGCTCAAGACTGATGTGGCCTTATCATAATATACTGTACTGTACATTATTTGGTTTACCCAATACTGCTTCAGAGTTGTAGTTGTATCAGATGCACACACACACACACACACACACACACACACACACACACACACACACACACACACACACACACACACACACACACAGACACACACACACAGAGAGAGAGAGAGAGAGAGAGAGAGGAGAGAGAGAGGAGAGAGAGAGAGAGGAGAGAGAGAGAGAGAGAGAGAGGTAATGGTTTATACTGTACAAACTGTATATTCTGTCCCATTACACTAACCTACCCATCACACACACACACACCGGTTTCGCTATCTTTGTGTGGACTCTTTATAGAGAATGATTTTTATACTGTACATCCCTTACATAACCCTACCCATCCCACACCACACACACACACCACACACACACACACACCACACACACACACACACACACACACACACCACACACACACACACGGTTTCGCTATCTTTGTGTGGACTCTTCATAGAGAATGATTTGTATACTGTACATCCCCTTACACTAACCCTGCCCCTATATAATTTAAATAACAAATGTAACAGATAATACTTGTACTGCCTTTAATACAAACTTCATTTTTATTATTTTTTAAAAACATTTTGTCTGGATGAGTCTTATGACTGTATTACAGTAATTGGAATCTAATAAGAATTATTATTGAAATTAATTAGACAACAACCAAGCTCAAAAATAAAACTTCTGAATGCAAATCTCATAAAAGTCAATTTTTCTCCCTATTTTTTGGTCTTTTCAAAAAAAATTTGGGTGGAATATGACAATATGATACAAAAATGTATACATAGGGGCCTTCCTATTATTAGAAGCTAAATATATTTTAGGTCTCTTGAAAAAATATCAATGAACGTTTCAGCAATGAATTTCCAAAGACATTGATTATTCTATTTTGAGTATTATTTGTTAATTTAGATATTTAATTATATAATTATTGCAGGATTACAGTTGAGTTCAAATAGTTTTACTCTTTGTTTGACCACCGTCTAAAAATGACAGGAATGTAATGATCATGACAGACCGTCATTGTGTGTTGAAAGGGTTTGACCTCATTATTATACAGTGAGGTTTCTGCAAGATCATACAAACACCAGATTACAAACATTCAGATTACTAAAAGCATTCCCCAACAGCAGCAGCGCATCAGTACTGTCGGGAAAACATGATTCCCAGCTTCAATCTGCTTGACTACTGATCTCATTTAATCTTATCTCACAATATTGAGTGCAATCATGAGTCGTGTGAGACTTCAAGCTAAAGCACTTGTTTCCTAATGGTTCAGTGCTCCTCCTTCACCGTGTGATAAATGTGTTTCACTGAAACATACAGGAAAGAATGAGGGATTATTGAGAAACAAAGACTGTACTTGTGGAGCATAAAATTGCCATACAAAGGAAAGTGGGTCACTGTCATTCCAGAGCAGCACAAACCCCAGAACTGGCCATCCAATCACTGTAGGCTCATTTACTGAAGGATGAACGGCAGAAACAACATGTTTGGAGGAGGAGGAACAGGAGCTTCAGGGGATTGAAGGTGGCTTTCGTAATCCTTGTGATTAAAACGCAGTCGCTCTTCAACACATGCTTGATGAGCTTTTGTAGAAGTCGGCATGAAACAGAAGTTGCGATAGTCTTTTCTTCCCGATTGTGACGTATATTTGAGTGGATCTCATGTGAGTGACAGGTCGCGCCAGTAAACACGTCATCAGAGAAGAGAAGAGATGTGCTGCAAGAGGGAGTGGAAGTTATTTTAATTAAAGATTAAATAATAAAAAAAATAATGATGCATGGATAAATCATCTATAATAAATACTGCAATATTCCATAAAAACAAGAATGGTCGATTTTCATTTCATGGAGACTTTAAGAGATTAAATAATTAAAAAAATAATGATGTGCATGGATAAATCATCTATAATAAATACTGCAATGTTCCATAAAAACAAGAATTGTGAGTGTTTTAAAGCATCACATGAAATTACAAATTATTTTTGGATGTAAAGATATTTATTATGATACACATTTTTAAGCAGGAAAATTGTCAAGTGAGAGAAGAAATAATAAATTATAACAATTTAAATAATAGAAACTTTTTTTATTTAAAAGAAAAATAAAGTGAATGCTTGGAAAACATTTGTTGTTAAGCAAAGTAAGCAAATGAGCCATAAGTAAAAAAAAAAAAAATATGTATGAGAAAATAAATAGTGAATAAATAAATAAAAAAACATTTGTTGGTAAAAAATAATATATAAAAATTTAAACGTGCTGTTAAACAAACAAAAGAAAAAACAAATAAATAATTTTTGAGAGATGCTTCAATCTGTTATTTTATTTGATTGCACTCATAAAGTACCAGATGAAATATATATTTCCCAAATTGACTTGACCTTCCGTTTTAAAGTCCCATTATCCCATAATTTTAAGTCCATTATTTGTAGTCAATATCCTTTAAAACTCATCTTTGATCACCAAAATTACACATTTAAATGGTTTTCCTTGAAAACATTTCTTCATTCTTAAAATAACTTGAATGTACACCCTTGCCTCATTTAGTAAACGCGGTTCTATGAATATGCAAATGAGCCCCGCCTCCACTCACTCACTCACTCACTCAGAGATCCACTGGTTGACGATCACACGTTGATCTGATTGGTTACAATGTAGTGTGTGACGTCAGAAACACCATCGATTTCAAAGCGTGTTTTTGATTCACTGCAGTTTTAAGGAGAAAATACTCAGCAATGCTGTCGACTTATGAATTTGCTCATGTTTTGTCTTAAAGAATATTAAAAACATCACATAGACATATAAACAACATTAAAAGCTGGATTTTCACCACAGGGAAAATGTGGAAATATAATTTCAAAATATTCCACTTTAAATGGAAATAATATCAGCAGTAATTTTAACATATTTTTGTTGAATCATTATCTGATCTGCCAAAATACATACAAAAATAAACTTTTAGGCAGTGTACAGTATACTGTGTGTGTGCAATAAGCAGTAACAGCCATGAATCTGAACCACAGACACAAAGAGCAATACTGCCATCTGCTGGAAAACAAGTGCGCTTCATACATTCGACAAAATGCTGAACTCTTTCTTCTGAGTCAGCTTTAAAAAAGTGCAAGAGTGATACATTTATTCATGAAGATAATGTGAATAATTAATATATCGCCTAAATAGCTGCACCAGTATACACGGCAACATCATAATTTGTGCTAAAGCAACGTCCTCTAAATGCATGCTAAATATGTAGGTTACATTCAGTTACAATGAAAATTTTTATTACATCCTTTTCTTATGTTGTGTGGCAATACATTTTAATAGGCCTATGAATCAATTTACATATCAACTGTTCAGTTGGCATCCGTTTAATTTGCTTGTATTCTGTTGCTCTTGAAAGCTCTGGAGGACTCGAGCTCTGATGATTATTATTCCAGTCTGATTGATTTATGATGCATTTGTGGAAGCTCTTGGCTGAATACATTAGCGTTTATATAATGCTCTGAGTCATAGTCCTGAACTAGAGACTATCCCACGGCTCTCTTCCTAAGAGAAAATACAAAGACTCTCAATGCTGTTACACAATCCACACTTTTACAGATGTGCTGCTGAAGAAGCATCTTCTCTATCTCAAGCACTTATATAAGCCTATCTTCCCGTGCAATTCCTTCCTAGGCCTTTGGAGGGAGCTGTGCTCTTCCTCATCTGAACATATTTTCCCAAAGTCATTCTGCTGCTGAGTGCAAAATAAAGAGAATTTATGATTTCATAAAGCTCAGCCTAATGCTGTTGCCACATTCATACTAAATGACAAGCTTTACCTGATAAAATCTGGTCTTAGCAGTTTTAAGCCCGTCTCCATGCCTGGCCAAGCTGGTGTTTAGCTGGTTTTCTCCCTTTAAAGGTCCAATATGTAACAATTTTGTAATAAAATATCCAAAAATCACTTGCACAGTGTGATATATTTCTTGCAGTTGTGTACTTACAATATCCCAAAAGTCTCCAAAGATTTTTTATTTCAGAGAAATTCCAATTTTAAATTGCAGGGTGGTAGGGGGAAGACTCATTAATATTCATTGGGGAACTCATCCCTGATTGGTCTGATGGCCTATGACCTACCCCTAACCCCGCCCTAAACCTACCCGTCACTGGGGTTAAGACCAATCAGGGAATGAATATTAATGAGTCTTCCCCTACCACCCTGCAAAAAAAAAAAATTGCGTCCCGGGCCAACAAATGTCGCCTGTCAATGACGCAATATCCCGCTATCCTCGGTTTCCGCTAGAACATCCATAGCCATGATGTAACCATGGCGTCAGACAGTGACAACTGCGTAATGCGTGACGTTTAGCGGCACAAAGTTCTTGTTTTGTTCAAACATAAACCATGGCAAGCAGACTTTGGGACAAACAAGGAGAACTAAAATGAGGATCAATATCAGCGGGGCGTTTTTGAGATGCCGAGAGCTCCACGTCCGCACAGAGGCTTCACGAGTCACGACTTGACAGCTTAATTAGACAGGTGACAAATGTACATAAAACAAATCAATGTTAACGTTAGCTCAACATGATGACATGTTAGAATATGGTCAGTACGTTTTTCTAATCTTGATCCAAGTTAGCTGCTAGTTTTGTATAGAAAACGAACACACGTAGAATAACATTATAACTTTCAACACACATTTAAATGCCGTTTAGTGTGATAGTGTAACGTTAGACCAAGTGAAACAGCGCTGCGTTCCCTCACAAGTTTAATTCGTCTAATAAACTGAACTGTTTCAGTAATCCAGCACTTGCGTGTAGTTCTGTAGAATTAAATGTCCTTATATTTTATATCCGTGGGACTCGCGTGTGATATCTGTCTCTTTAGCAATCGCGACCTGCTTCACACCACTGTAATGTTAAAAAACATGAGTGTTTTCACTCATCCATTAACGTTATTAGATCCATCAGCTTGACAGCAAGTCCCATCATTCAGCTCGTCACTGCGTCATAAACATACGCCTTTGTTATTGTTGGAAACTGCGCCCTCTAGTGGCCAAAAAAGTTACATATTGTATTTTTAAAACCAGCTGCCAAGACCCAGGCTAAGACCAGCTTACCAACTTAGGCTGGTTTTAAGATGTTTTTTTTTTAAAGCAGGTAATTGCTGGTCCTACTCGACATGCTCCGAGTGGGATTAGAGGCACAGGAGTGAGTTTACACGCACAACTCTTACTGGCATACATCCGTTACACTCACCCCCCTAAACTCCTATCCGGGTCACGGCAACAAATGTAACAGGTTCTATTCAACCCCCTCCAAAAAGGATTCAAACCGGGGTCTCCGGCAGGGGAGGCGGGCAAAGCCGTATCCAGATCAAATGGAGGACCTGAGCCTAGACACGGCCACAACGCATCCCTGAAGTGTCAGCAGAGATTGGGTCAACTAGACTCTCCCCTGTAAAGGCCTCATCGACACGAAAGACATCGGCACTGATCCTCAACAAACTCGTCTCCATACCGGCGCGACTCCGTTCTTCAACCAGATGAACTGGATAATATTCTGAATGTTCCAACCCAATCTGACCTGTGACCTGTAATGCTGCCTGAATCATAATCATACACTGTTGGTTCGTTGGCCAGAGGAGAACTGAGCGACTGACCCTGCTTTCTCCCAAGGTTTTTTGTCTCCATTCTGTCACTGATGGAGTTTTGGTTCCTTGCTACTGTTGCTTTTTTTCGCCTTTGGGCGGCTTTTGGCTTGCTTTTTTACATTACATTATATTTTTACTTTTTTACAAAAAAAAATCTAGAAACAAACTTTGTTACATTATTTTCCTGTTATCTCTGTAAAGCTGCTTTGAAACAATCTGTATTGTAAAAAGCGATATATAAATAAAGGTCTAAAATTGAAAAGACTAAAGACCGCAGCCTCTAGCATAACTATATAATAAACTACAAAGGACACATTTATTTATGAAAATATTATTATATAGTACATGGATGTTTTCAATGACTCACTCTAAGAATTCGGAACCACATACTAGCATACTAATCTTACTATTTTTGCCATAGACAGATATAGGGAAAATAGTAAGAGTAGTGTGCTAGTATGCAGATAGTAATAGTGTGCTAGTATGCAGATAGTAAGAGTAGTGTGCTAGTATGCAGCTATGAATTCAGCAGAAGTTTCGTTCTTTAACAAATCAGTTAGTTTGAAAGATTAAATTGTGTTAATGATTCGAAAATTGTCAGTTGGCGCCACCTACTGGTGTAGTATTGTAACCTGCGAATAGAGTCGAGTAGACTAGAGTAATGGGCAGTTTGAAGTAATGGGCGTGCAGCAAAGTTAATTGCTACAACAGAAACTAACCCATAACCCCTAACCCTAACCCCAGACCCTAGACCCTGACTGACAGCTTACTCGACCAATGAACAAGACCAAGACCTATTTCGACCATGCGTCCACGCTCCAAACTAAATCCCCACCGACAGGCTAACATCATGTCCTAAGTTAACGCTAGTTACGTATGTAACTGTGGTTCTGTGAATTCCGGATGACCGCCAGAGGCAGTGCAAAGCACTAGTGGATAATCGCTGCGCTAGCTAGATAGATCGAGAAGAATATAACAACAAAGTCACGTCATGACGCAGACCGAGACGCGAGGATAAAACCCACAGCGACTCGGTGCCCAGCCTCAGAATGCTTTCTCGCGCATTCCGAGTGACGAGGGACTCTGGCGGTCATCCGGAATTCACAGAACCACAGTTACATACGTAACTAGCGTTCTGTTTCATTCCTACTGACCGCCAGAGGCAGTGCAAAGCACTAGTGGATGACGCATATCAACACAGTCATGAGGAATGCCACCCACCTGAAACATCAGGATTGCTCCAGAAGGACTGCAGAGCTCACATCATGGGAAGCAGCCACGTTGATCTTGTAGAACCGCGCAAAGGTACATGGAGAAGACCAGGTAGCAGCTTCGCAGACATCTGCCAAGGAAACTCCCCGTAAAGTGGCCCAAGACGAAGACACGGCCCTAGTGGAGTGACAAGTAATACCCGTTGGTAAGGGCTGATGAGATTTATTATACGCCAACTTTATCGTCTCGACAATCCAGCGTGATAATCTCTGTTTGGATAAAGGTGCACCCTTGCGTACCTCACCATAACAGACGAACAACTGATCCGTCTGTCTGAAAGAAGCGGTAGACTTAACATAGTGCTTTAAAGCTCGTACAGGACACAGAAGATGAGACCCCCCATCTGTATCGGAGTGATTGAAAGGCGGCTGAAAAGCTGCCAGATGAATAGACTGATTCACAAATTGTGGTAACAAAACTTTAGGGAGAAAGGCTGGATTAGGCCGAAGAATGACCCCAGAATCCTCTGGTAACCAGCGTAAACACGATTCGCTCACTGACAAGGCATGAAGTTCACCAACACGTTTAGTGGAAGCAACGGCCAACAAAAAAGACACTTTTAAGGACAACCACTTAATATCTGCCACAGCTAACGGCTCAAATGGTGATGTACAAAGGGACTCTAGAACAAGCGGTAAGTCCCATACAGGAAAGGGAGTAGAACGAACGGGCTTTAAACGCCTCGCTCCCTTCAGAAAACTACAAATAAGGTTATGAGACCCAAGGGAAGCACCAGCAACCGGGTCATGATAAGCCGATATGGCAGCAACATAAACTTTTAAGGTGGAGGCCGCCCTGTTGTCATCAAATAGATGTTGCAAGAAACTCAAAACTGTCGGCACAGAACAGTGAACTGGGTCAATTCCTTGATCCCCACACCAAGACGAAAATATCCTCCAACGAGCAGCATAAAGCTGTCGTGTCGAAGGAGCCCTTGCGTTGCCGATAGTGTTCACTACTGCTGGTTCACAATCCATTAACTGTGATCTGGACCCAAGGGCCAAACCCAGAGCTGAAGACGAGTTGGATCTGGGTGCCAAACACGGCCGTGCATCTGAGAGAGAAGGTCCCGTCTGGTGGGTAGCTGCCATGGTTCGCCTTGTAACAGACTCAGAAGGAGAGGAAACCATAGCCTGGATGGCCATCGAGGTGCCACTAAAAGCACCCTGTGCTTGTATAGGAATATACGATGCAACGTTTCCCACAGAAGTGGAAATGGAGGGAACGCATACAACAGGCAATTCGGCCATTTGTGGGCTAATGCATCCTGTCCCAATGGGCTGGACGTCTCGGTTCTCGCGAACCACCAGCGGCAATGAGTGGTCATTTCCGATGCAAACAGGTCGACCTCCGCCTTGCCAAACCGTTGCCAAATCAACTGCACTACATCCGGGTGAAGTCTCCATTCCCCCGGGAGCACCAGATCCCTGGACAGAGCATCCGCCACTTGATTGTCCAATCCCGGAAGATGAACTGCCCTTAATGAGGCCAGCCGGCCCTGAGACCATGTGAGGATCTTGCGAGTTAGCAGTAAAGATGCAAGAGACCTGGTGCCGCCCTGATGATTCAAATGAAAGACCGTCGATGTGTTGTCGGACCGGACAAGCACATGACGACCCATCAGGTTTGGTAAGAAGTGTTGTAGAGCTAAGTACACTGCCTTCAACTCCAGGACGTTGATGTGTTCTAAGGCCTCCCTGGGTGACCAGTGACCACCAATACCCCTCTGGTTCCAAGTTGCCCCCCATCCTGTTAGTGAAGCATCGGTCGTGATCACTTCCCGACGGGAGGATACCACCCCTAGAGGCACACCGGCTTTCAGAAATGTTACCTTTTTCCAGGGTTTCAATGCACGGACACAGGCAGGCGAAACGACAATCATGCAATGGCGATGTCTCGCTGGATCTAGCCCTAAGCTGTTGCTCCACCTCTGAAGAGGCCTGAGGTGAAGCAAGCCCAAAGGGATCACGGATGCGGCGGCCGCTAACATCCCCATTAGTTGCAGAAGGACACCATAAGGAAGTTTTGTCCCCTGACCGAAACGAGTCAGTAACTGACAAATATTGTCTGTTCGTGCGTGAGACAATGTGGCAGACATTGTGATTGAATCGAGTGTTATTCCTATGAAGGTTATGGTCTGTACTGGGACCAGATGACTCTTTATTTCGTTCACAGTAAGGCCCAACCTCTGGATATGCTCCAGCACAATCCTGGTGTTGTGTAACGCATGTCTTCTTTGGGGCACAGAGCAGCCAATCGTCTAAATAGGGCAGGATCCTCATGCCCTTGGACCAAAGAGGAGACAGGGCCGCACTCATGCATCTTGTGAAAACACGAGGAGCCAGAGATAGACCGAATGGTAGAACTCTGAACTGATAGGCTTGATTCTGAAAGCTGAATCTTAGGAACTTCCTGTGGTGGGGAGCAACGGGGACATGGAAGTAAGCATCCTTCAAGTCCACACTCACGAACCAGTCTCCTTTCGTCACAGATCGAAGAACGTCGACTGTGCGTAACATTCGGAAAGGAAGAGACTTCAAGAACACGTTTAGGCGTCTCAGGTCCAGAACTGGACGAACACCTCCATCTTTCTTTGGAACAAGGAAGTACGTGGAGTAAAACCCGTCCCTCTGACTGAGGGGAAGAACTTTTTCTATGGCTCCTTTCAGTAACAGTGAATGAATTTCTAAGGAAAGGGCCATTGAACTGGTTACATCTTTGACAACTGTTGGAAAGATTCCTGAAAACTTGGGAGGCCGGCGTCGGAACTGCAGAGTGTATCCCCTGCTCAAAGTCGCCAGAACCCAGGGGTCGGACACTGAATTTTCCCAGTAATGTAGATGCTGCACAGTGAAACGACCGACCGCCGGCCCCATAGCTTCAGGGTTTTTGGCCTCTACCTTTAGGACCCGTGGGGGGGGCGCTGACGTGGTCTCCCCTGCTGGTGACGGTGAAACGGGCGACGACCTTGGGCCTCCTCAGCCCCTCTATGCCGCTGTGGAGCCTGCAGCTGAGAAATGTCCTGCTGTCGCACTCGATGCTCTGAGCCCGGATAGCGTGGGCGAGCAGGAGTCAGAGGCATTCTAAAAGGTGGGGCTCGTGGAACCTGAGTCAGTTGTCGTGTGGCTTCTGACAACTTCATTCTCTTCTCCAATACCTCAGAAACATTGGGGCCAAAAAGATGTCCTGGTACAATTGGCAGTTCTCTCAATGTCTTCTTACAATCTTCAGGTAACCTCGCCTGAGCAAGCCATACCTGACGCCGGGCTGTTAGAAGGGTCGCTGAAAGTGTCCCAAGTTCCCGAGTCACATGACCCATAGTCAACAGAGCCGTCTGTAAGAACTGAGATGTAGAAGCGTCAACGTTTGCTGACTCTAATGTGTTATTGCAGGCAAGAAGCAGCTGACAGATAGTATTCTCAGCTCGAGTTATATAGGCTACCGACTCGTATGCCTTCTTTAAGAAAGTATCAGTACGTCCACATTGTGCACTCGGGCAGCGTACATTGCCTCTTAGAGCCTCATCTGGTGATACCACCAAAGCTGCAACCGGCTGTTCAATTTCCGGTGCCCGTCCTACCCCAATGGAGTCAGCCTCAGCCATTGTGGCCAGAGTGCGGGCTGTCTTTGATCTCCTCCTAGGCACATTGGGACTGGTAAGTGCACTGGAGAATTCCGTCACAAAATCCTTACATGGTGGCATTGTGAACACATTATCGGCAGCTTGTCTGAAGAACACATTGGTTTGAATGGGTTGGACAGGTGATTTGTCAAGACCCAAACGAGCCACTGCCATCTGCAGAACAGATAACACATCGTCTGGAGCAGATGGGCCTGCGCCCGATGAATGTACAGACCCACCGCTCGAACCACCTGTAGCATATAGGTTTGACAAAACATCGTTTGGGAGGGTGGGTTGTATGTCAGGTTCCACCGATTCTCCATCAAGAAAATGTGAATTAGACGCGCTCATGGAGAGAGCGTCAAATTCTATAGCATGTGGGGGTTGGAAATCACTCTCATCCACTGGTGTGTTCTCAGTATGTGGGGCCGACACTGGGGGTTGTAGAGACTGAAGAAGACGTTTCATCTCCATCATTTCTGAAGAGAGAGACGCTACAGTCTTCGATAACAAGTGTTCTGAAGTGTCTTTCTGTATTACAGATCTCTTCTTGCTCGGCGGAGCGCCGGCAGCTGCTGACGCGCGACGCTTTTGAGCGCGTCGCGGCTGTTGTGCGAGGCTAACCGGCGAGTCAACGTCTAACTCAGCAAGGCGAAGCTGTCTCTCTGACATCGGTAGCATACTACATTGCAAACACGGATCAGTCAGGGCCTCCTTCAGGTGTTGAGCGCCTAAACATGATGGGCATCGATCGTGTCCGTCGTCGGGAAGAAGCGTATTCGGACACAACTTGCAACTTGAAACGGAGATGAGAGAGCTATGTTCCATGACTCCGTCAATAACACGTCCTCGGTTAGCACCGTAGGCACTTAAAACTGTAATAACACCCACTGAGCAGTTTGAAAAATCTTCGGATAGAACCGAAAATTCTATAACGAAACGCTCTCACAAGTAACGTAAGTCAAGTCTGCCTTCGGATAGAACCACGAGGCATTCAATGACTAGCACAATGGCAAATATACAATGAATCTAAGATATGATCACATAGACAGATATAATGTTATAGGTCTGCGGTGAACGCAACCTAAGCGCGGTCGAAACCAGCCACCGGATAGTACCGTGAAGCACAGAGTATCGCCGACACAACCACAAACGTATACACTCACGTAATGAAGAGAAAAAATCCAAGATATCCGTCCTGTCCTGATGATAGTGTAGAGCGCGCTGTCACAGCTTGGGAGGGCGAATCCTCGCAACTCAGGTAAGCTGCACGGGACAGCGTGAAAACAACGACCTATCAAAAGCGAGAAAGCGAAAGAGGCTGGGCACCGAGTCGCTGTGGGTTTTATCCTCGCGTCTCGGTCTGCGTCATGACGTGACTTTGTTGTTATATTCTTCTCGATCTATCTAGCTAGCGCAGCGATTATCCACTAGTGCTTTGCACTGCCTCTGGCGGTCAGTAGGAATGAAACAGAACCATTTAATGTTAAAAGCATGCAATGTGACTTTGAATATCATTTAGTGCTCCCAGCTGGATGGATACCGGTAATTCACCTTAGATCTATAAATTAAACAAATGGAAACAAGAATGTTCAAACTGTGAACAAACAAGTGTATTCTTTGACAAAGATTGTTTTAGTAACTCAGTAACCTATATATTTTTAATAATGTTGATTATGTAGCCTGCCTACTTATCCATTTTCTTGCGAGTGCTGTCAAGATGACTCTCTGGTGCTGTGCACTTGCCGCGAGACTCCGCCCACACGCGGTTCTGATTGGCTGTGGGTTTTGATTGATTTTGACGCATCTCGCAGTCGCGTCGCGTCTAGTGTGGACAAATTATTTGTCGCTGGAATCTTATCGTATCGCGTCTGGTTAGGAGGACACGGTGTCAGACAACAGGAGCGATAAAAACGGTGAAATAGTCCCAACGCTGTTGAAATTTGTCTGATATTCGCGCTCTTGGATCTCCGCCCAGTCAATCAAATAACCGTTTATTCAACAGTTCGTTTTAGTAGGCTACTCTAATTTGATTGGCAATCAGCACTATGACGTTTCACTGTTAAAAGGACTTTGGTATCGCTCCGCTTGTTTGTGTTCGCTACTTCCTGTATCTTTCTTTGGTGTTTGGAACTATTTCCAGTGGCAGAGTAAACAACAACAACAACAAAGACATTTACTAACAGCCTTCTTGCTCGCCTAAAATTGATAAAATATTAAGTTGAATGAACACCCAGCTGAAATAACGAAATCCCAACACCACACATTGCCATTGTCGTGTTTTGTAGAGCTGGTGAGAAATGTTTGAAGACTTCTTCCATCCCACACAAACAACTTCAGACTGCAATTAATCAGCAGGTGATCATCCTCTTTCTCATCAAGAGTCTATCATTGCACACTTTCACAGCATAAGAACTTATCAGTAGCCTACAATGCAAAATTTACAATTTGTTTTTATATCCTGCTACACTTGTTCGGTTTACAATGAAAAGTAATGAATACTTGAATACAATGAATACGTAATCCACAAATAAATAATCTATTTTTTAATTTTCTCAGTGACTTTTAATTGCATCACGTGACTTCAAAAGACTGGGAATGTTGCACACAAGTGATATGTACCACTTATGATTCTTTTATGACACAAAAAACATATTGTTGTCCATTTTGTAAGTTGACAGTCATGGTACAGGAGGCCTATATTTA